>CM055267.1:32047571-32336193 GCA_029237695.1 Conchocele bisecta
GGTTTTTAGTCAAGTTTGTATATGGAATACTACTGGCCCTACACCCACCATACTTGGACAACTTCATCTCCTAGTGATGTACATCAATAACCCCTGATCTATATTTGACCTTGACCTACATTTCCTCTTGAATTACTTGGTTAATTCCCCTTGGTTACGGTTTTTAGTCGACCTTGGTTAAGGTTTTTAGTCAAGCTTGTATATGCAATACTACTGGCCCTACACCCACCATACTTGGACAACTTCATCTCCTAGTGATGCACATCAATAACCCCTCATCTATATTTGACCGTGACCTACATTTCCTCTTGAATTACTTACTTAATTCCCCTTGGTTAAGGTTTTTAGTCAACCTTGGTTAAGGTTTTTTTTCAAGCTTGTACATTGAATACTATGTGCATCCAGACACCATACTTCGACAAACCTTTTCTCATAGGTATGTACATCAATAACCCCTGATCTATATTTGACCTTGACCTACATTTCCTCTTCAATTACTTACTTAATTCCTTTTGGTTAAGGTTTTTAGTCAACCTTCTATATGGAATACTACTGGCCCTACACCCACCATACTTGGACAACTTCATCTCCTAGTAATGTACATCAACAACCCCTGATCTATATTTGACCTTCACCTACATTTCCTCTTGAATTACTTACTTAATTCCCCTTGGTTAACGTTTTTAGTCAAGCTTGTAGATGGAATACTCCTGGCCCTACACCAACCATACTTGGACAACTTCATCTCCTAGTGATGTACATCAACAACCCCTGACCTATATTTGACCTTGACCTACATTTAACCTTGAATTACTTACTTAATTCCCCTTGGTTAAGGTTTTTACTCAACCTTGGTTAAGGTTTTTAGTCAAGCTTGTAGATGGAATACTATTGTGCATACAGACACCATACTTGGATAACTTTTTCTCATAGGGATGTACATCAATAACCCCTGACCTTTATTTTACCTTCACCTACATTTAACCTTGAATTACTTGCTTAATTTGTATAGTCAAGCTTGTATATGGAATACTTCTGGGCCTACATCAACCATACTTGGACAACTTCATCTCCTAGTGATGTACATCAATAATCCCTGACCTATATTTGACCTTGACCTACTTTTATCCTTGGATTACTTAGTTATCTCCCCTTGGTTACGGTTTTTACTCAAGCTTGTATATGGAATACTCCTGGGCCTACAGCAACCATACTTGGAAAACTTTATCTCCTAGTGATGTACATCAATAACCCCTGACCTATATCTGTCATTGACCTACATTTAACCTTGAATTACTTACTTAATTTCCCTTGGTTAATGTTTTTAGTCAACCTTGGTTAAGGTTTTTATGCAGGCCGCAGCCACCTTCTTTGTCAAGCTATGTGTACATCGACAACCCTCGTATTCGAGCTATGCTGTTCTCCTACAGCTCTTGTTAGTCAAGCTTGTATATGGAATACTCTTGGGCCTACATCAACCATACTTGGACAACTTCATCTCCTAGTGATGTACATCAATAATCCCTGACCTATATTTGACCTTGACCTACTTTTATCCTTGGATTACTTAGTTTTTCCCCTTGGTTAAGGTTTTTAGTCAAGCTTGTATATGGAATACTCCTGGGCCTACAGCAACCATACTTGGAAAACTTCATCTCCTAGTGATGTACATCAATAACCCCTGACCTATATCTGTCATTGACCTACATTTAACCTTGAATTACTTACTTAATTTCCCTTGGTTAAGTTTTTTAGTCAACCTTGGTTAAGGTTTTTATGCAAGGCCGCAGCCACCTTGTTTGTCAAGCTATGTGTACATCGACAACCCTCGTAGTCGAGCTATGCTGTTCTCCTACAGCTCTTGCAATGCAGGCCGCGGCCACCTTGTTTGTCAAGCTATGTGTACATCGACAACCCTCGTAGTCGAGCTATGCTGTTCTCCTCCTACAGCTCTTGTTTTGTAAGGCAAATGCGTTAAAGTTATTGTTTTTTCACAATATCTCTTTAACCCCTTGCCAGACATTGATAATATTTCACATCAATGTTTGTCTAGGGATGATGCTTCATTACGCACACCCCCACATCCAAATTTTGAAGGTCAATGTCATTTATTTCCTTGTAATGTTCACCGGTTTTGTAACAGAAATGCGTTAAAGTTATTGTTTTTCACAATATCTCTTTAACCCCTTGCCAGACATTGATAATATTTCACATCAATGTTTGTCTAGGGATGATTCTTCATTATGCACACCCCCACATCCAAATTATCAAGGTCAAGGTCATTTATTTCCTTGTAATGTTCACCGGTTTTGTAACAGAAATGCGTTAAAGTTATTGTTTTTCACAATATCTCTTTAACCCCTTGCCAGACATTGATAATATTTCACATCAATGTTTGTCTAGGGATGATGCTTCATTATGCACACGCCCACATCCAAATTATCAAGGTCAAGGTCATTTATTTACTTGTAATGTTCACCGGTTTTGTAACAGAAATATGTTAAAGTTATTGTTTTTTCACAATATCTCTTTAACCCAGGGTTGGCCGGTATTTCCCGGGGGCGGTATTTCCCGGCGGTAAAGACCGTTATTTCCCGCCCCGGGAAATGCTCTCCAAAGTGGGAAATACTGGGAAATATGATTTTCGTATATTTGTATAGCATTATTTTGATTTAAAAGAAAGTTCTGCTCTGTAATAACTGCACAAGTTGATGTTCTGAGAAAGAGGCTACACACCTGTGCTATTTCTAGCAATATAGCAGTACATGAATATGTTTGCATTGTTGTTTTGTGTTCAATTATTAGTATTTATAAAATCATGACAGTGAAACACTAAAATATTAATTTCATGTGTTTAAATGTTGACTCAAAACACGATTGTATTTAGCTAGTGAGGTTATCACAATGTATAGACAGCTGAGCTGGCTATTTCAATCCTCCTAAATCCAAAACTCAGCTTCTTTACACCAACTGGTGTGTAATTCAAGTAGCCATGTGTCAAACACGTCCAATATACAAATTATACAAATTGATTGCCTGAGGCTTCTAAAACAATTAATGGTACAATTACCTGGAGTATCCACAGGGATTGTCTCAAAGGTATATAGATTTGCTGCAAGTATTATTGACATATTATGCAGATTAAGGGGTTAGCTCAAATAAAATATGAACCCCTTAAAATATAGACTTTTTTTATTTGTAATGACCAAGAGAGCAAAATTAAATACGAACATTGGTCTTTTTTATTTTTTATGTTTTTCATTTTATCTTTATGGGCTCAACTTTATTAATAGATTCCACAAATCAATTCAATACACTGTGGACATGTTAGTGTGGCATTCATTTAAAGTGGGAAATAACCAGCAATATTTATATTTCCCAGTATTACCCAGTGTCCATGAATATGATTACTTCCCACAGCATACCCCTCAGAAACAGTTCATATCTATCCTAGAATACTTTGAATACAATCAGTACCCCTGCAAATAGAAATTGTATGGTACAGTACACTCAGAGTGCTTTGTCCCTTTTCCCACTCGACCCCGTGATCGGATGGAGAGTGGGCATAAACATTCCTCCCACCGTGTCGGGTGGAAATCCCACCCGTCACGGTGGAGAGGCAAAAATCACCACCGTGGGAATATTTTAAAGACCGAATCTGCTGCACACCGCGTTCCCCCTTGACCCACCGTATTAGCCCACGGCGCATCACTGTGCCAGCATACAGGTAATGTGGTCAGAGAGGAGTGCATATATGGCTGACAAAACTTTGAAAATCGTCTCATACAGTACAGGCACCGCGAAACCGGCATATATTTTTATTTGCCGAGTTGTTCGGCCTCGCGGAATTTCATACACTTTGCTGCAATTTCTTCAAGGTCACATATCGTCACGCGAATCGGCGTAATATCTCCAAAAATGTGTATGGAAGTAAAGGAACATATCTTCTGTATCGTAACATCTGCCTATACACATGTATTACATTGCCGACGTCACGTTTATTTATATATATATATATATATATATATATTATATTTTTCCAATCGAAATTTAAATACGGTCATAAGTATTCATTTCCAATAGATCGGTAAATGGAAATGGCGATTATTACCTTAGAGGTAATTAGAAATCGTATGGGTCCATTTACTTTTCGTTGATTTTATGACCGACGACTTCCGTTTCGGCCTTCAACCAACTCGTCCGTCAGCCAACTCATAATAATACACAATAGCGACATGTCCAATGTTTATCAGTTGATAGTCGACAGGTTGCGGCATGTCCGTATGTAGCCGGGTGGAATAAGTCCGGTAGGAAGACGTTCGTGTCTTCGGTTGGTCTTCGTTCTACGTGTTCACGTAAGTCGAGGAGTCGATCTCGTCGTAGGTCAGGATTGGGTTAGTTCTTCGAGGGTTTCTACATGTAGTACTAGCTTGGGCAGTACATATACTATTTGGAACGATACAGTACAGTTCTGTTGAATCAGATTCCACGTATGTGGTAGATGACTGCCAGTCTAGGGTTGCTGCGGCAGGTGCTGATCACATTCACCCGGTCACAACGTACCCTAACTCTCGCAGGAGAGGTGCCGGTTTTGTGTTACGGGCACCGGGCACCGGGCAGGCACCGGGACCGGGCACCGGGCACCGGGGTGGGGCAACCATTTTCTGACCGGGGTGTTCGTGGGTTCGTATCCTGTGTACATATTTTGTTTTTGTATCCGGCTCCTCGAGATCTAGCTCTTCCGTTCTCGGAGGAGACGGTCGAGGTGGTATTGGACGCCGTGGTGCTTTGGCTCCGTACTTGTCTGGCCTGCTCCTTATTCGAGTGTATATGAGTTCGAATTCCCAGTCTATATTCAGGACTCGACACACGATACAGTTATGATGGTTCAGTTGGCTAAGATTCTGGAGTTCCTGTCTAAGTCCTAGTACTTAGTGGGTTTGTCGGCTCTTTCACAGCTGGTGGTTTTGCCAGTGGAGCCTCCCATATGGGTACTTCCTCGGATGGCTGTTGTGAGGCTGATTCGGTGGTGGTGGAATTGCCGGAGTTGTCGTGGTTTAATTTCTCTCCTACAGTAGGGCTTCTTGTTACGTACATTGGGGAGCTTTAGGTAGGATTTGGCCACTGCGGGGTTCCTAGTGCCCAAAACTTTGATCGCCACACTGGGGTCTAAGTTCTACATGCCCCTCTATGCGATATGGTTTTGAGATCTCCGTTTCTGGACAAGGACGCCGCAGCGTTTGGGATATCTTCGGCTCCTGGTTCCTGGTTCGCGTTTGCGAAGGCATGGGTGTAGGCTGTTAAGTCGATTGTGGCTATGCCAACTTTCGATTTATGTTTTGAATCAGTATGATTCATCGTCTCTGGACGCAGTGCTTCAGTCGGCGATTTTTCTTGAACGGCCATAGTTTTTGCTTCGTTCGCCTCTTTTGACCTCTGATAATTGTGCGATCGAACGGCCAAAGGGCAGCTACGGTACCGATGGTCCCTCCTGCTGCTCCTTCTTGTCTACCTCCTGTGGGGTCGTTTCCCTGACGGGGGTATTTTCAAGGGTTAAGTAGAGTCTCTCTCTTGAAGTATAGTGCTATAGAGGAAGTTCGGGACGTGGTCGGAGCGCCATTTGCCCGGTAGACTGGGTTGTTTCCATAGATCTGCGGGTCTCGTACTTCCAGTGCCTTCCGCAGATGCTCTCGGAAGTTTAAGTTGTTTCCGAGTTTTGTGTCTTTTAGATCTAGAGTAGTCGTAGTTGGTTCCCACACAGGATTTTTTCTTAGGTGGGAATGAGCTTATTGACCGATCTATCAGTCATCATAGTACCTTTGGACAGGGTGCGTGGCATCTTGTTTTAGTGTCCTGGGTACTGGTCAGAGGTTCTCTGTCAGCTAGGAAATTTCTGCAACTCCTGGACTTTCGGGGTGCAGAATAGGGGAAGGTTATGTTTGCGACCTCCAGTATTACTTACTAGGGCTATGGAGGCCGCACCCCGCTCCTTTGGATCGGTCTCTGCCTAGGATCACCATCTTCCTACGTTGTATCAGATGGTGGGCAGTGGAGGTCTGGTTCCTACAGGGATTTCCCATAGTGTTACCTCCTCCTACTCGCTTTCTGTCCACAGACGCGTCGTGAGAAGGCTGGGGGGCTCATTGGAGCCCCTACATCGGTGTGTTGGTGGTCAGTGCAGGAAACTCAGGGACACATCAACATGTTTTAGCTTTTGGCAGTGTTCGGGGGTTGACAGCGGCGGATTCTGTTCTGCACGGCAGGTGGTTATGGTTTCTGCGGTCATCTCCGGTTCTGACGGAATGGCTTCTGCATCCGTTGGTGTCCAGTGCTATCTTGTCCGGATGGGGGTATCCATTTGTGGTTTTGTTGCGGCAAGGCTCAAACGTCGGTTTTATTTTTTTCCACTGTTTGCGCCCACGTACCGATTCGGACTTTTCAATTTACTCGTTCCAGTATAACTTCGGACCCATGTACTGCATGTTGGACTTTGCTAAGGAAGTGATTTGAGATACCAAACTGTTCGTGTTTATAAGATCGCATGTAATTCACTCAATTGTAATTATTATAAACAAGCGTCCGTTAATGATTATGGCATTTACGGATCGATTCATGTCTGGCATATAATTGGCTATTAACAAGAGTATTTTTGTGATTTCACGTCACACTGTCGTTAATTGGTTGACCACGGCTTACGTGGTCGGCTTTGACGGTATTCCGCGATTGTAACACGGTTACCGGCGGCATGTTTTGATCACTTTGTATGTGTGAATAAAACTTACCTGTGCCAATTAAGTTTGACCAGACTTTACGACGCCCGCTGTTCAAATTGCATATCGACATTACAGTATAATGTGTATTAATTATACCATCGGGACTTGTTTTCCACATCGATATAAACGAAATGTCGACATTTCCGATATCGATATATCAGGTATGTAATGTATGAGTTATATAGCAGTTCGGCCGGGACCACTAGCGTATATCGACATAAGCAGGTTTATCGATGTAAGCAATGTCGATATAACGTGTATCGACTGTATATACAACATGCTGTTGTCACTCCATCATTTCTGAAGCAATTGGGTATTTCAAAATGTTGATTGTGTTAGGTGGAAGCACACTGCTGTTTACACATCAGCAGTTTCTCCTATGACCGAGATTTCTCCCTCAGATACTTTATCCCTTCTCACATGATCTGGAATCAGTTGTGGTTCGGGCCTCCCTCCGTCACGCCTGTCAGCGACAGTGGTTCACACTTTTCTGTCCATGTCCGTGCGGATGAAAGCATTAGGTTCGGAAGAATTAGGACATCCGGTCCGACCGTAAAGTTTTTTATTACCAATTTTAAGCCAACGGGGGGTTTCGCAATCCTTTGTCTTCCGTTGGATAGATAGGGCCATTACTTGAGTTTATTCTACAGTAAGTGGTTCTGCAGCTGAGTTGTTTAGGCCCTAAATGCACGAGGTGCATGTAGTCTCAACTTCTTTCTATGATCGCTCTCTGCACTGGCAGGAGATGCGTAACTGCCAACTGTTACGATTTTTCCGTATTTATTCCGGGAAATACGTTAGATAGACGGTAGTACGGATTACTTTTAAAAGTACGAATTTTGATCGGCGCGGGTATATCTGGATATAATTATTTCGTTTAAATACAATTCTGCCAATAATCCTATTGTTTTATTTACCCGTTATCATTCTCGTCTAGGCGATTACCATTTGATATGCCAGCGCTCAGAGATATTGATTTATTCATCACGTAATTCGTATAATGTCTGAACTAAGCGGCAGCAAGTTTTTGGGGATTGTTTTATCAGAAGAAGTTAGCGACAACACTTTCTGTTATCTATGTATTTACAGCGAGACATGGCCACAATTGGGTCCTGTCACAGCGCGGTGATGTTTTTGCGTCTTGCAATCAGTGTTATTGTAGTTATTCGGGTGCTCATGGTAGCCGAAACTTGGGCCAAGGCTATATTTAACTTATTTTATGCATATAAGTGAGTACTGATTTGTGTTCCGGAATACATATGTGGTGTTCCGGAAAGTAACCCCCTTTTCTCTCCATGTTCCTCATGTGACCGACATGGGTTGGCATCTCAGGGAGATGTTTAAGAACTGGGTCCGTTAGTAGCAGCGGGTGCAGTTGTGGGTTTATCAGCCGGTAGCATCAAGTTTAGGAGGCTGTTTGGATCTATCTGTTCGCGATAGTCTGCGATTTTTTCTGATTACCCAATTATTCGGTTTTTGTCTTTACAGTCCCAGTCCCAGGAATCCTGGGGGTTGGTAAGTGTGACTCACCGCTCGATGAACTTCAATTGCTTTTGTTGATGAACGGGGATCTGTGGTGATCTATGGTTCTTACGGTTCATCACGCTGGCCCAGGAGGCATTGTTTTGTACATGTTTCAATTAGGGCGAGGCTACCTATCTAGTTTGTAGCAGTGTTGTTACAAAAGGATAGTGTTTCACTTTGGGTTTATGATTCTATTCTCTTTGTCTACTATATATGGGTTTATAGGTATACAGTGGTCGACACTCGCAGTGTCCCGAGATTCCGAGGATCCCTGTTTTGTAGGAGGAATCACTGCATTTTCAAGAATTCCATTCAACATTATGTAACAATAGGGATGTCCATGCTGCGGAATCCCTGGGCCAAAAGTTAGTGTCAAACCCTGGTATAGGTTTTGATCTGGCTTTAGGGCCAGTTTAACTCCTCAGCACTTGCTTGTTAGGATGACCTTAGTGCTTAGGGCGTTTTATACTGTGTTCTCGATATGTACGAGTCATGTGTCGTCATGAGACTATGTATAGACTTTGAGTTTATCTCAGTTGAGCTATTGCGTGTGAAGTGCCGGGCGACTACATTCGCCAGGGCTTCTTCTGGTAGCAGCAGCTATACCTTGAGTATTCTCCGCGTTCTAAACCAGTATAGCAGGTTGGAGTCTACGAGTCAGTCTACGAGACTAGCGTGGTGGTGCTTGTCTTTATCCACCTCTCTTCTACTTTCGTAGAAAAGGGGGGGGGCCCGCTTTGGGCGCCCCTATGATTCTAGGGTGAGACCATGTTATTACTATATAGGTAACACCCAAGTTTGTACCTAGGCCAAATATTTTTGTCTGTTTTGAGGGTTTTTAATCTGCCTTACCATTCCGGTCGAGTATGAGTAGTGAGAATAACCTCCCACCATCACTACGAATTCTTGCAACCATTCAGGTTAGTTTGAAGACATAAAAATGGAAAATTATTTCTAATTTTAGTTTTTATTATTCATACTCACCTGAATGGTAAGGTAGACCCTCCTCCCGTCACGCTTGATGGTTTTATCTTCTCCCTACTTAGTATACTTCAGGCTATTTTACTAGCAGTTTCATTTCCATATGGAAATGATTAACTTTTTGAAGCTGTATACCTAACAATAATAGGAGGAGTTTAAATAGCGGACTAGCCAATTGGCTGTGGGTAGAGCGGAATGGTCTATGGTGGGTTATTTGAGTGATTAGAGTAGGCAGATTTTTATTATTAGGACGATTTCATAGCAACCTATCTGTTTGCAACCATTCAGGTGAGTATGAATAATAAAAACTAAAATTAGAAATAATTTTCCATTTTCTGTCTAGCTGCACACCAGATGGTGTTCACAATCATCTGTTGGTAATCCAGTTTCACGTCACGTGCAAAGTGTGACCTGGTGACCGACATTTAGAATTCGGCAGAAACAAACATATCAAAACAACACTATGTAGTCGCTCACGTCCATCGCATCGCCGATAAATTGATAATTGATAATTGATAATTGATAATAGCTTGACATAGTGCATTTTCACATTTGTTTGATTTCTTGATAAAACAAGATTTGGCAGCACATGAGAATCGTCTCCTAAGTCGATTATTTGTAAAGAAATACAAATGTATTCATGTTTTCTTTTCACATTTGTCGATTTCTTAATAAAATAGGTTTGTCGACACATGAGAATCGTCTCATTAGACGATACTAATGTGTTTTTTTTCTTCAAAAAAAAGATTTATTTCTTAATAATAACACATGTTTTGGCAACACATGAGAATAGTTTCCCATGACAAAACCATTTATATTTTGTACGAATATTAGCATTATTGTCAAGCCCGTCTTCGGAAAACGAGACATAATGCACTTCTCACAATGACGTGTAGGATACACTGTCAAAACATGTTTTGTTGAGAATACGTTACATTTTCGTTTCAGCTCTCGCGATCACGCTTCCCGTTTTCTCGATCTACGCGCAAGATCGCGAAAGGAGACGATTCTCATATGCACAGTACTGTCAAAACATATTTTGTTGTGAATATGTTAAATTTTCGTCTCGCGATCCATCACGCTTCGCGTTTTCGCGATCTCGGCCTATGCGCAAGATCGCGAAAACGCGAAACATGTTTTGTTGAGAATATGTTTCATTTTCGTTTCGCGAAATTGTAACATATGTACAAATCGTCTTAGGAGCGATTCTCTGTGCTGCCAAAACATGTTTTTATTAAGAAATGGAACAAATGTGGACAAACATCAATATTTCTGACAATAAAAACATGGTTTGGCAAAACATGAGATGATTCTGATGTGCTGCCAGTACATATTTATTGAGTAAATAAAGATTCCGTTACCTTTTTTTGAGATTCTACATCTTCTCTCCGACCAATACTTGTTTTCGACACAACTTAACCTTTAGATGTCATTTTGTAACCTTTGATGTCTCACTTTCCAACACCGACACACGTCCCAGTAGGTCACCGCACGTGCATATGATGATGTATGACGTGATCGGACAAAACCGGGCTTATTGCATATGTGACTAGCGAAGACCAACACGTGTTCACCATCAGTAGATCGTAACATGTCCCTAACAGGACACGTAAATCGTTTTAGGAGACGATTCTCATATGCTGCCAAAATATGTTTATTAGAAAAAATAATATGTTATTATATTCAGTCGTGCGTTTTCGCGCTCTCGCTTCGCGTTGGAATTGCGTTTTACTTGCATGCATGCGCAAAGCGAAATTTCAAGACGTATCCGTTTTACACACCATGAGCAAACTCTGTATTTACAAAAGTTTCAGCGGAAGGCGATTTCGCGATGCCAAAGTGCGAGATGATTCTCATGTGTTTAGGAGACGATTCTCATGTTTTGTTCTTGTTAAGAAATATGTTTGTTTGAAAGGAAAAATGTATATATTTATAAAAAAAAACGAATAAAAAAACACAAACGTAAGTCAGAATAAGTGTAAATGTTTGGGTACTACGCTATGACTGTACAGGTAAGCCAGCCTGGCATCCCGGTGGAACGCGGGGTCGTATCACGGGGGAACACCGTGGCCGTGTTATGGCTATTGGAAGTTCGTCCAGCTTGGTCTCCGTCCGCGGTGGTAATACAGGTAAAATATATGGTCACTGTGGGAGGCACATAACTCCCACCGTGATTTTCCCACTCTGAGAAAATTCCTCCCACCGTGAGAGAGTGAAAAAGGGACAAAGCACTCTGAGTATACTGTATATTGACCAGAATTCACCATCAAAATCTTATTTCCCAGTAATTCCCGGTAATTCCCGGTATTTCCCGCCGTCCTGGGAAATACTCTTATTTCCCGGGAAATTGCCAACCCTGCTTTAACCCCTTGCCAGACTTTGATAATATTTCACATCAATGTTTGTCTAGGGATGATGCTTCATTACGCACACCCCCACATCCAAATTCTCAAGGTCATTTATTTACTTGTCATGTTCACCGGTTTTGTAACAGAAATGCGTTAAAGTTATTGTTTTTTCACAATATCTCTTTAACCCCTTGCCAGACATTGATAATATTTCATATCAATGTTTGTCTAGGGATGATGCTTCATTACGTACACCCCCACATCCAAAGTCTGAAGGTCAAGGTCATTTATTTACTTGTAATGTTCACCGGTTTTGTAACAGAAATACGTTAAAGTTATTGTTTTTTCACAATATCTCTTTAACCCCTTGCCAGACTTTGATAATATTTCACATCAATGTTTGTCTAGGAATGATGCTTCATTACGCACACCCCGACATCCAAATTTTGAAGGTCAAGGTCATTTATTTACTTGTAATGTTCACCGGATTTGTAACAGAAATGCGTTTAAGTTATTGTTTTTTCACAATATCTCTTTAACCCCTTTCCAGACATTGATAATATTTCACATCACTCTTTGTCTACGGATGATGCTTCATTATGTACACCCCCACATCCAAATTCTGAAGGTCAAGGTAGTTTATTTACTTGTAATGTTCACGGTCAAATGCCTCGGCAGGCGCGACACCGCTTCCGTGGCGGAATTCTTGTTTCCCATTGCGATACGATTCTCGAGCTTCGTGACCCCCCTGTTGTGTGACTCCCCACTCTAGCTTTGTGACCCCTCCCACCCCTGTTAGGTGATCCCCACTCCATTGTCATGCGTCCTAGCTGTAGTGTGCCCCAACCCATTCACCTAGTGTCATGATTCCCACCCCAACTTCGTGACCCCCGGCTGCATGATTCCCCACCCCTGCTTCGTGCCCACCTGCTGTGTGATTTCCCACCCCAGCTTCCTGACCCCCGGCTGTGTGGCTCCCCACCCCTGATCCGTTGCCCACCTGCTGTGTAATTCCCCACCCCAGCTGTGTGGCACCCCACCGCAAGTGTCATGCCCCCTTACTGCCCCTTGCTTCGTGCCCCACCCCCTCCCGATGTGTAACTCCCCACCATAGCTTCGTGATCCCCGCTGTGTGACTTTCCCACCCAACATTAGTCCCCACCCCAGCTGTGTGGCTCCCACCGCAGCGTCATGCCCCCTTCCTGACCCCTGCTTCGTGCCCCACCCCTCCTGATGTGTAACTCCCCACCATAGTTTCAATATCCCCGCTGTGCGGCTTCCCCACCCAACATTAGTGCCCACCCCAAACCATAGCTTCGCGATTCCCGCTGTGTGCGTCCCCCACCCAGCACGATTAGTCCCCATCCTAGCTTCATTATTCGATGTGCGACTCCCACACCCAGCTTATTTCACACCCCAGCTTCATTATTTCCGCTGTGCGACTCCCCCACCCAACATTAGTCCCAACCCTAGCTTCGTATTCCCACTGTGTAACTTCCCCACCCAGTATTATCTCCCCACCCAAGCTTCGTGATTCCCGTTGTGTTAAACTTTGTGAAAGAGTGAAGTTGCTTAGCCCCAGAAATGGACGTGATCGTGACTGACTGGCAGAAATTACCAAATTTGGTACAGTTATACCTTAGATATGTTGTACATAAACTTTAAATATATCTGTTCCCATGAGGATCATCCCTCTAGCTGTTGATATCCCGTCTGTGTGATTCAAACGTCAGATCGGCATGATGTAACCTTTAGGCATGATTTTGTGACCTTTGAATGAATCACTCTCCTACACATCACTGTCGTTAATGATTACAACCGTATGTGCATATTATGTAGGACGTGATCCGATAAAACTGTGCTTTTTGCATATATGACTAGTGAAGACCAAAACGTGTTTACCATCAGTAATGTCTGTACAGGGTCTTCTTCGATGTATAACTGCACAGCTTTTATAGGATGCGGTACATGTATATGCCATTTATATGTACAAATGGTCTTAGAAGACGATTCTCATTTGCAGCCAAAACATGTTTATTAGAAAAAACATATTTCTTTACAAAAACATAGTTTGACAAAAACATGAGAATCGTGTCCTAAAAAAACGAGAATTGTACGGTGTCCTGTTTGGGTCATGATACAATATTGTGTTGATGCGATCTCGACCTATACACCAGATCGCAAAAATGTGAGGCTAAATAGGGAGACTGCGAAAACGTGAGATTCTATTACATGAATATTCGCCTCGCGATCTCGTACTTTTACTTTCCGGTAAACGACCAAACGGAGCCGCAATTGACTGATATGGTCGAGAATGTAATAGCAGGCCCCTACGTGTATGAGCATTCCATTTTACGTCAGTCGTAAATTTCGAACACCAACAAACACAATTGCGTTATCGACTGTCCATTGGTCAGATTCGACATGCACAGTAGAGCATTATGTAATCGCAGTAGGCATGCGGACTCCTAATGTATGCATTCAGACTGAGTTCTGTGCAATGTATCGGTCAAATATCTTACTCAAAATTGTATCAGACAAAATGACATGCTCCAGAAAATATAATCGGAGAAACTAAAATTTATCTTTCTGACGCCGATATTATAAAACACTGACATGCGCAAATTTTATTTTTATGACTTGCCCACTGTGTGTTTCAGTTGGAAAAAGCCACAATTCAGTGACAAAGCTGTTCGTCTGGTGCTGTTTACGGATGATTCCAAGGGGAGAAAACTCATTTTTGATTCTAAAGCAGTCATTAGGGAAGATGAAAAGGTAAGTTTCATATACATGTATATGTAGTCAACTTGTCACAGCTTAACCTTTCAACCCTAAGTAACTAGAATGGACTGTGATGTGTTAATATTACAACCAACCCAAATCATGGCCGGATTAGCTCAGTATGTAGAGCGTCAGACTGCGGAGCTTGTAACGCCGGCGAGTCCTTGGGCTAGACAACTCGTTACGAACCAGCTCATGTGGATCTACACGGTTTGCAAACGTCAAAAATCGGTCTGTAGTGTAGTGTTGGAAGAGATTAAGTGTTAAACCAGTCATATGTGTCAAAGTCAATTTCATATTGCCCTCCAGCTATCAAGAAGACTACAGTGTTTCTAGCCAGTGCTTGGACATCAAGACTATTCAGAGAAGCCTTGCTGCTATAAACTGAAATATCTGATGCCAGATCCAATTGAATGGGTCAGTGAAAGAAGGGGGCTAAGTCCCTCTTCTTCCACTGATCCCTTCAATTGTGTGAATGTGTATATACATTGTATGTAAGACTCAGATTGGGGGTCAATCCCTGAATGTGGGTAAAATGCCAGTATGGGGGATAATTTTTCCCAGAACAACGGCTAATGCCTCGGCAGGCGCGATACCACTTCCATGGCGGAATTCTTGTATTTCACTGGTCTTAGTCTTACACCTGTGCATTAGTCTTACACCTGTGCTGTTATTTTATTTGTTGTCTTCTTTCTCAATGAAAACATGGTTTGACATCACTGACTCACTTCAGAATCATTTCCAAAATCATGTTTTTGATAAGAAAAATGTAAACTAAAAAATAAAAAGCAGACGGCAAAATTTAATTCAGGGTTAACATTTTCAACACTACAGGCCTTTATAGTGGTATCGGCAAACAGTGTAGATGCAGATAATAATAAGGATCTGCACTTTTTTGCAAGTAATTTTCATATTTTTGACAACAAAAACTCCCCCTTTTCATAAATGGACTGGTCTGACAATTGTTTTGTGACGGTTGGATTGGTTGCAAAATTAACATAAAAATCCACTGCGTTCATTAGATGTGTGCATGTTTCTCTAATCTCCTATAACTTCTTTACTGTATGACCAATTGACTTCAAACTTCATGTGCATGTTTCCCATCATTCATAGTTTCATTACCGGCTCTACCCATGCCACCCATGCGTGCTCCCACTAGTGTAGACCAGAATGTAACTTTTGTGTCAAATCCAATATGGCCGCCAAATCCAAGATGGCCAACAACACTGTATATAGACACCTGAAATAAAGATATATGCTGCAAATTGACTTCTAAAGTCATGTATTACACACAATTAATATGTATAATGCCACATCTTTGGAACGGCAATATCATATCTATAATATCATATAATTTGGCCAATTTCTAAATGGCCGCTTAGAAAAAAGCAATGTCGTTTACATACAGAATACGCTGATATATATGAACTATCGGCATCCCATGGCATCTGTCCCGTACTATATTCATCGTTATTGCTTTATAAATAGTATATTGGATGATCCATCAGAAAATATTTTAAAATGGCCGCTTAGTTGAGGGGGGGGGGGGGGTTGGGTAGGCCTACATCACTCTAAGTACAAGTTGCTTTACTCCGTCACGGAAATTTTAATGTATGACAACGTTAAATGTCCTAGTGTTTGTGGGAAACGACTTTTGTTGGCTCATAATACGCATTATACGAAACTATAATGCCGGGGTTCGTTCCCGACTTACTGTACGTTCCAATTCCGATATATTTACGGAACATTTTTTTTATGCGGTGCGGTATAAAATGTTGGTTGTTTGTGCTACTGCACTGCAGAAAATTTGGTTTTCGGAATTACACGTAATTGCACGTAGACTAGCGGGACATTACAAAGAGGTCTTCGTGTGATGTCGGAGATTAATTATGCCTACTTTTGATTGGCTGAAATTTACGTCACGAGGGTTAAATTGAACGCGCGATGGATGCTGATTTCCATCAACACTGATCAAAAGAGGTTCGACACATCATTCGTGTTTCAACACAAAACCGATTCTGACACTGACACAAGGTACATGCTTTATTATATCTATCTAGCTTAGCAACGGAAGAGGGTTAGTATGCATTCCGTAGAATTAAATTAACTTGTCATAATTTTAATTCATACGTTACCCCACCCACTTATGTAATTGTATTTGTAATATTTAACGTATATGTTGGACATCTCAAAAGCAAATATGATAATTTCCACACTTGTCTTGATGGTGTTTGATAACTTTCTATATCATTTCTGTTCTTCTTCACACGAACCGCTTGGCCCATGGTGGCCAAACTTCACAGTTATGGTCCATGGGTGAAGCCTTTTCAGATTTATTAAAACGGAGGTCGTCGCTAATCCAAAATGGCCGCCGTCTAAAAATAGCACAAATCCTTAAAAAATCTTCTCGTGAACCGCCAGCCGGATTTCGACGAAACTTGGTAGGAATGATCGATGTACAATGCTCTTTCAAAGTTGTTAAAATGGTGACTCCGGGGTCAAAAATGGGTGTGGCCCGTGGGGTTAAATTTTATTTTTGACCAAATATTGTTAAAACAGAGGTCGTCGCTAATCCAAGATGGCCGCCATCTAAAAATAGCACAAATTATTAAAAAATCTTCTCATCAACTGCCAGCCAGATTTCGACGAAACTTGGTAGGAATTATCGATGTAGAATGCTCTATCAAAGGTGTTAAAATGGTGACCCCAAGGTCAAAAATGGGCGTGGCCCGTGGGGTCAAATTTTATTTTTGACCGTATATGCTCATGTCATATCAATTTGAAGGTATCGATAAGGCGATTGCTATGGTGCGATATTTGTCGGAATCGGATGATTATGTCATCCATGATGGCCGCCAAAAGGTCCATTTGTTCGAGATTTTGAACGTCTTTTTCTCAGGAACCACATGGCCGATGCTGGCCAAACTTCATAGTAAGTTAAGATCCTTGGGTGAAGCATTTTCAGATTTGGTAAAATGAGTCATTTAACTCATTTAATTTATGAAGTATCTCCCCTGTTTATCACTGTCTATTATAGTATACATATCAAGTAAAATACAATACAACACAATAGTGTGTATTGTGATAATATAAATAGAAAATTTGCATTATGGAAAGCGAAAAAAAGATATAAAAACACATCATCAGGGCCGTAACCAGGAAGCCAAAAACGAGGAGGTAGGGGTCATGCCCCCCACCCCCTCCACCCACACACGGAATGAAAATTACGAATATTTATTATAAAATTTACAAATAGAGCAGATTCTGATGACACGGCTCGTTTGGAGTTGGCTCACCTGTGTCTACACGGTTTTGTTGAAACTTTCGAATTATCTCCGGTTACCATATCTTTGACACGTCACTTCCTGGTGTTGTTTCTGTATTAACACAGCTCGTGTGCAAGGTATGTGCATGAGGATGTGATAAATAAGTTGGATCACGTTTTTGTATGAATAATATCGTCTAGCATTACAGGATCCGGATCCGGATACGGATAACAAAACGTCTGATCGAATATCAACATGATTAATGGAAGAAACTATTTTTAGTTGAAATTAACATGAAAATAAGACACACTACACTTATGTGTTATTTTTACCACCATGACTATTTGAAAAGCATAATAAAGGGGGTTGAATAAATGCTGTTTACATCTAAAGTAACCTAATATGTTATACCTGAAGTAGCCTAATATACATGAAGTGCCGTTTTTGCCTTTATTTTTTCACCTTTGACCCCTAATCGCGGCCTCTGATTGGTCAGTCTCAACAGCAAATTCAAGATGGCGGCGAATTTTAAAATCGAAGTCGCTGTCGGTGCAGCTGAATTTTGTCCATTTTTACAGTATATGTGACGTAACCAACGACACGGACATGTCCATTATGATTGCAATGCTTATTATGACAACTGTGTAGTCTAAAACTCGAGCCAATATTGAAGCGTATCGTAAATAAATCGGAGATTTAATCAGATACAATACCGAATCTACCTATCGTGGACGCCGCCATTTTGCTTTGAATCACGTCACTGGATTTGTGACGCATGGCGAGGGAATGACGTCACGCACGTTCAAGCAATTACGTTTAGTATGCGGTATAAATTAAATACATGATTAGTGCCGTAGAATATAAAATATATTTTCGCCCCGACAACTTTATAGGGGCTTGCTAAAGCTCGCCCCAATAAAGCTGTCTACGGCTCAACCGAATATATTTTATATTCGACGGCACTAACCATGTATTTAATAATATAAAGTATTGTAACGTCGTTTGACGGGCTTTTACGTGACGTCTCATTTGCTCAAACGACCTGAATAGTGGTGTTGTATACAATATAATATCTTAATGAGTATTGCAGATATTATGATCAAATAAAAAGCATTCAATTCATCATACAAAT
Organism: Conchocele bisecta; assembly: GCA_029237695.1. Lineage (NCBI taxonomy): Eukaryota > Metazoa > Mollusca > Bivalvia > Lucinida > Thyasiridae > Conchocele > Conchocele bisecta. Next base: position 32,066,377 of record CM055267.1, read on the forward strand.
ACCATTGTCATAGTAACAAAATGTTAATTTGACCAAGAATTTCCCGAAGACAGGTTTTCTCGCGATGAGGCTCATATATGTAGTCGCCTTCATCTAGTTCATCATCCATGCTACAGATCCAGATATAATCTTAATGATCAGAGATGCTGGCCTTTGAGTGTCTGTGATGTGTGCCAATTCTGCATGTGGTTCGTGCTGTCATATTACAATTTGTATAAATTGGAAAGTATTGTCCTACTATTTCTTCCATGACACCATGGTGAAATGAAAAAGTTAATTCAAATGGATTGAGTGACTTGATTATCAGCCTGTCCAAGGCATACATGCTTTGCTTTCTTCCAATGGAATACTAGTCCCTTAAAACACCCAAAGACACTCAGAAACATACAAATACTGTCTCGTATCACAATTAATGCTTTGTCAATACACACTGTCTAATTATATTGTCCATTAGATACGTTATGATGTGTGGTTGGTTGCGAGCACGCAACGGGTAATGTAGCGATTAGTGTACATTTTGAGATGGGAACTAAATGACTATGGTGTGGTATTGACCTGACTTCAAATACACGATGGAGTACCCCATTGGTCCGGCCTTAAACGGCTGTTGCTAGGCCATTATATACAACACCCAATCATTAGATTCTTTGCAAGATATATAAACGGTTTATGATTCGGGAGGGTGGAGAGAACATATATTAAAATATGGTTAAACGTTAGAAAGTTACCATTTATAAGGATTGCCTTGCTGAAATTAGTGATAACACATAGTGTGTCAGCTATTTCCTCATACAGTAGAAACTCCGAATACCGGACCCAATAAATACCGGAATCCTCCCGAAACCGGACAATTTTCATAGTCCCGATTTAATTCCTTCTTTATTCAATGTACTAAAAACCTCTGAATACCGGATCCTCTGAATTCCGGAAACCGGACGATTTTCCACACAAAAGAAAGAAGACTTTTCAGCATAATTTTACCTCTGAATACCGGACGGATCAGAATTGCTAAAATCACCAAGCGCCCGCAGCAGGGGATAAATTTCACACAATGGTCGTGTTGGATTTCCTGTCAGAGGTGTGATACAGTGTAAGAGAGACGTTACGAATTTGACACGGTTCACAATTCAAGTCACATGGTCGGGGCTGTTTATTTTTAAAAGGATGTTGCGCCGTTTGTTGTCATTTAATGACCAACAATGTTTTGTACTAGTTTGTACTGGTTTTTGTACTGGTTGCGTAGTGCGCACTCATTGTAATTTTGTGTCTTACAACCTACAAATATTTCCGAGCATTGATCGACGCGTGATATTGGAAAACCGACCAATGAAAACAATCGTTTCTCCCGACTTTCGTCAAAACATAGATGGATACTCGATATTTACATTTACAAATCGGGCCGTGTTTGGTCTTGAATTAAATAGCGAAAAACATTCCACTATTTTCCATTGAAGATTTAAATCGATTGATGCGGCTGTAATTGACGACAGAAGGTATATGTAAGGTAATTATGAGGTCAAATAATCATTGAAAATTGCTGATTAGTCTTCGCTAATTGGAGTACATGTTTAGTGACAAATCAATTCACACACCGTATTATCGGCACATAGGCCACGCAGACTGATCAGGTGACCAGCGTACAGTACATGTACATGTATATCAAGTCTTGAGTAAGAATAGTGAAAAACCTCTAAAAACCGGAAACCTCTCAAAACCGAACCTTTTGTCCGGTCCGGAGGCTGTCCGATATTCGGAGTTTCTACTGTACATATTTTATTATATGTTTATCAAGAGTGTAAATTTCGGCCATCTTTGATTTTAAAATTATGATTAACTGAACTCTTAATTGCCACATACCATGTAGCAATTAGCAAGGAAACCTCATACAATTTATATTTTGACCTTATCTGACTACAGAAACATTGTGGGTTTTTTTTCTTCAGTTTTGCAATATGGCGGATCTTGAATTTGAAGGCCTAGACCAAAATATACGCATTTCAATGAGAATGTACTACCAAAATCTACATAAAACTGTAAAAAAAGACATTTCATTTTTAGCTTTCGTTCGTCTACAGAGATATTTCATTTTATAATTTACAAAACTGCGTTGGCGACCATTTTGAATATGGAACTCCACGAAATGTAGCTCCAATTGTCCCAAATTTAAAATATGTTCTGTTAGTTTAATCAGTAATACAAAATGAAGGATAATATTGGTCACACATTCCATGAAAATGACATGCTAATGGGAACAGTAAATTTGAGGAAAATGGCATCAATATGTCTGTAAACAATTTATTACACTCCGGCGAATTATTTGCATTGGTTTCGCAATGAGAGATTACCCGTAATCAACACCTTACAAATAATACACCTTGAAGAGAACACCCGTAAGTGTGCGCATGTTTTCTGGGTAACCACGAGCTACCATGCAAAATGTTTATTTTTATTAGTCAAAATAAAATTATTTGAAAACTTGGAGAGAGTCTCGACTAATCTACAGTGTTAATGTGATTGAACACATTCCAAACATGCACTCAAATGTATCTAGTTCATAGAAACAGCTGCGTAATTTGGATTTCAAAATGTTTACATGATGTCACGTTTGACATCACACAACATAACGTCAACGTACCACAAAAAAGCGGGAAACACGTCGTTGCGTAACTATTCATGCGCACAGCAGAATTCATTGATTGTAATTTCAACAGTAGACTAAATATGCATATATATCTGCCGTGGAAGTGTAATAAATAGGATATTCCATCGTACATGTTTGAATAGCGGAAATAATGCACTCGTGTCCGTCGGCGTCCGTGCAAGCAACTCGTTCGCTACTCGCTATTCAAAATGTACGATGGAATATCCTCTGTTTCTCTATCGGAAAATATACTTATTATCATATTTACTATTAAAATGGCTTAAATATCAACACAGATATGACATACAGCATGATATTTTCTTGTTTCTTAGGCAAATTGGTGGCCATCTTGAATTTCAGACATGTTTTTTCTCTCAATAATTTGTCATTTTCAGAATCCCTTTTTATATAGCTACCAAAATAGTTCATCAGCAGAAAGCTATCAATGCTGTTGTAAATCATATACATGCATTTATATATCTAATAATAATATTGTCGATGAGAAATTTTGGGTCAATATGACCTAAATGACCTCAAAAATGAACCATAAAGGTCAAATCTGCGGGGTTACCCACCCCTATCCAACAGATTACATATCATAGAAGTCGATTAGCATGGGTACCCATTTGTAACAAAAAAAAACATGCCATCAAAACTTTATTGGAGGTCTTTTATTGGCCTTGGCCGTCTCTACAATGTGATAGTGACTGCAATGCTCCTGATTACCATACATCAACGATTTATGATGCACACTAAAAACCTTAAAATATGATTTTCTTCAAATAGTGAAAAATGCTGATGAGCCCATAAATTACAGGGCTCCAGATAAGGAATTAGTAATTGAGTATTGTTACTCCATCATTTCTGAAGCAATTGGGTATTTCAAAATTTTAATTGGGTAAAATAAAATCACACTACTGTTTACACATCAACAGACAGCAATTGTTGAATAGTTTGCTTCAAAATGAAAACATGTCCTGGATTTCATTAGAAGTGTCTCCTTGATATTTCATACACGCATTCCTCAGATGACCCTCTATCATGCTGTAGCAAATGCACGACCCACCACCCAACCCTTACTCCAAGGTCAAGGTCACAAACATAGCATGTTCATAAACTTAACGTTGGGTAAATGTTGTGTAACTTCTGTTTATTTACAAGGAATGCCTTGATATTTCATACATGCATTCATCTGATGATAGTCTATCGTGCTATAGCAAATCCATGACCCACCCCTTACCCCAAGGTCACGGTCACAAACTTAGCACATTCATAAACTTAACGTTGGGGTAAATGTCTTATAACATCTGTTTCCTTTTATGGAACGCCTTGATATTTCATACACACATTCATCTGATGATACTCTATCGTGCTATAGCAAATCCATGACCCACCGCCCACCCCTTACTCCAAGGTCAAGGTCACAAACTTGGCACATTCATAAACTTAACGTTGGGGTATGTCTGATAAACATCTGTTTCCTTTGATGGAACGCTTGATATTTCATACATACATTCCTCAGATGACCCTCTATCATGCTGTAGCAAATCCACAACCCACCACCCAACCCTTACCCCAAGGTCAAGGTCACAAATTTAGCATGTTCATAAACTCTTTACATTGGAGTAAATGTTGTGTAACTTCTGTTTCTTTACACTTTGAACGCTTTGATAATTCATACATGCATTCATCTGATGATCCTCTATTGTGCCACAGCAAATCCATGACCCACCCCCACCCCTTTCCCCAAGATCAACATCATCAACTTAACGTTGGAGTAAATGTCTTTTTACAACTTCTGTTTCTTTACAGGAACACCTTCATATTTCATACATGCATTCATCTGATGATACTCTATTGTGCTACAGCAAATCCATGACCCACCCACCCCCACCCCTTTCCCGAAGGTCAAGGTCACAAACGTAGCACATTTATACATGCATTCCTCATGTGAATAGCTATCATGCTGTAGAAAATCACCAACTTAGTGTGTTCATAAACTTAACGCTGGGTTAAATTATTAAACCGTATTATCGGCACATAGGCCACGCAGACTGATCAGGTGACCAGCGTACAGTACATGTACATGTATATCAAGTCTTGAGTAAGAATAGTGAAAAACCTCTAAAAACCGGACCTCTCAAAAACCGAACCTTTTTGTCCGGTCCGGAGGCTGTCCGGTATTCGGAGTTTCTACTGTACATATTTTATTATATGTTTAACAAGAGTGTAAATTTCGGCCATCTTTGATTTTAAAATTATGATTAACTGAACTCTTAATTGCCACATACCATGTAGCAATTAGCAAGGAAACCTCATACAATTTATATTTTGACCTTATCTGACTACAGAAACATTGTGGGTTTTTTTTCTTCAGTTTTGCAATATGGCGGATCTTGAATTTGAAGGCCTAGACCAAAATATACGCATTTCAATGAGAATGTACTACCAAAATCTACATAAAACTGTAAAAAGACATTTCATTTTTAGCTTTCGTTCGTCTACAGAGATATTTCATTTTATAATTTACAAAACTGCGTTGGCAACCATTTTGAATATGGAACTCCACGAAATGTAGCTCCAATTGTCCCAAATTTAAAATATGTTCTGTTAGATTAATCAGTAATACAAAATGAAGGATAATATTGGTCACACATTCCATGAAAATGACATGCTAATGGGAACAGTAAATTTGAGGAAAATGGCATCAATATGTCTGTAAACAATTTATTACACTCCGGCGAATTATTTGCATTGGTTTCGCAATGAGAGATTACCCGTAATCAACACCTTACAAATAATACACCTTGAAGAGAACACCCGTAAGTGTGCGCATGTTTTCTGGGTAACCACGAGCTACCATGCAAAATGTTTATTTTTATTAGTCAAAATAAAATTATTTGAAAACTTGGAGGATGTCTCGACTAATCTACAGTGTTAATGTGATTGAACACATTCCAAACATGCACTCAAATGTATCTAGTTCATAGAAACAGCTGCGTAATTTGGATTTCAAAATGTTTACATGATGTCACGTTTGACATCACACAACATAACGTCAACGTACCACAAAAAAGCGGGAAACACGTCGTTGCGTAACTATTCATGCGCACAGCAGAATTCATTGATTGTAATTTCAACAGTAGACTAAATATGCATATATATCTGCCGTGGAAGTGTAATAAATAGGATATTCCATCGTACATGTTTGAATAGCGGAAATAATGCACTCGTGTCCGTCGGCGTCCGTGCAAGCAACTCGTTCGCTACTCGCTATTCAAAATGTACGATGGAATATCCTCTGTTTCTCTATCGGAAAATATACTTATTATCATATTTACTATTAAAATGGCTTAAATATCAACACAGATATGACATACAGCATGATATTTTCTTGTTTCTTAGGCAAATTGGTGGCCATCTTGAATTTCAGACATGTTTTTTCTCTCAATAATTTGTCATTTTCAGAATCCCTTTTTATATAGCTACCAAAATAGTTCATCAGCAGAAAGCTATCAATGCTGTTGTAAATCATATACATGCATTTATATATCTAATAATAATATTGTCGATGATAAATTTTGGGTCATTATGACCTAAATGACCTCAAAAATGAACCATAAAGGTCAAATCTGCGGGGTTACCCACCCCTATCCAACAGATTACATATCATAGAAGTCGATCAGCATGGGTACCCATTTGTAACCAAAAAAAAAAATGCCATCAAAACTTTATTGGAGGTCTTTTATTGGCCTTGGCCGTCTACAATGTGATAGTGACTGCAATGCTCCTGATTACCATACATCAACAACTTGATTTATGATGCACACTAAAAACCTTAAAATATGATTTTCTTCAAATAGTGAAAAATGCTGATGAGCCCATAAATTACAGGGCTCCAGATAAGGAATTAGTAATTGAGTATTGTTACTCCATCATTTCTGAAGCAATTGGGTATTTCAAAATTTTAATTGGGTAAAATAAAATCACACTACTGTTTACACATCAACAGACAGCAATTGTTGAATAGTTTGCTTCAAAATGAAAACATGTCCTGGATTTCATTAGAAGTGTCTCCTTGATATTTCATACACGCATTCCTCAGATGACCCTCTATCATGCTGTAGCAAATGCACGACCCACCACCAACCCTTACTCCAAGGTCAAGGTCACAAACATAGCATGTTCATAAACTTAACGTTGGGTAAATGTTGTGTAACTTCTGTTTATTTACAAGGAATGCCTTGATATTTCATACATGCATTCATCTGATGATAGTCTATCGTGCTATAACAAATCCATGACCCACCCCTTACCCCAAGGTCAAGGTCACAAACTTAGCGTGTTCATAAACTTAACGTTGGGGTAAATGTTGTGTAACTTCAGTTTCTTTACAGGGAACACCTTGATATTTCATACATGCATTCATCTGATGATACACTATCGTGCGATAGCAAATCCATGACCCACACCCACCCCTTTCCCCAAGGTCACGGTCACAAACTTAGCACATTCATAAACTTAACGTTGGGGTAAATGTCTTATAACATCTGTTTCCTTTTATGGAACGCCTTGATATTTCATACACACATTCATCTGATGATACTCTATCGTGCTATAGCAAATCCATGACCCACCGCCCACCCCTTACTCCAAGGTCAAGGTCACAAACTTGGCACATTCATAAACTTAACGTTGGGGTAAATGTCTGATAACATCTGTTTCCTTTGATGGAACGCCTTGATATTTCATACATACATTCCTCAGATGACCCTCTATCATGCTGTAGCAAATCCACAACCCACCACCCAACCCTTACCCCAAGGTCAAGGTCACAAATTTAGCATGTTCATAAACTCTTTACATTGGAGTAAATGTTGTGTAACTTCTGTTTCTTTACACTTTGAACGCTTTGATAATTCATACATGCATTCATCTGATGATCCTCTATTGTGCCACAGCAAATCCATGACCCACCCCCACCCCTTTCCCCAAGATCAACATCATCAACTTAATGTTGGAGTAAATGTCTTTTTACAACTTCTGTTTCTTTACAGGAACACCTTCATATTTCATACATGCATTCATCTGATGATACTCTATTGTGCTACAGCAAATCCATGACCCACCCCACCCCCCACCCCTTTCCCGAAGGTCAAGGTCACAAACGTAGCACATTTATACATGCATTCCTCATGTGAATAGCTATCATGCTGTAGAAAATCACCAACTTAGTGTGTTCATAAACTTAACGCTGGGTTAAATTATTAAACCGTATTATCGGCACATAGGCCACGCAGACTGATCAGGTGACCAGCGTACAGTACATGTACATGTATATCAAGTCTTGAGTAAGAATAGTGAAAAACCTCTAAAAACCGGAAACCTCTCAAAACCGGACCTTTTGTCCGGTCCGGAGGCTGTCCGGTATTCGGAGTTTCTACTGTACATATTTTATTATATGTTTATCAAGAGTGTAAATTTCGGCCATCTTTGATTTTAAAATTATGATTAACTGAACTCTTAATTGCCATATACCATGTAGCAATTAGCAAGGAAACCTCATACAATTTATATTTTGACCTTATCTGACTACAGAAACATTGTGGGTTTTTTTTCTTCAGTTTTGCAATATGGCGGATCTTGAATTTGAAGGCCTAGACCAAAATATACGCATTTCAATGAGAATGTACTACCAAAATCTACATAAAACTGTAAAAAGACATTTCATTTTTAGCTTTCGTTCGTCTACAGAGATATTTCATTTTATAATTTACAAAACTGCGTTGGCGACCATTTTGAATATGGAACTCCACGAAATGTAGCTCCAATTGTCCCAAATTTAAAATATGTTCTGTTAGTTTAATCAGTAATACAAAATGAAGGATAATATTGGTCACACATTCCATGAAAATGACATGCTAATGGGAACAGTAAATTTGAGGAAAATGGCATCAATATGTCTGTAAACAATTTATTACACTCCGGGGGGGGAATTATTTGCATTGGTTTCGCAATGAGAGATTACCCGTAATCAACACCTTACAAATAATACACCTTGAAGAGAACACCCGTAAGTGTGCGCATGTTTTCTGGGTAACCACGAGCTACCATGCAAAATGTTTATTTTTATTAGTCAAAATAAAATTATTTGAAAACTTGGAGAGAGTCTCGACTAATCTACAGTGTTAATGTGATTGAACACATTCCAAACATGCACTCAAATGTATCTAGTTCATAGAAACAGCGCCCCGTGCAGGCACCGGGGCGGGATCAACTGATCCTGAGAATAGTGCTGCAGTAGCCATTGCTTGTCGTAAAAGGCGACTAAACTGGCTTAACGATTGGGTTCATACTTTCCGGAACCCACTATACCGGATTTGGCCCTCATGTACATTTTTGGCTTTCTTGTATGTGAGAGTTGAGTCGGGCTATGCCCTAAAAGTAAGATTAGTGCTAATCCTATTACTTTTAGGGGATGGGATAAATGATGCTGGTGTGGCGAGGGCCTGGCACCAGATCAGGTTGTTCTAATTTCAGGACTGAATATATATTTTGATTGTAAATATTGAGTTCTGAAGTTGGGATTTACCCCCCTTGGACAGGTGGATATGGGACTCGACCCCGTTGACCCGTCTGCGTGTAGACTCCCTGAGGCTTGTACCTCTATGTCAGAAAAGCGGACGTTAAACCCTATTCACTCACTCACTCATAGAAACAGCTGCGTAATTTGGATTTCAAAATGTTTACATGATGTCACGTTTGACATCACACAACATAACGTCAACGTACCACAAAAAAGCGGGAAACACGTCGTTGCGTAACTATTCATGCGCACAGCAGAATTCATTGATTGTAATTTCAACAGTAGACTAAATATGCATATATATCTGCCGTGGAAGTGTAATAAATAGGATATTCCATCGTACATGTTTGAATAGCGGAAATAATGCACTCGTGTCCGTCGGCGTCCGTGCAAGCAACTCGTTCGCTACTCGCTATTACAAAATGTACGATGGAATATCCTCTGTTTCTCTATCGGAAAATATACTTATTATCATATTTACTATTAAAATGGCTTAAATATCAACACAGATATGACATACAGCATGTATATTTCTTGTTTCTTAGGCAAATTGGCGGCCATCTTGAATTTCAGACATGTTTTTTCTCTCAATAATTTGTCATTTTCAGAATCCCTTTTTATATAGCTACCAAAATAGTTCATCAGCAGAAAGCTATCAATGCTGTTGTAAATCATATACATGCATTTATATATCTAATAATAATATTGTCGATGAGAAATTTTGGGTCAATATGACCTAAATGACCTCAAAAATGAACCATAAAGGTCAAATCTGCGGGGTTACCCACCCCTATCCAACAGATTACATATCATAGAAGTCGATCAGCATGGGTACCCATTTGTAACAAAAAAAAAAATGCCATCAAAACTTTATTGGATGTCTTTTATTGGCCTTGGCCGTCTACAATGTGATAGTGACTGCAATGCTCCTGATTACCATACATCAACAACTTGATTTATGATGCACACTAAAAACCTTAAAATATGATTTTCTTCAAATAGTGAAAAATGCTGATGAGCCCATAAATTACAGGGCTCCAGATAAGGAATTAGTAATTGAGTATTGTTACTCCATCATTTCTGAAGCAATTGGGTATTTCAAAATTTTAATTGGGTAAAATAAAATCACACTACTGTTTACACATCAACAGACAGCAATTGTTGAATAGTTTGCTTCAAAATGAAAACATGTCCTGGATTTCATTAGAAGTGTCTCCTTGATATTTCATACACGCATTCCTCAGATGACCCTCTATCATGCTGTAGCAAATGCACGACCCACCACCCAACCCTTACTCCAAGGTCAAGGTCACAAACATAGCATGTTCATAAACTTAATGTTGGGTAAATGTTGTGTAACTTCTGTTTATTTACAGGGAATGCCTTGATATTTCATACATGCATTCATCTGATGATAGTCTATCGTGCTATAACAAATCCATGACCCACCCCTTACCCCAAGGTCAAGGTCACAAACTTAGCGTGTTCATAAACTTAACGTTGGGGTAAATGTTGTGTAACTTCAGTTTCTTTACAGGGAACACCTTGATATTTCATACATGCATTCATCTGATGATACACTATCGTGCGATAGCAAATCCATGACCCACACCCACCCCTTTCCCCAAGGTCACGGTCACAAACTTAGCACATTCATAAACTTAACATTGGGGTAAATGTCTTATAACATCTGTTTCCTTTTATGGAACGCCTTGATATTTCATACACACATTCATCTGATGATACTCTATCGTGCTATAGCAAATCCATGACCCACCGCCCACCCCTTATTACTCCAAGGTCAAGGTCACAAACTTGGCACATTCATAAACTTAACGTTGGGGTAAATGTCTGATAACATCTGTTTCCTTTGATGGAACGCCTTGATATTTCATACATACATTCCTCAGATGACCCTCTATCATGCTGTAGCAAATCCACAACCCACCACCCAACCCTTACCCCAAGGTCAAGGTCACAAATTTAGCATGTTCATAAACTCTTTACATTGGAGTAAATGTTGTGTAACTTCTGTTTCTTTACACTTTGAACGCTTTGATAATTCATACATGCATTCATCTGATGATCCTCTATTGTGCCACAGCAAATCCATGACCCACCCCCACCCCTTTCCCCAAGATCAACATCATCAACTTAACGTTGGAGTAAATGTCTTTTTACAACTTCTGTTTCTTTACAGGGAACACCTTCATATTTCATACATGCATTCATCTGATGATACTCTATTGTGCTACAGCAAATCCATGACCCACCCCACCCCCACCCCTTTCCCGAAGGTCAAGGTCACAAACGTAGCACATTTATACATGCATTCCTCATGTGAATAGCTATCATGCTGTAGAAAATCACCAACTTAGTGTGTTCATAAACTTAACGCTGGGTTAAATTATTAAACCGTATTATCGGCACATAGGCCACGCAGACTGATCAGGTGACCAGCATACAGTACATGTACATGTATATCAAGTCTTGAGTAAGAATAGTGAAAAACCTCTAAAAACCGGAAACCTCTCAAAACCGGACCTTTTGTCCGGTCCGGAGGCTGTCCGGTATTCGGAGTTTCTACTGTACATATTTTATTATATGTTTATCAAGAGTGTAAATTTCGGCCATCTTTGATTTTAAAATTATGATTAACTGAACTCTTAATTGCCACATACCATGTAGCAATTAGCAAGGAAACCTCATACAATTTATATTTTGACCTTATCTGACTACAGAAACATTGTGGGTTTTTTTTCTTCAGTTTTGCAATATGGCGGATCTTGAATTTGAAGGCCTAGACCAAAATATACGCATTTCAATGAGAATGTACTACCAAAATCTACATAAAACTGTAAAAAGACATTTCATTTTTAGCTTTCGTTCGTCTACAGAGATATTTCATTTTATAATTTACAAAACTGCGTTGGCGACCATTTTGAATATGGAACTCCACGAAATGTAGCTCCAATTGTCCCAAATTTAAAATATGTTCTGTTAGTTTAATCAGTAATACAAAATGAAGGATAATATTGGTCACACATTCCATGAAAATGACATGCTAATGGGAACAGTAAATTTGAGGAAAATGGCATCAATATGTCTGTAAACAATTTATTACACTCCGGCGAATTATTTGCATTGGTTTCGCAATGAGAGATTACCCGTAATCAACACCTTACAAATAATACACCTTGAAGAGAACACCCATAAGTGTGCGCATGTTTTCTGGGTAACCACGAGCTACCATGCAAAATGTTTATTTTTATTAGTCAAAATAAAATTATTTGAAAACTTGGAGAGAGTCTCGACTAATCTACAGTGTTAATGTGATTGAACACATTCCAAACATGCACTCAAATGTATCTAGTTCATAGAAACAGCTGCGTAATTTGGATTTCAAAATGTTTACATGATGTCACGTTTGACATCACACAACATAACGTCAACGTACCACAAAAAAGCGGGAAACACGTCGTTGCGTAACTATTCATGCGCACAGCAGAATTCATTGATTGTAATTTCAACAGTAGACTAAATATGCATATATATCTGCCGTGGAAGTGTAATAACTAGGATATTCCATCGTACATGTTTGAATAGCGGAAATAATGCACTCGTGTCCGTCGGCGTCTGTGCAAGCAACTCGTTCGCTACTCGCTATTCAAAATGTACGATGGAATATCCTCTGTTTCTCTATCGGAAAATATACTTATTATCATATTTACTATTAAAATGGCTTAAATATCAACACAGATATGACATACAGCATGATATTTTCTTGTTTCTTAGGCAAATTGGCGGCCATCTTGAATTTCAGACATGTTTTTTCTCTCAATAATTTGTCATTTTCAGAATCCCTTTTTATATAGCTACCAAAATAGTTCATCAGCAGAAAGCTATCAATGCTGTTGTAAATCATATACATGCATTTATATATCTAATAATAATATTGTCGATGAGAAATTTTGGGTCAATATGACCTAAATGACCTCAAAAATGAACCATAAAGGTCAAATCTGCGGGGTTACCCACCCCTATCCAACAGATTACATATCATAGAAGTCGATCAGCATGGGTACCCATTTGTAACAAAAAAAAAAATAAAAAAAAAGCCATCAAAACTTTATTGGAGGTCTTTTATTGGCCTTGGCCGTCTACAATGTGATAGTGACTGCAATGCTCCTGATTACCATACATCAACAACTTGATTTATGATGCACACTAAAAACCTTAAAATATGATTTTCTTCAAATAGTGAAAAATGCTGATGAGTCCATAAATTACAGGGCTCCAGATAAGGAATTAGTAATTGAGTATTGTTACTCCATCATTTCTGAAGCAATTGGGTATTTCAAAATTTTAATTGGGTAAAATAAAATCACACTACTGTTTACACATCAACAGACAGCAATTGTTGAATAGTTTGCTTCAAAATGAAAACATGTCTTGGATTTTCATTAGAAGTGTCTCCTTGATATTTCATACACGCATTCCTCAGATGACCCTCTATCATGCTGTAGCAAATGCACGACCCACCACCCAACCCTTACTCCAAGGTCAAGGTCACAAACATAGCATGTTCATAAACTTAACGTTGGGTAAATGTTGTGTAACTTCTGTTTATTTACAGGGAATGCCTTGATATTTCATACATGCATTCATCTGATGATAGTCTATCGTGCTATAACAAATCCATGACCCACCCCTTACCCCAAGGTCAAGGTCACAAACTTAGCGTGTTCATAAACTTAACGTTGGGGTAAATGTTGTGTAACTTCAGTTTCTTTACAGGGAACACCTTGATATTTCATACATGCATTCATCTGATGATACACTATCGTGCGATAGCAAATCCATGACCCACACCCACCCCTTTCCCCAAGGTCACGGTCACAAACTTAGCACATTCATAAACTTAACGTTGGGGTAAATGTCTTATAACATCTGTTTCCTTTTATGGAACGCCTTGATATTTCATACACACATTCATCTGATGATACTCTATCGTGCTATAGCAAATCCATGACCCACCGCCCACCCCTTACTCCAAGGTCAAGGTCACAAACTTGGCACATTCATAAACTTAACGTTGGGGTAAATGTCTGATAACATCTGTTTCCTTTGATGGAACGCCTTGATATTTCATACATACATTCCTCAGATGACCCTCTATCATGCTGTAGCAAATCCACAACCCACCACCCAACCCTTACCCCAAGGTCAAGGTCACAAATTTAGCATGTTCATAAACTCTTTACATTGGAGTAAATGTTGTGTAACTTCTGTTTCTTTACACTTTGAACGCTTTGATATTTCATACATGCATTCATCTGATGATCCTCTATTGTGCCACAGCAAATCCATGACCCACCCTCACCCCTTTCCCCAAGATCAACATCATCAACTTAACGTTGGAGTAAATGTCTTTTTACAACTTCTGTTTCTTTACAGGGAACACCTTCATATTTCATACATGCATTCATCTGATGATACTCTATTGTGCTACAGCAAATCCATGACCCACCCCACCCCCCACCCCTTTCCCGAAGGTCAAGGTCACAAACGTAGCACATTTATACATGCATTCCTCATGTGAATAGCTATCATGCTGTAGAAAATCACCAACTTAGTGTGTTCATAAACTTAACGCTGGGTTAAATTTTGTTTTCCTTCTCTTTTCAGGGAGCGCATTGATATTTCATACATGCATTCATCTGATGATACACTATCGTGCGATAGCAAATCCATGACCCACACCCACCCCTTTCCCCAAGGTCACGGTCACAAACTTAGCACATTCATAAACTTAACGTTGGGGGTAAATGTCTTATAACATCTGTTTCCTTTTATGGAACGCCTTGATATTTCATACACGCATTCATCTGATGATACTCTATCGTGCTATAGCAAATCCATGACCCACCGCCCACCCCTTACTCCAAGGTCAAGGTCACAAACTTGGCACATTCATAAACTTAACGTTGGGGTAAATGTCTGATAACATCTGTTTCCTTTGATGGAACGCCTTGATATTTCATACATACATTCCTCAAATGACCCTCTATCATGCTGTAGCAAATCCACAACCCACCACCCAACCCTTACCCCAAGGTCAAGGTCACAAATTTAGCATGTTCATAAACTTTACATTGGAGTAAATGTTGTGTAACTTCTGTTTCTTTACACTTTGAACGCTTTGATATTTCATACATGCATTCATCTGATGATCCTCTATTGTGCTACAGCAAATCCATGACCCACCCCCACCCCTTTCACCAAGATCAACATCATCAACTTAACGTTGGAGTAAATGTCTTTTTACAACTTCTGTTTCTTTACAGGGAACACCTTCATATTTCATACATGCATTCATCTGATGATACTCTATTGTGCTACAGCAAATCCATGACCCACCCCACCCCCCACCCCTTTCCCGAAGGTCAAGGTCACAAACTTAGCACATTTATACATGCATTCCTCATGTGAATAGCTATCATGCTGTAGAAAATTACCAACTTAGTGTGTTCATAAACTTAACGCTGGGTTAAATTTTGTTTTCTTTCTCTTTTCAGGGAGCGCATTGATATTTCATACATGCATTCATCTTAATATGCTATATCATGCTATAGCAAATCCACGACCGACCTTCCACCACTGACCTCAATGTCAAGGTCCACGCACACCCCTTATCCCAAGGTCAAATTATATAATATTCATGTTTTTTATACAACTGTGCCAAGTTTGAGTGAAGGCTGCCAACAGGCGAGCTTCGTTGTCTTCTGACAACTCTTGTTATATTTTGCACTCTGTATCCTTGTCCCGATTGTAACCAAATTTGGTATACATGTTTATCACGGCAAGACGAAGAAGCCTATTGATTTTTAAAAATTTCCGATGACTTATCTCCCCTTGGCAGCCATTTTTTATTTTCGCACTCTGTATCCTTGTCCACGCAATAACTCAAGTTCTACTTCACCGATCGTAACCAAATTTGGTATACATGTTTATCACGGCAAGACGAAGAAGCCTATTGATTTTGAAAATTTTCCGATGACTGATATCCCCTTGACGGCCATTTAAATGTTCGCACTCTGTATCCTTGTCCATGCAATAACTCGAGTCCACCAATCGTAACCAAATTTTGTATACTTTGTTTATCACGGCAAGACGAAGAAGCCTATTGATTTGGAAAAAAATTCAGATGAGTTTTCTCCCCTTGGCGGCCATTTTTAATTTTCGCACTCTTGACAGGCATATACAGTCCAACCTGTGAATAAAGACCAGCCATGGGAAGTGAAATATCTGGCCTTTGTTCACAGGTGGTCTATATTCGCAGGGTCATTTATATAGTAATTGAGCCATTGGGACATCACAATTGTGGCCTTTACAGCCAGGTGATTGCTATTCGGAGGTGGTCTTTAGCACAGGTTCGACTGTATTGTGACCTTCGGAACTCTTGTTACCAAATATGGTCATGTCGTACCAGTATACCAAATCGACACAATTGACGAGACGATCGATGTGGTGCATTTCTTGTCAAAATTGGATGATTATGTTATCTAAGATGTTCTCCGAATTGTCATAAGGTCATTCTTTTATTAGCTCACCTGAGCGAAGCTCATGTGAGCTATTGTTACCGCAATGTGTCCGGCGTCCGTCGTCCGGCGTCCGTCGTCCGTCGTCCGTCGTCCGTCGTCGTCCGTGAACATTTTCAAACGTCTTCTCTTCGGTAACCATTGGGTCTATAGTCACCAAACTTCATGGTCATGGTTCTTAGGTAGGGGGATTACAAAATTGTTAAAATGACGTCATTACGTAATCCAAGATGGCTGCCGTTTAAAAATAGCACAAATTCTTAAAAAATCTTCTTCTCAAGAACCGCCAACCGGATTTCGACAAAACTTGGTAGGAATGATCGATGTACATTGCTCTTTCAAAGTTGTTAAAATGGTGACCCTGGGGTCAAAAATGGGCGTGGCCCGTGGGGTCAAATTGGGGTCAAATTTTATTTTTGACTGAATATGGTCATTTCATATATCAAATTGAAGGTATCAATGAGGCGATCACTCTGGTGCATTTTTTTTTTAAATCGGATTGTTATGTCATCCAAGATGGCCGCCGAAAGGTCAAAAGGTCGTTCTTTTATTAGAGATTTCAAAATTCTTCTTCACATGAACCGCTTGGCCCATGGTAGCCAAACTTAAAGTTATGGTCCATGGGTGAAGCCTTTTCAGATTTGTTAAAATGGAGGTCATCGCTAATCCAAGATGGCCGCCGTCTAAAAATAGCATAAATTCTTAAAAAATCTTCTTCTCATGAACCGCTAGCCGGATTTCGACGAAACTTGGTAGGGATGATCGATGTACATTGCTCTTTCAAAGTTGTTAAAATGGTGACCCCGGGGTCAAAAATGGGCGTGGCCCGTGGGGTCAAATTGGGGTCAAATTTTATTTTTGACCGAATATGGTCATGTCATATATCAAATTGAAGGTATCAATGAGGCGATCACTCTGGTGCATTTTCTGTCGAAATCGGATTGTTATGTCATCCAATGCCCCCACCACCCCCGAAAAATCAAAAATTGGTTAACGAGGAAAATTGTCTCCCGACAGCAAATTTATGAATTTTGGAGAAAATAATTTTGAAAAGAGGGAGTCCCAATTATATTGGTAATTGACTTTTGAAAAGTCAAAATCATTCATGCAAGTACAATAGTTTATATTCCTCATTTTTCTCCTCCGATATAGCTAATTTATTTCGCAGATCAGCAACTAATTCTACCAGCTCTAGTCTACCACGTTCACCTTTAGCCACCTGACAGCGTAGTTGCTTATGTCTACAAAGAGTTTGGGCACTAACGAATTTACAAGGGCATCTGGGGCATTGAAATTGTGGGGGGACACAAGGAAACTTTCTACGTCTCGCTAGATGCCTTCGTAGATAGTCTTTACACGTAAACATCTTACAACAAGTCTCACACTCCATCATATATGTATTTTTGTCGCGCCCGCTTGCGGAAAGCGCGATATAGTCGGCCGTTTGGCGGCGTACGTACGTACGTACATGTGTCTAGTTAAAGTTTTTGGTTAAGTTGTTTGGTTAAGTTTTTTGGTTAAAGTTTTTGGTTAAGTTTTTTGGTTAAGTTTTTTGGTTAAAGTTTTTGGTTAAGTTCTTTGGTTAAAGTTTATGGTTAAGTTTTTTGGTTAAGTTTTTTGGTTAAAGTTTTTGGTTCAAGTTTTTCGTTGTACTATATCTCTGCAACTGCTTTGCCCATTACCTTGAAACTTCACATGGGTGTTTATCATCATCTATATTTTCATTCTACCCCCCTCCCATGCGGCCCCTGTGCCCAATGTCAAGGTCAAATTACTTTGAAGTTTTTGGTTAAGTTTTTTGGTTAAACTTTTTGCTTAAGTTTTTTGCTTACGTTTTTTGCTTAAAGTTTTTTGTTATACTACATCTCTGCAACTGCTTTGCCCATTACCTTGAAACTTCATATGGGTGTTTATCATCATCTATATTTTCATTCTACCCCCTCCTGTGCGGCCCCTGTGCCCAATGTCAAGGTCAAATTACTTTGAAGTTTTGGTTACCGTAAGTTCTTTGGTTAAAGTTTTTGGTTAAGTTTTTTGGTTAAAGTTTTTGGTTAAGGTTTTTGGTTAAGTTTTTTGGTTAAAGTTTTTCTTTATACTATATCTCTGCAACTGCTTTGCCCTTTACCTTGAAACTTCACATGTGTGTTTATCATCATCTATATTTTCATTCTACCCCCCTCCCGTGCTGCCCCTGTGCCCAATGTCAAGGTCAAATTACTTTTGAAGTTTTTGGTTAAGTTTTTTGGTTAAAGTTTTGATTAAAGTTGGTTAAAGTTTTTTGGTTAAGTTTTTTGGTTAAGTTTTTTGGTAAAGTTTTTTTAAGTTGTTTTTTGTTTTAAGTTTTTTTCTTTTTGGTTAAGATTTTTTGGTTAAGTTTTTTGGTTAAAGTTTTTCGTTATACTATATCTCTGCAACTGCTTTGCCCTTTTACCTTCAAACTTCAATATGGGTGTTTATCATCATCTATAATTTTCATTTCTACCCCCTCCCGTGCGGCCCACCCCTGTGCCCAATGTCAAGGTCAAATTACTTTGAAGTTTTTGGTTAAGTTCGTTGGTTAAAGTTTTTGGTTAAGTTTTTTGGTTAAGTTTTTTGGTTAAATTTTTTCGTTATACTATATCTCTGCAACTGCTTTGCCCATTACCTTGAAACTTCACATGGGTGTTTATCATCATCTATATTTTCATTCTACCCCCCTCCCATGCGGCCCCTGTGCCCAATGTCAAGGTCAAATTACTTTGAAGTTTTGGTTAAGTTTTTTGGTTAAAGTTTTTGGTT
This sequence comes from Conchocele bisecta, assembly GCA_029237695.1. Lineage (NCBI taxonomy): Eukaryota > Metazoa > Mollusca > Bivalvia > Lucinida > Thyasiridae > Conchocele > Conchocele bisecta. Next base: position 32,085,983 of record CM055267.1, read on the forward strand.
AAGTTTTTTGGTTAAAGTTTTTCGTTATACTATATATCTGCAACTGCTTTGCCCATTACCTTGAAACTTCACATGGGTGTTTATCATCATCTATATTTTCATTCTACCCCCTCCCGTGCGGCCCCTGTGCCCAATGTCAAGGTCAAATTACTTTGAAGTTTTTGGTTAAGTTTTTTGGTTAAAGTTTTTGGTTAAAGTTTTTCGTTATACTATATCTCTGCAACTGCTTTGCCCATTACCTTGAAACTTCATATGGGTGTTTATTATCATCTATATTTTCATTCTACCCCCCTCCCGTGCGGCCCCTGTGCCCAATGTCAAGGTCAAATTACTTTGAAGTTTTTGGTTTGGTTAAGTTCTTTGGTTAAAGTTTTTGGTTAAGTTTTTTGGTTAAGTTTTTTGGTTTAAAGTTTTTCGTTATACTATATCTCTGCAACTGCTTTGCCCATTACCTTGAAACTTCACATGGGTGTTTATCATCATCTATATTTTCATTCTACCCCCTCCCGTGCGGCCCTTGTGCCCAATGTCAAGGTCAAATTGCTTTGAAGTTTTGGTTAAGTTTTTTGGTTAAAGTTTTTGGTTAAGTTTTTTGGTTAAAGTTTTTCGTTATACTATATCTCTGCAACTGCTTTGCCCATTACCTTGAAACTTCACATGGGTGTTTATCATCATCTATATTTTCATTCTACCCCCCTCCCGTGCGGCCCCTGTGCCCAATGTCAAGGTCAAATTACTTTGAAGTTTTTGGTTAAGTTTTTTGGTTAAAGTTTTTGGTTAAGTTTTTTGGTTAAGTTTTTTGGTTAAAGTTTTTCGTTATACTATATCTTTTTTTTAGTGTCCATGCCTCGCCACAAGGCGCGACATGCAGGCCGCGGCCATATAGTTATATATATGTATATGTATATGTTCAATTGGACGTGAAAAAAACATTAGGCATAAAAAAAAAGAAGGTTTGTTTCCTGTTACGGGCCCGAAAAAGATAGGGTCGGTAGGTAGGGATTTTTTTTTATTTTTTTTACTTTTTACTGTATGTATCATTGTAATTTAGTCGGACCGGATCGGGTGAATCAATTTTTGACACCGCTGTTAATATACCTACTGCCCTGTGGAAGAGAAAAAAATGTAGGGGGTGGGTGGGGGCGTGATCACCACAAAATGTAGGGAGGGTGACGAAGAAAAGAAATGTAGGGGATGGACTGTGTCACATGAATATCTCTTCCACAGGGGAGTATGTATGTTTACTGGAATAATCCAATATTGAAGCATTAATATTTGACAGGAAATATATTCAAAAGTCATAGTTTATCTAGAATCAATTGTTAGACACATTGAAGTAAACAATTACACAACTGTAACAGCTATTTTTTTTAAATTTCATGGGAAATAACTTATTTTCCCTTCAAAAATTTCATGCCGCGAAAACACATGACACACAATTCTAACGCTGTAAATCGCCAATACTTACAGAGCAAGTGGCCTTAAATGGCGTAGATTTGGTGTGGACCATGTTGTAAATGCCATTTATCGACGAGCCATGGTCTACCACCCGAATTTCGTTGACCTTGCACAAAAAAACATCGCAGAGCAATCAAACTCTTGCTCTCGGGACAGGTAAAAAAACGTGGTCACGACAACATTTTCCGGGACCGATGTAAAATTGCCAATAAAAAAATTACAGTCAGGGGTAAAACTAGACGGTCGGTCGAGTAACCGGAAACAAACCTTTTTTTTTTTTGCGCCTTATGTAAATTTTTGACGTCCAATTGAACAGATAAATTTTATAGGTTATACAAAAGTATATATACAAAAGTATATACAGAAAATATGATAACGCCAGAAACTAGAGCAGAAATAGAAAGTTTGAGAAGAGAAGCCGAATCTCTAGGGATTACTTATAGTACACGGTTGAGAGTTAGGGGGTTGACAAAGCTGATAAATGCCACAAAGAATGAGGCGTTTATGAAGCGGTTTACCCGCACCTATAAAAGAGGGGCATTTAAAGACCTCTCACTAGCGGAGGAAGTTGGTAACAGAATTCAAAAAGAAAATATTGCGGAGCTAAGGGCTAGTGTAATAAAACCTTCAAGCACAAATAATTTGTCTCAAATTAGACACACAGGTGACCAAATACCAAATAAAAGATCTATAGTTCGCGCGATAGTGGAAAAAGGTGAAGAAATATTGGGGGCTCACGATGAAACATTGGAAAAGGTAGAAAATGGAAAACGGGTAGTTACATTATCCTTTCGTAAAAACATTAACATTAACGAGTCTGAACGCATGTCCGATAAACTCGCTCCGTATCTAACAACCAAATTTTATTTGAGATATTCATATTCTTACAAGCTAGAACATATGGAGGAAATTAAAAATGGAAAACCTGTAACTATAATAATGCACAAAAATCTCGGTGGTAGCGAACCACTATCATCAATGAAAACCGTTAAAAAATGGCTGTCGGATAAGGAGCAAACACGAATAATGTCCGATAAAATAGACAGACCGAATACAAAGTGGAAGTTTGTAAGATGGGTAGAGGTTTTCGTAAAGCTAATACAGGGTAGTAGGGCAATAGATTTGGGACTACAATCCAAAGAAGCAGCAGGAGGAGAACTTCCAGAATGGCTGAAGAATAAAAAAGGTATGTATTCTTTAGATAAGTATAATGACGACCTTTGTCTGTTCAGGTGTCTAGCTATGCACCTTGATAAAAAGATCAGACCTGACAGATGTACAGAAAAAGCGAAAGAACTTAGTAAGCAATATTTTGGTAGTAATGTGGTTTCACCAATTCCTTTTTCAGATCTGAAAAAGGTTGAAGAGTACTTTTAAAATCGGTATAGAAGTATATCAACCCACCGAATGTAACGTATGGTGGTTGAAAAATGTACCAGCACACTATAAGGCAATAGGTAATAAACCAATGACAATAGGACTGTTTAATAATCACGCATTTCTGATAAAAAACCTTAAAAACCTATCTAAAATTTACGCCTGCGATAATTGCAAGCAGAAATTCACGAAAGCGAGTAATATGAAGAGACACGGACCAACATGTATGAAAGGTGAGACAAAAGTAATATGTGATGGTAATTATTTAGAGCGCCCGCGTTCGTCGTTCGAGAAAGCGTTCTACCCAAAAAGTTCTAACAGTTATGGGGTGATCGATTGGATGTACTCTGTGGAAAAGCGCGAGGGAATTCACATTCACCACGAACAGTGTGGACACGGGGGTGAAAGATGGGTTTTAGGAGCTCCAGTAGATGGATACTGTACGGAAACCAATACCGTATATCAATATCACGGCTGTTACTGGCACGGGTGTGAGATTCATGCAAAGCATAGAAAAGAAGAACGCGCATCCACCATGAGAAGAGATACATTTATTAGAAGAAGCAAAGAATTCAACCTAGTAGTTATGTGGGAATGCGAATTTCAAAGAACGGGTAAAGACATAAAGATCGGTTGCGACACTACTCTTTATCCATATCAGATAGTATACGATTTTGAGGCATATCTCAACCCAGAATTTGAAACTCTCGGTAATAATCTAGAGTACGAAGCCGAGCACGTTCCGGTAAGCATTAGTATAGGAGATAATTTCTCAGGAACAGTAACTCATATTTGTGATAAAGATCCCGCAAAACTTATAGAAAAATTCGTAGAAGATTTGAAAGTCAGGGGAAAAGCTATAAGAGAAGAAGTGTGGTCAAGATATGGGTTTAATACAGAACATTTACGTAAAAACCAAATCGCCAAGATCGAACAGTGGATAGAGCAAGTACCGGTTATAGGTTTTAACAGCAGTAAGTACGATATAAACTTAATAAAGAAATATTTAGTAGGCGAACTGGCATCAACAACAAAGAAAGTAATGGTCGGAAAACGTGCAAACGCAACAATATTTCTATTTACTCCAGAGTTTAGATTTCTTGATGTAATACTTTATCTAGGACCTGGTGTAAGTTACGATAGTTGGATAAAAAGCCTACGAATGCAAAGGACAGAAATCTTTCTTTCCTTATGAGTGGTTCGATTCTCCAGACAAACTGGATTACCCAGGACTATACCGGATATAGAGAATTGGTATTCCAAACTATCTGGGAAAATGTTAATAGATGAAACAGAATAAGTAAATGTCGTAGAATTTTCGAAGAAAATAATATGAAAACTTTCAGAGATTGGTTGAAATATTATAACGATTTAGATGTAGCACCGTTCCTAGAAGCGGTGGAAAAAAAAAAATGTGTGAATTTTATAAACACAGAGGTGTGGATATTTTCAAAGATGCGGTAACACTACCTGGAGTAGCTATACAATATTTATTGAGAGGAACCATTAAAGAACAAAAATCTTCAAAGACGATTATACCGGAGGATGCTCTATATGCACCAAAAGAAGAAACATACGAAATGATGAAGGACGCTCTAGTTGGCGGTCCATCAATAGTATTTACACGATATGCAGAAGCTGGTGTTTCAAATATTAGAGTGGGTTCCAAACCTTGCAAGGCTGTTTTGGGGTACGACGCAAACGCGTTATATTTATCTACGTTAAATAAAGAGACGCCGTGTGGGAGAGAAACTATACACCATATAGATACCCCACATAACCCTAAATTTATTAAAAAGTTTTGTAAAAGAGTTTTATCTGGAGACTGGTTTGGGTTTGCGGAGGTGGATATAGAAGTTCCACACAACTTAAAAGATAAGTTTTCTGAAATGTCCCCAATATTTATAAACAGAGAAGTAGAGGTTGATGAAGTTCCCACACACATGTTAAAATATTTAAAAGATACTGGCCGAACAAGAGTAGATGGAAAAAAATTGGTGGGATCTATGACCGCCACTAAAGTATTGCTGTACGCACCACTGTTGAAATGGTATTTAAAACACGGCCTAGAAATAACTGGAGTTCATCGTGTTATAGATTGTATTAGCGGAAAACCATTCGAATGGTTCGCAAAAGAAGTTACTGCCGCAAGACGAAACAGGTGATGTAGAACCAAATAAGAAACCAAGGTAGCCGACATAATGAAATTACTAGGGAAACTCGTGATTGGTGGAAAAATGATAGAGGCAACGGAGAGACATTTGTAAATACGGACATATACACAAAACGGAAACCCTGTGTTGACAAAAGCATTTAAGATCTGCATTTCTTTGACCGATTTGGAAGAGATAGGAGATGCGTTACGAATTTATCTTCAAGAAAACCAGGTGGTTTGCCGGTAAACGAGGACCATTCCATTGTGGAAGGAATAGCGGTTTATTCAACTAGCTTAAATTGAGAATGTTGGAAATTTTACTTACGAATTTCTAGAAAACAAATACGTAAAAAGTAGAAGGACTTTGAATTAATACAGATGGATAAGATTCGTATGTATATAGGAGTTAGTGGAAAAAACGATAGAGGAATTGATTAAGGACCTAATCTTACTAGACGGGTTTGGAAAAAGAAAAAAAAAACAAAAGAAATGGTTAGGGCTTGGGGATAAATGGAGCGAAAGAGAGCCCGGACTTTTCAAAAACTGGAATTTAGCGGGAGAATAGGGAGCAGGAATAGCGATTATCTAGTAAGTGTTTTTTATTTTGTAGAAAAAATTTAATTTCCACTAAAGATAATTTGGTAACAAATTAAAAATTAATAAAAACTCTGCGGAAAGGAATGTCCAAAGAGAACCATCATTTAAATTGGGAATTCGGGATAGATTAAACGAGTTACTAAGTGAAAACACTACAGTAAGATGGCGAAAAACACAATTTATAGTGTAGCACAAAATAGAGGAGTTTAAAATGAAAGACGGCGTTATGAAAACGTACTGTCAACAAAAATTAGGACTTCTCGGCATACCTACGGATAAAAGAACGTCGTGTTACCAGACGGAAATACATACGGAAACCTCTCTATCTGATTTATTTTAATTAATAATTTTGAAAAAAATAATTAAGAAAATTAGCAATCTAAAGACTGACGATCCGGGGGTAGCTGGGTGTCAGAACGGCACCAAAAGAAGTTCTTCGCGAACAAACCCCTCGAGATGGCCCATCATCCAAATAGTAGAGCACGGGCTCATTCGGGCTTGGTAATAGATCGTTCTTAGATGATATACATTGAGAGACCACACTTGGATCCAGTCGCGCGGCGGCTTGCCACCTTCGATAAAGGCTTCTCACGGTTGGATAGAGGTTAACCGGACGGTCAACATTCTGATGGAAGTGCAATCGGTGATTGTGCTCTTCTAAACCAACGGGTTCGCCCGCGCGAGACGGCAGAGGGCTTGCTGTCCCACCCTTTTAAAACTTGATAGGCATCTACGGGCTTCTTACCTATCATTGCATGGTCACCTCTCCTCCGTTTCAGTGCGGAGACCACGGCGGGCAGTTCTGGCCAACCCACTCGGTTCCGATCGGAATATGAGGGTCTTCAAAGTTTTTCTTTCGGTATTGGTGTACCGAAACAGTCTTCATCAGCCAGGGTTACGATTGAAGTGCCTCCACAATCCCCTGGTCCCGGTGGATGTTGACTCGGCCGCGTCCGACAGGAAACGTCGTGCTTCTAGACAATAGATGAGAGGACCGCGCCCATGAACTCGCGGGCCTGGGAATCGGACCTGGAGAAGATTCTGGCCATTTGAGAGGACTCTCCTATAATATTCAGGAGAGAGCCTCGGCCACCTCCTTCGACTCTTTAGTGGCCAACGGCTCAGCCCCTTATAACGACTCGCTCCGAACACGATCGTGAGGGAGAACCACTGGAGGATCCGGCTTGGTGAAACTTGGTTCGGTACCGGCACGTTCGAATTTCGGGGGGGGGACGCGGTTTAATTTGTGAGGCGCGGGTAAATAGATCTGCCAGATGCTTCTTGAGCCATTCCTTGACAGTGTTTTCTGAAACCTTGGTCGCCGCCGCGAGGTTCTTGATGGCCGCGAGTCCCTTCCAGTACCCGCGGGGGCTATAGTACGTGTTCGCTAGCTTGCGCGTTAGGCGAACCGATAGTTTGGTATTAAGTTTGCGCGTGTTCATCGTATGCGATTGACTCGCGGTTGGCTTCTTCAACGTTCTGAAAAGTTTGTGCGGCGTGATTTTCGCGGCGAAGCTGTTCATTGACCCAGTCCAGATGGGCGTTTCGTTTTTTCGACCACGCTTCCTTTACGCTATTGAGTTGTTCTACAGCTAAATCGTGATGCTTACGCTCCTCATCCACTGCGATTGAAGCCATTTATTTCCATATATTAACTGGTAGAATTCCAGCTTTAACTAGATAATCTCAGGTCCAAACTTGCTGGCCGCTACCATCTAAGGTCGCCGAGCCCTACGTTCTCTCACAGTAAAAGTCCAATTTGGGAGCCGGACCCTCCTAAGGCCATTTTTTGATTAGTCGAGCATTACCGAAATACTGAAACCCGATATCTCCACGGCGTGATTAAAGCGCAATTCACTAACCATTTTACCATCTTGTTCAGCCGATTATTAATTATTTGCATATAAAATGGGTCGCGATTCAATGTTTTAAACATGGGGCGCATCCAATCGCGAATTTGGTTTTGTTTCGTAAACTGTTTTTGGATGAATTGATGGGGGAGGTTGTTTTTTCGATAAGGGATTGGTGTTAAATTAGGGGGTATTTCCACCACGCACAGGGCACCAAATCAACTGGCCCAGACCCACATCCAAAAACCAACTCCAATTTCACGAATTTTGGGTTCAATTCGGATTCGCCCAACCTCGATTGGGTGTTGAGTGTGCTTCCAATTACGGTGAATTGGGGGTGTGTTTTGTACTCAACTCTGTCTTCAGATGGTTTTGCTGTCTCCGTCCCCGATTGCAACGACTGTTTTTAGCCTCTCGAAGCTCGGCGAGTATTTTTATCTTGTTTAACTTTTCGGGTGGCAGCCGCCGCCCTCCCAGCTTGCCTGCAATTTTTGGGAGTTTTTTTTATGTCGTGCAAACCCCCAACTCCAATTCCGATTGGGATCAATCGGAGTTGGAAGTGCTGGCAATCGGGTTCGATTGGGTTGGTTGGAGCCAATCCCCAACACTGCTTGGAGATTGCTGTTCCGTCTCTCTCGGGCGGGTGTGTCTTGTGTCATCATTTTATGACATTAATCAGTTAGGGCTTATAGTTCGTGGGCATTTTTATATGTCCAAATTGAACAGTGTTTGTACCCGGGTGGTCAACTGCGGTTGTCAGGGCGGAAGCTAAGTAACATTCCACACTTTTGTGATAAATTGAGCAGCAGGCTGTTTCTAAGAGTGTGACCTATCAAAAGGGTCAGTTCTCTAGAATCGTCAATCAATCCCGGGGTGTTTGATTATAGGGCGAGAAGTAATACTAAACGGCGGTTGCGTACAAATGAATAGCCGCGATCCAATGAGTTTTGTTTGGTCATCTCCAGCACCTAACTAGATTCGTATCGCGCATTACAGTTTTATTTTCTTTCTCTCGCATCTGACATCTTATCCCACCTGAAAAACTGAGAGACGGCCTACCGAGGATTAATGCTCCGATTTGTCCCCCAGCAACCAGCGCAGCTAGGCGGCTCTTCGTCGCGCCACGCATTTTCATTTTCATTCGGAGTCGGTTGCACTCAACCCAACTACCAACCGCCGTTGGAGTTGATTCCGATTGCTCTGTCGGTTCATTTTATCTTGTCCAGGATGTTGGCAGTCGGAGTTGAGGTTTGTTCTTTATTAGCTGATCGAGACGTTCGTCGCAGTTCATTTTGTAATTTTTGCTTAATTTTCTTAAATTTAAATTGAACTATTCTAACAAGTCTCATCACTTTAACATATTGCCAAGCGCAACCACACCCGATTTACTTAATCAAAACCATTATGCTCGCAACAAAGCTCGCAGCGGAGCACCAAATTTGATTGAAACTTTGTTAAACCATTGTTCAGCATTTGTTCAAAACATTTGTTAAGCATTTGTTCGAGCATTGTTCAGCATTTGTTCAGCATTTGTTCAGTAATTGCTAATTTTCTTAAAATTAATTGTTAAGCATTTACTCGGCAAATTACTTAACGAGCGTTAAGTAATTGCTAATTAATTTAAAATTAAAATTAATTGTAACTTCGTAAGCAGTTGGTTGATCAGTCTTTAGGCAGAAAGCTTGGCGATGCTTAGTTTCCGAAAGCATCTGTCGTGGAACCTCCAGGTCGCTCCTCGCCGCGTTTGGATAACGTCATTCTCTCGAAGACAGTTCATCGAATGTAGTCTCGGGTTCCTTCTGCTGTTGAAATGAGGGGCGGAAACCCATTTCGTTTGCTCGCGCAGATCCTTGAAGGACGGCGTTGGTACATTTTGAGTGGATATCCATTACGCTTTGCCATAGCATGGCGGCCACAAAAATGGCCCAGCTCGGAGAGCATTCTTTTTGGTTTTTTTTTTTTTTTTTATTTTTTTTTACCTTCTTTTTTTGGGTCATCGCCGTCCTTGGCCGAGCAATCGTCAATCACGTATAGGGTGGGCTCACCCTGGAATCTTTCTGGTATAAACCCACGCAGCCAATCGTGAAGCCTTTATCACCGGGGTCAATAAACGTCTACTCAGGGTCGGTCATATCCACAGGGCGCCGCTGATAAGTATCGTTGTGCCGCCACAGTGGGACACAGGATCAAACAATGTGACGAAAGGCATCGCGGGTAGGTGCCCTCGAGCAAGGTTCTAGGATGAAAAAACAACCGTTTTTCCAACATCCTGTCTGCCCACCAATAATTATGGCAGAGTGGGCAATTCTCCAATCGTGAATTGGTATTGATTGCCTAATTTTCTTAATTTTTTCAAATTTAAATTAAATTTATTAAATTTGTTAGATGATTTTTTGTTATTAAATCAGTAGGAGTGCTGGAGACGTACTGACCATCTTCGATGTTGGAGTTGTGCGTCTGTAATTAATCATATAAGTAACACGTTCAATGGCCCGGCTCCGTCCGCCTTTTGGTTTGGTTCTTGGATCGTCACACCCTCGCTAGCGTTCTTCAACTTGGCGTCCGCTGCCGTGTATTTGGTCGTCGTCGCTGGCTCGCATGTTAGCCATAATGCGTATTTGGTACTTCCAGGAAACTCCAGGCGAGGTGACGGGCCGAGAGATGCAGGTCTTTGGCAACCGCCCTGCAACGTCCGGAGGAAGCGCTTAGAGCCGGACAGCAAAACTGCTTTCTTACTTCGTCCCTCTGCTGGTTGCGCGCGAAGAGCCCGCGTGTAGAGTTGATTGGGTATCCTCCTGATCGTTCACCTCTAACTTCGTGATTTTATTGGGGTTATAGAATTTGTCGGTTTTTTCTAGCACCGAAACGCGAACCGAGCATCCTCGAAACAACATCAGTTATATTCCATTTCGTGGGGGGTGGCGTGCAAGGGGGTGGGTACGTTGAACATTAACTATTCCACCAATGTAGTTCGCCTTTTTCTCTTTCGTCATCTTGCGATGGCGAAGAACTCCCGGTTCGTAAAAGTATGGCAACGCGACCGGCGTACTGGGTTCTGATCAATCGCATGAGTTCGGGCATCGTGACCATGTCGTAACTCCAGCGAAACAAACATTATCGATCGTTTAAAACGGTCGATAACATTGTCGCTGGCTATGAGAACTCGGGCCTTAGTCGTTGAACGTTCGTTCGTTTTATTTCGAGGCGGTCAGCCAAAGGCGCTCTGATCGTAGGGCATGTGACTCTCCAGCAACTCAAAGTCGAGCGGGCGAATGTAGAAGTGGTTGCCGTTAATCGCCCGTTGACCAGCATTGTCGCTCGCGTTGTTATCTGCCTTGTTAGCAGGCCCCGATTTCTTAATAAGTTTGGTTACGTTCTTATTTTTGCTGGTGTCAATACACTGATAGACAGCGTTTTCGCGGCTCTTGCTCCGTTCTTCCATAAGGTCCTGATAAAACAAAAATGGTAAAAAAGTGGGGGGGGGGGGGGGGGTGGGGGGGGGGGGGGGGGGGGGGACGGGGTTTCCCTGGGCCTTTGGGTCATCTTGATCGACATCACCTCATTACCAGAAATCTTTTATCATGGTCTTCTTGACTATGGCGCGACCCTAGGTTCTGAACAACGGTTCGGTCCTCCGTCGTCGACGTCACGCGAAATAGGTAGGAAAAGCGGGAGGCGAACAGTACCCATGCACAATGACGTTCGTTAGCTCCGAGGTTGGGGAAGCGGACCAAGAGCTGCTGGTTCTTGGTCGATCGTCTGATGGGTTGTTCGTAATAACGACACTTGTCTCACGCCTTTTGCCCCGAGGGGTCCACGCAGTCTGCGGTATGGATTGAGTTTGCGACCGTATTGACTCGAAGACATAATTTAGTGAAACTATATTAAACCCGTATGGTTTTGTCTTTAATACATAATTAATTTTAAGAAAGTTATAAAGATGACTGATTACGATATTGACATGGATAAAATCGGCAGGGACGATTTCCGCGATGATGATGATGATGACATAGATGATTGTAATGATGAAACACCCTTGATACAGCCTCCAATTCCAATCCAATCGCAATCGGGGTGATTAGGTGGCGCTACCAGCTGCGTTGGTCAAAGTCGGGAATTACTCGAGGGAGCTGTAGACGACTACTACAAACGTTTTGCAGAAATCGGTCTGGTCCCATCTGTCGGTCGCGACTACTCCAAGTTCGAAGTTGATCTGAACGGTAGGTTGCGACTAAAATCATCAAATATCCCAATAGTCAACACGATGACCGGTAAACCCCTATACGCTAAACACCATTGCAGGAAACCGGGGCGGTGGTGAAATCATAAGGAGCGAACTAGGATTCGTAGATTGGAAGAGGGGTAAACAAATTATGCCGACCCGCGCTGTAGAGGCCCTACAGTCTTCCGACGAAACGATGGCGAAGACGGCCTCCGCGATAGAAACGGTCGAGCTCAGCGAGGTCCCTCAAGTAGCCACCGACGCTATTAACACGATGGAGACCACGTTCGGCGAAAACGAAATGCGAAAACGAAATACTTGACGATGACCCACTGTTACCTCTTCTCGAACTCCGGGGCCTCGAGAAGGTTATGCAAACGGTCCGGGGCGAACTGGTCCTTAACCTCTCCAAACTCTCGTCGCTGGATGAACATATCGTGTTAGAAGAAAGAAAACTGGAGGAAGCTGGTGGCGATAGAGAATCTACCGAGCGGATCACCGAACGTCTGCGGTCGTTGCGGGATGAAAGAGCAGCTCGTTTGGAGGCTGCCTCGACTAACCGTGAGGCTCTCCGCACCCAAATAAGTCGGATCCGCGAAACAATCTCGAGGGTCCTGCACGAGGAGACGACACTCGGTGAGCGTCTTCGCACTCTGTTCAGAGAACAGGGCATCACGATAGCAAGCATCCTCGTTGCTATCAGCATGACTATATCGACCATAGTTCTAGCTTTCACTGGTGGTGTGGCGCCACCACCCGCGCCAGCACCCACACCACCACCCGCGCCATCCGGCGGAGCCAAGGAGTGGGTAAAAAAACAACTAAAAGCCCTCGCCAGTCTCCTGGCTAAATTAGCCGAAAAGGCAGCTGCCGCACTACCTGGACTGATCAGAAGTATCGTTTCTTACTTGCTATCTATGTTATCAAAAACGGCCGGATGGCTAGCCAAAAATACCTGGGCTTTAATCGTGGCAATCGCCGGTCTCCTACTATTCTTCGCCAGAGAGTTCCTAAAACCAAAGCGTAAATAATCCGATCGCCACTAGGGCGACGACGAGCCCTAATTTCTCCTCCTCGTGTGTTGTGCTTCCAATCTCGATTGGTGTTTCAACATTGTTGATGATTAGATTGGGGGAACTCGATGGTGCATCCAATTTACGAATTGGGGGTACTGGATTCGATTGTGTTGAGGGAGGTGTATCCATTTTGTTTTGTGTTTTGGGGCGTTTTTTATGAAATCGGATTCCACTTACAACCTCAACACTGTTGAACCCGATCATGTTGGGGGTGCGCTTGATGATATCCGTGTTCACATTACCGTTCTGGCCGATTTTTGGATTGGAAAAAAAAAAAAAATGGCGGTGGCGATTTACGATCTGATTATTGTAACCGTAAAAATCAACCGGTCGTCTCGTAGTATCATATTGCTCGGCGCCATATAAAGACCTATTCCAAATACATAGTCTACTGGAGTGCTGGCATTCTGCAAAACGTCTTGATAATTCTGAATCGCCTTCTCCAGGTTCACCCTAGCTGAGATGGCGTCCTCTACAAGTGCCAAGAATTGTTTTTGTGCATCAAACGCCGTTCCCGTGCCCAGTATAGAACTGCGAGTTTGCTTCTGTGCGCCGAGGATGGCCCAGACGTACGTGCGAATGGAGTCGTTGACGCGAAAGTCATAGTCGCGGGGTCAAAATTCCCGGCGTTCCGACTGACGATGTGGTCACCGGAGTGATCGTGTCTAAAATCAGTCTGCATCCAATTCCCGGACTGGCCCCGAATGAGAACGTCCCCGAGGCCGGTGCTGGTAGGAAATGCTTTCTGTCTCCAGTCTGTGTCTTTTGAAACGTTAAATTCGTTATACAGTCTTTCAAACGCCATACGGTCGTATGCATTGGAAATGGGATCCCAGGCGTCGTCTTGAGGTAGTGAAATACCTAGTTCTTTGAGAATCCTCCTAATAGTATAATACGCGTGAAAGTTGTAGACACTTCGGAGCATGACATTCTTGGATGTCAGATGGTCTTTATGTGAAACTCTACACCCGGCTGTTGCGCACCATACAGCGAAATTTATTTGGTTCCGCCAAAACGGCATCGGTGTTGCTTTCCACCAGTTTACCGCCTCCATCGTAGTAATCTTGGGCAGCCTATATTGTTCAAAGATGTTAGGGAAATTGGTGGCAAAGCCACTGTCCGGTCTAACCATTACGGTTGGGTGTACAAGGCGGTTAACAACGTCTTTTTGCGTGTATTTACCACCGACCACGTACTTTGCATTAGAGTTAAAGCTAAATGCTTTTGTATCCATTGAAAGATATTATTATGTTTGCTACTATCACTAATGTTCAAAAAGGGAGTTGTGAACTTCAAAAGTCAATCGACAACTGCTGCGGAAAACGCCGGGTAGGCCTCAGATCAATCACGTTCACAGTTGGATGGCAGAATGTGGGGAAGAGCGAAGGGTTTTACTATGTGAAGGATGGACAACAATTAGGTGTAAAGCTGCCTCACGGACTGTGGGGAATAAGACAGCTCAAAGATTTTGTCGACTCAGAGCTTAACGGTATAATCAACCTCACAGTATCGAATGCTACCAGGCTCGCAACAATGACCATCAGCACTGATAATAAGGTAGTGGTCTCCCCGGGGTTGGGTATTCAACTCGGTTTTAGAGAGACATACTCCTCAAACAAAGGAGTGTTTACCCCGGGTGAGTACGTCGGTGATAACCCGGTGGACTTCGCCTTCACGAAAACTCTCAGGGTGCACCTGAATCGGGTGAACACATCGTACAACACGGTAGACGGCACTCCCAACACATTACTGAAAACCGTGCAAGCCAGCGACTGTTTCTATGGCGAGACTGTGACCTTAGACTTCCCCCCACACCCCGAGATGAAAGTTTTTGGAATCGGGACATATCCACGAATTTACGGTCTCTATTCTCGATGATCAAGCGAGAAAGTTGAAAACGATTACCCGAGTTCGGTAGTTCTCGAAATTTCCAATTGAGTATAGGTGCCCAATATTATAATTAATTTTATTTTGAGTATATACGGACCAGGTAGTTCTTCCGATTGGGTGACAAATTCAAAGAATTTGGAACCGGCAGAAGGTGGATTCATCCCGACAGAGGGCGACTTTTTAACTACTGGAAAAACCAAGGCCCTGATCAATAAAACTATATCGAATCGAAGGTCACTAACGGGATTCACAGGAGTATATCAGATGTTAGAGTAGAAGTGCTGACGGCGACTGCACAAATTGAGGGAGTCCGAACGGATATTGAGAAAGATCAAGCGGCTTATAAGGTGTTGCGCTCAGAGGACTCTCATCAGAGAAACGGAACTAAACGAACTAGGTAAAAAAATTAACAAATTTCGAAAAGAGAGCAGGTCGGATATTGATAAAGTCCGAGAAGACCACCAGGCGGCCCTTATGGAGGGTTATGATACGTTGCGCTTAGAGGACTCTCTCATTAGAGATGCGGCACTTACCGAACTAGATAAAAAAATAACCAAATTTCGAAAAGAGGCCACGTCGGGTATTGAGAAAGCCCGAGAAGACCACCAGGCGGACCTTACGGAGGCTTATGAGGTGTTGCGCTCAGAGGACTCTCTCGTCAGAGAAGCGGCGGTTGCCGAACTAGATAAAAAAATAACCAAATTTCGAAATTTCGAAAAGAGACCCGGTCGGGGTATTGATAAAGTTCCGAGAAGACCACCAGGTGAACCTTGCGGAGGCTTATGATGCGTTGCGCTTAGAGGACTCTCTCAGCAAAGAAGCTACACTTACTGAACTAGACGGGAAAATAGCCGAATTTCTGAAAGAGACCCGGTTGGGGGTTGAGGGGGTCCGAGAAGACCACAAGGAGGCCATTACAGAGGCTTATGGGGCGTTGTGCTCAGAGGACTCTCTCAACAGAGAAGCGGCACTTACTGAACTAGACAAAAAAATAACCGAATTTCAAAAAGAGACCCGGTTGGATCTTGATGGAGTCTGAACGGGTATTGAGAAAGCCCGAGAAGACCACCAGGCGGATATTACGGAGGCTTATAGGGTGTTGCGCTCAGAGGACTCTCTCAACAGAGAAGCGGCACTTACTGAACTAGACAAAAAAATAACCGAATTTCAAAAAGAGACCCGGTTGGATCTTGATGGAGTCCGAACGGGTATTGAGAAAGCCCGAGAAGACCACCAGGCGGATATTACGGAGGCTTATAGGGTGTTGCTCTCAGAGGACTCTCTCAACAGAGAAGCGGCACTTACTAAACTAGACAAAAAAATAACCGAATTTCAAAAAGAGACCCGGTCGGGTATTGAGAAAGCCCGAGAAGACCACCAGGCGGCCCTTACGGAGGCTTATAGGGTGTTGCGCTCAGAGGACTCTCCCAACGGAGAAGCAGCACTTACTGAACTAGGAGAAAAAATAACAGAATTTCGGGAAAAGGCCCGAACGGTTATTGAGAATGTCCGAGAAGACCACCAGGCGGCCCTTACGGAGGCGTATTTATAGGTGTTGGCTCAGAGGATCGGAGGAGGATTGCGGAGATTAGGAGCTCCGAGTGGTTGAATCTTTCCGCGCCGTTGATGAATCACTTGTTGCGGTTGATGATAAAGTAAATCGAGTTCGTACTGAGGCATATAACTCAAACAGTGCGCTTGCCGGAATAGTGCGAACAATGAAAACGCCAAAACGTGTCATAACAGTTTGGGCTGAGAAGCGGGGCCCATTGGTTGAGGGGCACTATGAATATTCGTTCGGTGCCAAAGCGAGTAATAAATGTGGGGGATATGCTATGACAGCTGCAGGTGAAGTTATCCAAATGGCGGTCTGCTCGGTTAATGCTAGTGGTAAACCTGTGGGCGCGGTCGCGATAAATATTGTAGTAGATGGGGAAGAACGGGGGGTTGGAGTCACTAAAATCTCTGGAGATAGTTCGACGGTGGTTTCGTTCTCCGGTTATGATCGAATTAGACTTTCCAAAGGTAGTGTTATTAACTTTGTTACGAAAATCGGTGACCCAGAGAGTTCTTCCACTATTGTCTCATTGTTAATTGAACTTATTTTGTAAATACTAATATTTTGAAAATCATGAACGAATCAACGCTTCCAATTGTCAATACCACTCCATCAACACTGTACAATTAACGAAAGAAGTTCAGATTTTAGGTTGAATAATATCGTCGCTATGCAGGATATTTTAGTTAGAGAATATACAAATAGAAAAAGAAACGCTAAAAAATATAGACGCGCAGTGAACATGGCTGAAGCATCTAGCACGGCTCTAGCGAGTGTTTCTGTGTTGTGTGGGGCGGGGACAGCTGCAACTATATTCACCATTATAACGTTTCCTGTAGCGGGGATTTTATGTGCGGTGTCGGCCGTTTCTGGGTTGTTGTGTATGGTAATTAGGGCGTCGGGTGGAAAACTCGAGAAAAAATGTAGAAAACATGATAGAATATCTGTTCTCGCCAGGTCTAAGAAAAATAGCATCGACGTTATGGTGTCCAAAGCGTTGGCCGATAAGAAAATATCAAATTTAGAGTTTGAATCCGTGGTGGAAGAAATGGGGAGATATGATATAAGAATCAAGGCGCTCGCCACCATGCCCAAAATTGAGTGTACTGATTGGGATAAATTTAGGGAAAAACTTGGGAGATAAAGTCGGAAGAAATGTTACAGCACCATTGTGATATTTTATAAAATAATTATATTGGTGCAGTAAACAAATTTACATACCTATACAACATGTGTTTTTCACTGAGAATTACGCCGTAATCGCATAACAAATTCGGTCGAGGATTACACTGTAATCGCCTGTGTAAATTGATACACTCGGCTATAAATAACTGTCTGTTTACCTCGGCTATCAATTTACGCATGGTTCATAACCCGTGTAATTGAAACATTGTCGTAAATCGATAATTGTACAACACTAGGTAATGTTTATCATAACAGCCTACGTGGTCGTGTGAGTTAAGGGTCGTGGGTTCGCGCTGCGGTTGGCGCTAAAAAAAATTATTTATTTATTTCTATCCCTACAAATGTGGTCGCTATGGTAAACATCTGCATGCAAGATAACGGCGTTCCGAGTCCGACCGCTTGAGGTTGATGAAAAATAAATTGCCAGTTTACATAGAAATAAACTCGGTTATAAATATGCATAACCCGTAATTGTCGCTATGGTAAACAACTGCATGACAACGGCGTTCCGAGTCCGACCGCTCGAGGTTGATACAAAAATAAATTGTATGTCAGATTGCCAGTTTACATACCACCGATAAGGAAAAATACACTCAAAGTATGACAACGGCGTTCCTATAAGACCGCTCGAGGTTGATGAAAAATAATTTCAGATAGCCCGTTTACATACCTTCGATAAGGAAAATACACTCGGCTATAAATTAATTAGTAGTTGTTTTTTTTTCAATAATAATTTTTCAATATCTTTATAAGCGATATCGTAGAAATGTACATTCGTAAACGAATTGTTGGGTTTTAAATTTTTTATATAATACACCTTAGTTTCATATCCGATACGCATTATCCGTCTTAATGTTTGTATTTGCCTCTTGTATAGTTGACATAATTGCCGGTATAATATTGTAAATGTAACGTTTTTATCGGAGCGTAATAAATTACGCTGGTATTTCATATATTCGATATCGCAGTCATTAAAAATTTTCATTTCAAATTGTATTGTATTATCCATTTTCTCTAATAATATTGGTACTTGTTTTTTCTGTTCAATTGGACGTGAAAAAGACATGATGTGTTTATGACACCAATATATACTTTCAAAAGTCAATTACCAATATAATTGGGACTCCCTCTTTTCAAAATTATTTTCTCCAAAATTCATAAATTTGCTGTCGGGAGACAATTTTCCTCGTTAACCAATTTTTGATTTTTCGGGGTGGTGGGGGTATTATAGAGGGTTATAAATGATATCACGGTAGGTGGTATCATTTTGACTCCCTTACTACTACTTCATATTTTCATTCGCCACCCCAGACATGCTCCCCCTTGCCCAAGTTCAAGGTCAAATAACTTTGAAATTTTCTGTCTAGTAAATATGTGCGAGTTTCTCCATTCACCTATATCTCCATATTTTAATTTCCCACCCCAATATGATCCCACTTGCCTCAGGTCAGGTCAAACAACTTTGGGCATTCCTCTATTCTCCTATAACTTCTTTACCGTATCAATGTTCATGTTTGTCATCCAGCCACCACAGCGATGGCGTTTTTTTAGAAAATTAGATGTTTAGAAAAAAGCAACCCCATTCATAAATGGACTAGTCTGAAAATCATTTTGTGAACATTGGATTGGTTCATAAATTAACATATCACAGTAAATTCCGGTTATTTAGAGTCATGGCATTCCTGGACCCTATAATTATAAACTTGTTGTATTCAGGAGCACGGTATTCTCTATATAAACTTGTAACCAAAGATAGGAGCATTGAGTTATTGCTCTTATATAAATAAAAAATTGTTGTAAATCAAAGAACAGGAGCACTGGTTATGATTACAGGAGCACGGTAACTTCTCTATTCTAAACTTGTTAACAAGACAGGTAGCAATGGTGCATTCCTCTATTTGAACTTGTTGTTTTGTAAAAGGAAACCAGGGCAGCCGGGTAATTCCTACTATATGAAACTTGTTGTAACAATACAGCTAGCACGGTATTCTTCTATACTTGAACTTATGTTGTAACAAGACAGGAGCATGTTGTTCTCCTATTAAAATAAACTGGTTGTAACAAGGGACTGGAGCACGGTATTACCTGGAGCATGGTATTCGCTCTATTATAAACTTGTTGTAAAACAAGAATAGGAGCACAACGGTATTCTGGAGCACGGTATTCTCTATTATAAACTTGTAACAAGGACAGGAGGCAATGTTATTCTCTATCTAAACTTGGTTTGTAACAAAGGACAGGAGCAAGGTATTCTGGAAGCACAGGTTAATTCTCTATATAAAACTTGTTTGTAACAAGACAGGTGGGCATGTTATTCTGGTTATATAAATAACTTGTTTGATTAACAAGACCAGGATGCAACGGGTATTCTCTATATAAACATTGACTTGTAAACTAAGGGACAGCGAGCACGGTACTTTCTTCCTTATAACCTTAGTTGTAACAAGACAGGAAGCATGGATTATTCTCTATAAAATAAACTTGTTTGTAACAAGAAAGGAGGCAAAACGGTATTTCCTCTATATGAACTGATTGTAACAAGACAGGAGCTACGTTAGTCCCTAACATAAAACTTGTTGTAAACCAAAGACAGGGGAGCCTCAGTTTTATTCTCTAAATAAACTTTGTTGTAAAAAACAAGACAGGAAGCACGGTTTTATTCTCTTTTTAAATAAACTTGATTGTTAACTCAAAGACAGGGAGCATGTTATTCCTATAAAAATATAAAAATTGTTGTTAACAAGGACACGGAGCAGACGGTAATTCTCTATAAAATAAACTTGTTGTAACAAGACATATCACGGTATTCAGGAGCATGTTATTCTCTATATTCAAACTTGTTGTAATCAAGACAGGAGCATTGGTTATTCTCTTAAATAAATAAACTTGTTTGTAAACAAAGACAGGAAAGCAACGGTATTCTCTATATAAACTTGGTGGTGTAAACTAAGACTGGACGCACGGTGATTCTACTTTATTAAACGTCGTTGGGTTAACAAGACAGGAGCATGGTTATTCTTCTATATAAAACTTGTTATAGTAACAATGGACAGGATCATACGGTATTCAGGAGCAATTTGTTATTCTCTATATAAACTTGTTGTTGTAAACAAAGGGACAGGAGCCACGGTATTCTCTATATAAAACTTGTTTGTAACAAGGACAGGTACATAAAACGTTTTATGTTGTAAACAAGACAGGGAGCATTGGTATTCTTCTATATAAACTTCTTGTAACAAGACTGATAGCTCGGTTATTCTTTATAAATTAAACATTTTTGGTAACAAGAACAGGAGCATGTTTTTCTTCGTCATATTAAACTTGTTGTAACAAGACAGGAGCTCGGTATTCAGGATCAATGGTATTCTCTATGGTAAACTTACTTTGATACTTATTAAAAACTTGGAACTTTTAAACTTAGTTGTTTTGGTAACAATGAACAAAATGGAGCCAACGGTGGTAATTCTCTAATAATTAAACTTTAAAACCTTGTTGTTGGTTGTCAACAAGTCTGGAGGGGGAGCAAATCCCGGTAACTCAAAATTACTTTGTATTTTCCATAATAAACTTTGTTTGTAAACAAGACTTATGAGCACGGTTAGGTTCATTCAGGGGCAACGGGTGGTTTCTCTATTTTAAAGTTGTTTGTAACAAGACAGGAGCACGGTTTTTCTCTATATAAATACTTGTTTGTAACAAAGACAGGAGCACGGTATTCCCTCTATATAAAACTTGTTCCTGTTTAAACAAAGACAGGAGCACAGGCATTCTTCTATATAAACTTGTTGTGTAAATCAAGACAGGAGAGGCACGGTATTCTTCTATAAAAATAAACTTGATTGTAACAAGACAAGGGAAGCATTGTTATTCTCTATAATAAAACCTTGTTTGTAACAAAGACAGGAGCACGGTAATTCTCTATAAAAATAAAATTGTAAACAAAGGAGACAGGTGAGACGGTATTCAGGGAAGCATGTTTTTATTTACTCTATTATAAACTTATAGTTGTAAACAAGACAGGAGCATTGGTTATTCTCTATATAAAACTTGTTTGTTTGGAAACAAGACAGGGAGGCACTGGTATTACCTACTATAAAAAGTTGCTTGATTTTTAGCAAGACAGGAGAGCATGATTATTTTCCTTCTATATAAAAACTGGTTGTAACAAAGGGTCCAGGATCAATGGTTATTAACAGGAGCAACGGTTTAGTTCTCATTTATAAATAAACATTGTTTGTAACAAGACGGGAAGCAAGGTGGAAATTTTCTCTATAATCAACTTGTTGTAAACAACGACGCGGAAGGCACGGAATTCCTTCTTACATCAAACTGGTTGTAACAAAAACACAACAGGAGGCATTGTTAATTCTCTATTTATAAACTTAACTTGTTTGTAACAAGACAGGTGCCATGTTTTATTCTCTACATAAAACTTGTTGTAAACAAGGAACAGGAGCATGGTATTCTCTTATATTAAAAACTTATGTTTATTGTAACAAGGACAGGAGCACGGTATTCCTCTATATTAAACTTGTTGTAACCAAGACAGGAGCACGGTATTCTTTTCTATAAATAAACCATTGTTGTAACAATGACACTGGATCACGGTATTCTTCTTATATAAAAACCTTGTTAGTCAAACAAGACATGGAGCATTGTTATTTCTCTAATAAACTTGTTGTTGTAAACAAAGACAGGAGGCCACGGTCATTCTCTTTATAAATAAAACTTGTAACAAAGACCCCCCCCCCCCCAGGAGGCAAGTGTTTTTATTCTCTATATAAACTTGTTTTGTAAACAAGACATAGGAGCATGGTTTTATTCTCTATATAAACTTGTAACAAGTAAAGGTGCACGGTATTCATGGAGCATGTTCTTCTCTATATAAACACTTTGTAACAAGACCAGGAGCATGGTATTCTCTATACAAACTTGTTGTAACAAGACATGGAGCACGTTATTCTCAATTTTAAAACTTAGTTGTAATAACGAAGAAAGGAGGGCACGGTGATTTCTCTATATAAACTTGTTGTAACAACACAGGAGCACGGTATTCACTTATAATAAACCTTTTTTGTTGTAACAAGACAGGAAGCCAACGGTATTCTTCTAAATAAAAACTGAAAACTTGTTTTTAACAAGACAGGTACATAAACGTGTTGTAACAAGACCTCCTGCAGGGCTGTACAAATCGGCACGCCCGACGCTCGGGACAAGTCGGTTTTGGTCTCGGGCAAGTGGCTCTATGCTGAAAGTTAGTCCCGGGCAAGTCACTATTTTCCGTTGAAATGTCCCGTCACAAGCCTGTTTTCTTCACTAGACTAATCCTAAATTGTAACATTTCATCGATCGATAACGCCTCGGGCGTGTGTCGGCTTCCCTGTGGCGATACACACTTACACAGAAGCTGCTATACTGTGTATATATAGCAAGAAAAGTGATATACTAGCTGTGACCCTGATTAGATTAATTTATTCGAATTTGAAAGCATAATCCCACCGACTATTCCGCATGAACTCTGAATTTTGTGTCAACTTTTCAACACAATTTACGGAAAATATTTTCGAAATCAATATCGGCCAAATATGGAGACAGATCTGCGTATAATCCAGAGATTTTTTTTTTAATCCATTCCTTTCGGAATACACATTTACGGGTATGAAATTATTAAAAAAAATATTTATATTTTGTTATTTCTCAATGAAAGTATACGATGTGACCACTCATTTGAACCGTCTTGATGAGATGGATTAAATGGTGGTAACGGCATATACTTCTGAGTGCATAGAAGGAAAATATTTGTCCGCAAACATAAGCGTATCCTCAGCATGAAATGGGTTACTGCATGATTGCCCCGTGATGCGATGATGAAAGTCGCACGTTCGCGACGTCTGTGGCACATCAAAAGGCGTGTTGACCAATCAGTAACATTTCAAAACATAGCCTAAAGGTCACACAGTTTACAGCCTCGTGCTGAATGTCATACAATAAACACCTGTACACACAGCTGGGTGTATCGATTTTTTGCACAAAGCATCACACAAATCTCGTCTGTGTAATATGTGTCGGGTGTAATCGCATCTGGAATTGGAATTCATATATCCCCTGGCACGGATATTGCACGGTTCGGATAAGCAACACGGAAGGTCGTATGTCGCTGGACTTCCGTGCAATAGGGGAGTCGCACTGTATGCATATTAACATGATTACCTGATTAAAGGTATTACATTTGCTAACATACTAATAATAATTATTTCATGTACTTTGAATCACGAATCAACTAATTACACGATGACTACGACGTCCGACGATTTTTTTTCTTTGTTTTCCTTTTTATTCTCTATTTTTTTAATATTTTTTTTTGGGATCCACGAGAGACCCGCATTATAATGGAGATCGCGCTATACGCGATCGCGTTATAATGGAGCTGCAGTGTAATTAGCGAATTAACAGCTGTTGCCAATAAAAAAAAACTGAAATTTCAAAAAGTTTATTATTTACCGTTCCGCGAACATACTGATAGACATTAAAATATATATAAATATATTGTAAATATAGACGTGATTTCATTTTCGAGACGGTCAAATGAGTAGACTCCGTAATTTAATTCACAAAACGTCGATGTTTTTACACTGAAAATTCTGGAATATACGCTCGAAATTATAGATAGACCATTAAACACCAATCAATCGATCTTTCCTGATTGCCAGGGTTCCCGTTACTAGTAATATATGTTATTGCCAACATTTTTATAGCAACTAAAGTGCATGTATTATGCACACATGGATATACATACGCCGAGAACCGTTGGTTGGAAGCTTCTATATGGAGTTGGTAATGTGTGTCCATGTGTTCATATTACATGTACTATAGATAGACCATTAAACACCAATCAATCCAATTTGTGATGCACTGATATATTGCGTGATTGAGACATGATTGTTTATGTAATAAATTGTTGATTGATGAGCTGTAGTTATTCTCTCTCTCTTTGAACCCGGAAAAGAAAACATTCAATCTGGCTTTTCTATTTTTGAGTAACTGACAGGGAACGACTGGTCCTAATTGCAGACTCTGCAACCACCGTTGTACCCGTGCCATAGTTCTCTATGGTTGTGTTGTTACAGTTTCGTATAAGAAGTTTTACGAGGACAAGTCATTTTTTCAAAACCACTTGCCATGAAAATTATAATTTCCAGGACAAGTCGGGGCAAGTCACTTTTGTCAAGTCACTTGTCCGGGACAAGTGGCTAAACAATCAATTTGTACAGCCCTGAGGAGCATGGTATTCTCTATATAAACTTATTGTAACAAGACAGGAGCACGGTATTCTCTATATAAACTTGTTGTAACAAGACAGGAGCATGTTATTCTCTATATAAACTTGTTGTAGCAAGACAGGAGCACGGTATTCAGGAGCATGGTATTCTCTATATAAACTTGTTGTAACAAGACAGGAGCACGGTATTCAGGAGCACGGTATTCTCTATATAAACTTGTAACAAGATAGGAGCATGTTATTCTCTATATAAACTTGTTGTAACAAGACAGGAGCACGGTTATGATTCAGGAGCACGGTATTCTCTATATAAACTTGTAACAAGACAGGAGCATGGTATTCTCTATATGAACTTGTTGTAACAAGACAGGAGCACGGTATTCTCTATATGAACTTGTTGTAACAAGACAGGGAGCACGGTATTCTCTATATGAACTTGTTGTAACAAGACAGGAGCATGTTGTTCTCTATATAAACTGGTTGTAACAAGACAGGAGCACGGTATTCAGGAGCATGGTATTCTCTATATAAACTTGTTGTAACAAGACAGGAGCACGGTATTCAGGAGCACGGTATTCTCTATATAAACTTGTAACAAGACAGGAGCATGTTATTCTCTATATAAACTTGTTGTAACAAGACAGGAGCACGGTATTCAGGAGCACGGTATTCTCTATATAAACTTGTTGTAACAAGACAGGAGCATGTATTCTGTATATAAACTTGTTGTAACAAGACAGGAGCACGGTATTCTCTATATAAACTTGTTGTAACAAGACAGGAGCACGGTATTCTCTATATAAACTTGTTGTAACAAGACAGGAGCATGTTATTCTCTATATAAACTTGTTGTAACAAGACAGGAGCACGGTATTCTCTATATGAACTGATTGTAACAAGACAGGAGCACGTTAGTCTACATAAACTTGTTGTAACAAGACAGGAGCACAGTATTCTCTATATAAACTTGTTGTAACAAGACAGGAGCACGGTATTCTCTATATAAACTTGTTGTAACAAGACAGGAGCATGTTATTCTCTATATAAACTTGTTGTAACAAGACAGGAGCACGGTATTCTCTATATAAACTTGTTGTAACAAGACAGGAGCACGGTATTCAGGAGCATGTTATTCTCTATATAAACTTGTTGTAACAAGACAGGAGCATGGTATTCTCTATATAAACTTGTTGTAACAAGACAGAAGCACGGTATTCTCTATATAAACTTGTTGTAACAAGACAGGAGCACGGTATTCTCTATATAAACGTGTTGTAACAAGACAGGAGCATGTTATTCTCTATATAAACTTGTTGTAACAAGACAGGAGCACGGTATTCAGGAGCATGTTATTCTCTATATAAACTTGTTGTAACAAGACAGGAGCACGGTATTCTCTATATAAACTTGTTGTAACAAGACAGGTACATAAACGTGTTGTAACAAGACAGGAGCATGGTATTCTCTATATAAACTTGTTGTAACAAGACAGGAGCACGGTATTCTTTATATAAACTTTTTGTAACAAGACAGGAGCATGTTATTCTCTATATAAACTTGTTGTAACAAGACAGGAGCACGGTATTCAGGAGCATGGTATTCTCTATATAAACTTGTTGTAACAAGACAGGAGCACGGTATTCTCTATATAAACTTGTTGTAACAAGACAGGAGCACGGTATTCTCTATATAAACTTGTTGTAACAAGACATGAGCACGGTATTCAGGGGCACGGTGTTCTCTATATAAAGTTGTTGTAACAAGACAGGAGCACGGTTTTCTCTATATAAACTTGTTGTAAGAAGATAGGAGCACGGTATTCTCTATATAAACTTGTTGTAACAAGACAGGAGCACAGTATTCTCTATATAAACTTGTTGTAACAAGACATGAGCACGGTATTCAGGAGCACGGTGTTCTCTATATAAACTTGTTGTAACAAGACAGGAGCACGGTATTCAGGAGCATGTTATTCTGTATATAAACTTGTTGTAACAAGACAGGAGCATGTTATTCTCTATATAAACTTGTTGTAACAAGACAGGAGCACGGTATTCTCTATATAAACGTGTTGTAACAAGACAGGAGCACGGTATTCTCTATATATAAACTTGTAAGAAGACAGGAGCATGTTATTCTCTATATAAACTTGTTGTAGCAAGACGGGAGCATGTTATTCTTTACATAAACCTGTCGTAACATGACAGGAGCATGTTATTCTCTACATAAACTGGTTGTAACAAGACAGGAACACGTTATTCTCTACATAAACTTGTAACAAGACAGGAGCACGGTATTCGCTATACGGTATTCTCTATATAAACTTGTTGTAACAAGACAGGAGCACGTTATTATCTATATAAACTTGTTGTAACAAGACAGGGGCACGTTATTCTCTATTTTTCTGTATATAAACTTGTTGTAACAAGACAGGAGCACTTTATTCTCTATATAAACTTGTTGTAACAAGACAGGAGCATGTTGTTCTCTATATAAACTTGTTGTAGCAAGACAGGAGAATGTTATTCTTCACATAAACTTGCTGTTACAAGACAGGAGCATGTTATTCTCTACATGAACTGGTTGTAACAAGACAGGAGCATGTTATTCTGTATATAAACTGGTTGTAGCAAGACATGAGCATGTTATTATTTACATAAACTTGTTGTAACAATACAGGAGCATGTTATTCTCTATAAACTGGTTGTAACAAGACAGGAGCGCATTATTCTCTATATAAACTGGTTTTAACAAGACAGGAGCACGTTATTCTCTATATAAACTTGTTGTAACAAGACAGGAGCATGTTATTCTCTACATAAACTTGTGGTGACAAGACAGGAGCATGTTATTCTCTATATAAACTGGTTGTAACAAGACAGGAGCACGTTATTCTCTATATAATTTTTATTATAAACTGGTTGTAACAAGACAGGAGCACGTTATTATCTATATAAACTTGTTGTAACAAGACAGGTACATTAACTTGTTGTAACAAGACAGGAGCATGTTATTCTCTATATAAACTGGTTGTAGCACGACAGGAGCACGTTATTCTCTATATAAACTGGTTGTAGCAAGACAGGAGCACGTTATTCTTTATATAAACTTGTTGTAACACGACAGGAGCACGTTATTCTCTACATAAACTGGTTGTAACAAGACAGGAGCACATTATTCTCTATATAAACTGGTTGTAGCAAGTCATCAAGACATGAGCATGGTATTCTCTATTTTGTTTCAGCAGAGTTGCAGCCGGGGTCGCTGGGGGTGTCGAACACCACAGAAGCTGACTGCAGTGAAAGAGGGGAATGTCCTTACAAACTCTTCCAGTGCCAAGGGCCTCCCGAAGTATCAGGTACTGTAATAACCTTAAATATTCGGAAACAATTTGCTTTGGGAAACCCTTATTAATACATGTAGTGGTTTCCCAAAACTAATTGCATCAAAATACAATGTTATTGTGATTAAACCAGTACTGCCATACTAACCCTAAATATTGGCACACTTGCTGTTATGGTGAAACCATATTAATGCAGATGCCAAACAGCAATTTGAGCCTTAACCTAAAATTACCGTCCACACAAAATGTTTTGATGGTTTTGATAACTTGGATGTCTACTAATTGCAAAACCGCAGGGTGCCACCTTGGCACCCTTGAGGAAATTGAGAAATCAAAGATGGCCGCCATATATATAAAAAATCATAATCAATGTCGTATTTTGTTTCTTATCCAAGTTAGATCAACCCCTTTGGTGTATATTATTCATGTTTTCAAGTGGAATGATACCTTGATAGTATTGGCACTTAATTACTTAATTGGTATTTCCATAATTGAAATTCAAGATGACCGCCACATATATAAAAAATTATAATCAATGTCGTATTGTGTTTGCTATTCGGATTAGACCAATCAATTTTGTATATATTATTTGTTAAATGGCACACTGATAGCATTAACCACTTTACTGTTTTGTCCAAAATGAAAATTCAAGATGGCCACCAAAATATACGGAAAATTAATGAAAATCATGAATATAGTATATACGTAGGTCTGTGGCGGGACAGCACCAAGAGCGTATACAGTATACTATCGAACCTATTATATATTGACATCTCAATATTTAGTACAGCATATATCAATAGTTATGTAGTACGTTTTTACCTAAGTTATCATTGCAAGATACCAAGCGCCCACCAATTGCTATTTACAACACACTCTGAATATAAAATATGTGAGCCAGCTGTATACATATACCTGTGGCGGAGACAATCTCCACAGCAGCAGGTTTATACACATTAGTGCAAATATGTTATACTGGCTTCATTCATCGGCGAATCTGGTTCTTCGGTCTCGTTGCATGTATCGTTGTCACAAAAATTAGTGGCATCTTTCGTCCATCGGTTTTGACAATGGCCTGTGCTGCTACAGCTGCAGAAGATGGTACACGCTAACCGAGCTGTGTAACATCCACATCTGAACAACCACATCAAATCATCTGCATGATAGCTGCTGGGGCTGGTAGTTTATCTGAAGGCAGAGTCACCCGGCTGTAGATTTTCCGCATTTTCCATAGAAATTCCACTGAAGTTCCATGGAAAAATTTCCATGGAAAAAGACCGGAGTATTTGGACAACTTTCCACCCAAATTCTGCCCTCCTTCCATACCAGAAAAAATAAATTCCATACTTTTCATGGACAATGTCCACACTTTCCATGGACGACGTCCACTCTTTCCATGGAATATTTTCCAGGGCGTTTCCATGGATGATGTCCACACCTTCCATGGACTTTCCATGGACGATGTCCACATCTTCCATAGACTTTCCATGGACAACGTCCACATCTTCCATGGACTTTCCATGGACGACATCCACATCTTTCATGGACTTTCCATGGACAATGTCCACATCTTCCATGGACTTTCCATGGACGACGTCCACAATTTCCATGGAAAATATGAGGACTGAAATGTTTGCTGTTAAATGTAATCAGGGACACAGTTTTAGTGAGACATCCATGGTCATTGATTGATTATTAGTGTTTAATGGCATATCAACAGCTAAGATCATTCAAGGCCGGACAAACGGGTGCGACTTATATTATTAATCCAGTATTTAACATGTCCATAATGAGGGAAATTCCTAAAATCAGAACTGATTATTTACAGAAAAATACACATTGTATATTCAGCCCTGAAATGAGAACACCCTGACCTGGTGTCAGGTCCATGCCACACCAGTCACTTAGCTCCAACCACAAAAGTTATATGATCAGCATTAATCTGGTTACTCTTTTACTGGGGTACGACAGGATTTATAGCTCTCAAGTATCAGATGGCCGATTTTACAAAAACTTTAATGCAAATTTCAGGGTAATTTGATCTTGACCTTGGGCATGGAGGCTGCATGGATGGGCTACATAGATAAAAATATGGATGGTGATCAGGGCTTCTAAAATTTCAGAATGCCAATCGGTCCAAAGTCCAGACGTAACACTGTCGGCCATTGTCGGAGCAGTCCCCCCCCCTCTATTAAAAACTTTAACTTTAACAACAAAAGTGGACAAAATTGTGTATGCACCGGGTCACGTGGTGTGCCTAAATAGCGCAAAAACGGAAAAAATGCGAAACGACAGAGACGAATCGTGATACCGATTGATTGCAGGTAAATCTTCGGTAGACTAAAATAAATTAAAATTTTACAAGTCTGTCTTGTTTTTTTATTTATTTCTCTCTGCCGGGTTACCAAGCAGGTAAGTTGTCTTTGTGAATAACGACAAAATAGTTTGTTGTGCCATTTCAATAATAATCGAATGACGGACAACATAGAAAAAAAAATGTGTTATATATCCACTCGTAATTCATTGCTAATTATGCTATTATGGCGAACACAGATAAACACAGTGCATGGTTTCTTTATTTTATTTTAATATCATCAGAAATGGCGAGTCTATGAACTCTCGTATCTTTACGCTGACGAATGTCTATTTTAAGTCACTAATCTGCTATACACCCGTCCCACACGGGTGTTAAGAAAAATTGATACTAGGAGAAACTGAATACACAGCGAGCTGCACACTGGTTTAACACGGATATGGCCCACGTATATGTGTCATAAAATGGACATCACTTGGTGGTCAAAACCTGTAAATTTACAAGGTTTATAGCAAAATAGCAGCCGACTGGCAATTTTTCTCGGACAGATTTTTAAGACTAGTTTTCAAATCTCAATCGTTCTGAGAGTTCAAAAATCGGTCCAGAACCGGAAAACTGAAAATTTTAGAAGCCATGATGGTGATAAAGAAGTATTGAAGATATTGAGCAGTATGTTATACACTTTAACTCAGATTTAAGAAAAACACTTTAACGCAAGTTTCTAGGTAATTTGACCTTGACCTTGGGCATGGGGGCCACAAGGCTGGGCTATTGGATGAAAATATGGATGATGAGGTATGTGAAGTTTCAAGTCAAACAGTCACATTGGGTTGTGGAGATATTAGATACGGAAAAACTTTTAACTCAGATTTTACAAAAAACTCTAACGCACATTTCTAAACAATTTTACCTTGACCTTGAGCATGGGTGGGCTATAGAATTAAACTATGGCTGATGATAATGAGGTATGTGAAGTTTCAAGTCTTAGAGTTGTGGAGATATTTGGTACATAAAAAACTTTAACACAAATGCCGGACGCACGTCAAAAGCAAGCAGGCGTGATAAAAACATGTAGGGTGTTGGTGTTCATGATTTGCTATTCTGTTATTAGAGACAATTCTACAGTAGGACACAAAAATATTACCATAAACTTACCTTCTAAAGTGTGTATTAGCAAAATTCTTAGGTCACTCCCCACTAAGTAGAAAGTAAACAAAGAACGCCTCAAACGCACATTTGGAAAGAGTACTCCATCATACCTCTTATGTAATGCAGTGTAATTAGAGTTATGTACTCATAACTAACACATATTAACTTCAATAAATGTTCTAATGTTTCTAAGACAGTGGGAGTGGAAACCCAATATCACACAAGTTGGTGTTACTGAATCCAGTCAGTTACTGGTTAATTATTTCATAATTTCGAAATCCTTACCTTATTTGATTTAAATGATAACAATAAGTCTCAATCATTTCTAGAAGTCTAGTTTATGTGTTTATGAAATCCCTTACTGTGGTTTTGATTTTAATTTACATTAAATTTGTTTTTATGTCTTCAAACTAACCTGAATGGTTGCAAACAGATAGGTTGCTATGAAATCGTCCTAATAATAAAAATCTGCCTACTCTAATCACTCAAATAACCCACCATAGACCATTCCGCTCTACCCACAGCCAATTGGCTAGTCCGCTATTTAAACTCCTCCTATTATTTTTAGGACGCTATCAGGGTGCAGGTATATTTTGTATCTCCCATAATTTCGTTCTAATTTTGAATTTCTGCCGTGTATTGTACCTTATTTGTCATTTGATATTGTTCAATACATATTACTATCACTCATTCGTGTTGCGTGATTATTCTCCATTGCGTTTTTTGGGGTTTTTCACTGTGTTTTATTCTGTGTCACGTATTTTCGCGGTTCGCGTGTACGTTTTTTTTTCGTACCCTACGGGTTCGTCCCTTAGTGGATTCGTTCCCGTGACACATTTTTTGTAGCGTATTGCGGTGTATTCTATCGGGTTTTGTATTACAATACCGGTTAGCATGCCGCAATCACGCTCTGCTTGTGGGCACATGACTTCTCCGTGGGACACCCATAAGGACAGGTGCTTATGCCTGTGGCGGGTGTTGCAAGGAGAGGCCATGTGAGTTGTCTGTCCGTTGGATGGATATGACGTGGGGTAAGGATGGGTATCGTAGGACCCATATCTCACGTTCTAAGTAGTCTGTGGCCGCTTTCCAGCTCTTGGGAGCGGTGGGGCCTTCCGAGGTTGGTAAGGCTTCGGAGGGTGTGCCAGATGGGATCCCCCATCGGGGGGATCTGGTTCCGTTGAGAAAGTTCGGTCAGGTTCTCTGACTTCGAAACTTTGCTCAGGTGATAGGCCGGTGATCCATGCAGGGGATACTGGGCTGCTGGGTCCGGTACTGATCTCATATCACCCGGTTCTCATAGAGCTATACCTATCACAGGGTTGTTTTGGCCGGTGCTTGTTCCCATACACCCGGTTCAAAGCGAACCCAGCCTCTCACAGTAGAGGCGCCCGGTGTAGCCTCTCACAGTAGAGGTACCGGTCACCGGGCACCGGGTACCGGGCACCGGGCACCGGTCACCGGGCACCGGGCACCGGTTATGTCACCGGGCATTATGTCACCGGGCACCGGGCACCGGGCACCGGTTATGTCACCGGGCACCGGTCACCGAGCCGGGCACCGGGCACCGGGCACCGGGCACCGAACCGGGCACCGGTCACCGAACCGGGCACCGGGCAGCCACCGGGCAGCCACCGGGCACCGGGCAGCTACCGGGCACCGGTCAAACACCGGGCACCGGGCACCAGACTCTCCCTGGACAGCCTGCTGCTTCCGGTAGGAAGACGTTCTTGTCTTCGGTTGGTCTTCGTTCTACGTGTTCACGTAAGTCGAGGAGTCGATCTCGTCGTAGGTCAGGATTGGGTTAGCTCTTCGATTTCGGGTTCGGAGTTTAGATCTTGTTCTTCCTTTTCCTCGAGGTCATTCTCAGGTTTTGGAACCGGTTCATCTAGATCTCGTTCTCCTGTTCGTCGTAGGAGACGGTTGTATAGGGCTTCTACATGTAGTACTAGCTTCGGCAGTACATATACTATTTGGAACGATACAGTACAGTTCTGTTGAATCAGATTCCACGTATGTGGTAGATGACTGCCAGTCTAGGGTTGCTGCGGCAGGTGCTTATCACATTCACCCGGTCACAACGTACCCTAACTCTCGCAGGAGAGGTGCCGGTATTGTGTTACGGGCACCGGGCACCAGGCACCGGGCACCGGGCAGGCACCGGGTACCGGGCACCGGGGTAGCTACTATTTCTGACCGGGGTGTTCGTGGGTTCGTATCCTGTGTACATATTTTGTTTTTGTATCCGGCTCCTCGAGATCTAGCTCTTCCGTTCTCGGAGGAGACTGTCGAGGTGGTATTGGACGCCGTGGTGCTTTGGCTCCGTACTTGTCTGGCCTGCTCCTTATTCGAGTGTATATGAGTTCGAATTCCCAGTCTATATTCAGGACTCGACACGCGATAGAGTTATGATGGTTCAGTTGGCTAAGATTCTGGAGTTCCTGTCTAAGTCCTAGTACTTAGTGGGTTTGTCGGCTCTTTCACAGCTGGTGGTTTTGCCCAGTGGAGCCTCCCATATGGGTACTTCCTCGGATGGCTGTTGTGAGGCTGATTCGGTGGTGGTGGAATTGCCGGAGTTGTCGTGGTTTCATTTCTCTCCTACAGTAGGGCTTCTTGTTACGTACATTGGGGAGCTTTAGGTAGGATTTGGCCACTGCGGGGTTCCTAGTGCCCAAAACTTTGATCGCCACACTGGGGTCTAAGTTCTACATGCCCCTCTATGCGATATGGTTTTTGAGATCTCCATTTCTGGACAAGGACGCCGCAGCGTTTGGGATATCTTCGGCTCCTGGTCCTGGTTCGCGTTTGCGAAGGCATGGGTGTAGGCTGTTAAGTCGATTGTGGCTATGCCAACTTTCGATTTATGTTTGAATCAGTATGATTCATCGTCTCTGGACGCAGTGCTTCAGTCGGCGATTTGTGCCGCTAAGCCTCTTGTCAACATGTCTTTGGAGTTTTCTATGGACATGCTCTTGTCCAGGTGAGACGCAGTGATAGCCGGCTCGTTTTTTCTTGAACGGCCATAGTTTTGCTTCGTTCGCCTCTTTTGACCTCTGATAATTGTGCGATCGAACGGCCAAAGGGCAGCTACGGTACCGATGGTCCCTCCTGCTGCTCCTTCTTGTCTACCTCCTGTGGGGTCGTTTCCCCTGACGGGGGTATTTTCAAGGGTTAAGTAGAGTCTCTCTCTTGAAGTATAGTGCTATAGAGGAAGTTCGGGACGTGGTCGGAGCGCCATTTGCCCGGTAGACTGGGTTGTTTCCATAGATCTGCGGGTCTCGTACTTCCACGTGCCCTTCCGCAGATGCTCTCGGAAGTTTAAGTTGTTTCCGAGTTTTGTGTCTTTTAGTTCCGTGTGATACGGTATCTGGCGGTGGTATGGGGTTTGTTACTCTTCTAGGTTCTTTTCCTATCTAGAGTAGTCGTAGTTGGTTCCCACACAGGATTTTTCTTAGGTGGGAATGAGCTTATTGACCGATCTATCAGTCATCATAGTACCTTTGGACAGGGTGCGTGGCATGTGGCCTTGTTTTAGTTTCCGGGTACTGGTCAGAGGTTCTCTGTCAGCTAGGAAATTTCTGCACTCCTGGACTTTCGGGTGGGGGCCAGAATAGGGGAAGGTTATGTTTGCGACCTCCAGTATTACTTACTAGGGCTATGGAGGCCGCACCCCGATCCTTTGGATCGGTCTCTGCCTAGGATCACCATCTTCCTACGTTGTATCAGATGGTGGGCAGTGGAGGTCTGGTTCCTACAGGGATTTCCCATAGTGTTACCTCCTCCTATTCGCTTTCTGTCCACAGACGCGTCGTGAGAAGGCTGGGGGGTGGGGCTCAATTCTGGGAGCCCCTACATCGGTGTGTTTCGGGTTGGTGGTCAGTGCAGGAAACTCAGGGACACATCAACATGTTTTAGCTTTTGGCAGTGTGCCGGGGGTTGACAGCGGCGGATTCTGTTCTGCACGGACAGGTGGTTATGGTTTCTGCGGTCATCTCCGGTTCTGACGGAATGGCTTCTGCATCGTTGGTTGTGTCCAGTGCTATCTTGTCCGGATGGGGGTATCCATTTGTGGTTTTGTTGCGGCAAGGCTCAAACGTCGGTTTTATATTTTTTTTTTTCCACTGTTTGCGCCCACGTACCGATTCGGACTTTTCAATTTACTCGTTCCAGTATAACTTCGGACCCATGTACTGCATGTTGGACATTGCTAAGGAAGTGATTTGAGATACCAACTGTTCGTGTTTATAAGATCGCATGTAATTCACTCAATTGTAATTATTATAAACAAGCGTCCGTTAATGATTATGGCATTTACGGCTCTATTCATGTCCGGCAAATAAATTGGCTATTAACAAGAGTATTTTTGTGATTTCACGTCACACTGTCGTTAATTGGTTGACCACGGCTTACGTGGTCGGCTTTGACGGTATTCCGCGATTGTAACACGGTTACCGGCGGCATGTTTTGATCACTTTGTATGTGTGAAAAACTTACCTGTGCCAATTAAGTTTGACCAGACTTTACGACGCCCGCTGTTCAAATTGCATATCGACATTACAGTATAATGTGTATTAATTATACCATCGGGACTTGTTTTCCACATCGATATAAACGAAATGTCGACATTTCACGATATCGATATATCAGGTATGTAATGTATGAGTTATATAGCAGTTCGGCCGGGACCACTAGCGTATATCGACATAAGCAGGTATATCGATGTAAGCAATGTCGACATAAACGCGTATCGACTGTATATACAACATGCTGTTGTCACTCCATCATTTCTGAAGCCAATTGGGTATTTCAAAATGTTAATTGTGTTAAATAGAAAGCACACTACTGTTTACACATCAGCAGTTTCTCCTATGACCGAGATTTCTCCCTCAGATACTTTATCCCTTCTCACATGATCTGGAATCAGTTGTGGTTCGGGCCTCCCTCCGTCACGCCTGTCAGCGACAGTGGTTCACACTTTCTGTCCAGTCCGTGCGATGAAGCATTAGGTTCGGAAGAATTAGAACATCCGGTCCGACCGTAAAGTTTTTTATTACCAATTTTAAGCCAACGGGAGGTATCGCAATCCTTTGTCTTCCGTTGGATAGATAGGGCCATTACTTGAGTTTATTCTACAGTAAGTGGTTCTGCAGCTGAGTTGTTTAGGCCCTAAATGCACGAGGTGCATGCAGTCTCAACTTCTTTCTATGATCGCTCTCTGCACTGGCAGGAGATGTGTAACTGCCAACTGTTACGATTTTTCCGTATTTATTCCGGGAAATACGTTAGATAGACGGTAGTACGGATTACAATTAAAAGTACGATTTTTGATCGGCGCGGGTATATCTGGATATAATTATTTCGTTTAAAATACAATTCTGCCAATAATCCTATTGTTTTATTTACCCGTAATCATTCTCGTTTAGGCGATTACCATTTGATATTCCAGCGCTCAGAGATATTGATTTATTCATCACGTAATTCGTATAATGTCTGATCTAAGCGTGCAGCCAACGTATTTGGGGATTGTTTTATCGGAAGAAGTTAGGACAACACTTCTGTTCATCTATGATTACAGCGAGACATGGCCCAATTTGGTCCTGTCACAGCGCGGTGATGTTTTTGCGTCTTGCAATCAGTGTTATTGTAGTTATTCGGGTGCTCATGGTACCCGAAACTTGGGCCAAGGCTATATTTAACTTATTTTATGCATATAAGTGAGTACTGATTTGTGTTCCGGAATACATATGTGGTGTTCCGGAAAGTAACCCCCTTTTCTCTCCATGTTCCTCATGTGACCGACATGGGGTTGGCATCTCAGGGAGATGTTTAAGAACTGGGTCCGTTAGTAGCAGCGGGTGCAGTTGTGGTTTATCAGCTGGTAGCATCAAGTTTAGGAGGCTGTTTGGATCTACCTGTTCGCGATAGTCTGCGATTTTTTCTGATTACCCGATTATTCGGTTTTTGTCTTTACAGTCCCAGTGGAATCCTGGGGGTTGGTAAGTGTGACTCACCGCTCGATGAACTTCACTTGCTTTTGTTGATGAACGGGGATCTGTGGTGATCTATGGTTCTTACGGTTCATCACGCTGGCCCAGGAGGCATTGTTTTGTACATGTTTCAATTAGGGCGAGGCTACCTATCTAGTTTGTAGCAGTGTTGTTGCAAAAGGATAGTGTTTCACTTTGGGTTCATGATTCTATTCTCTTTGTCTACTATACATGGGTTTATAGGTATACAGTGGTCGACACTCGCAGTGTCCCGAGATCCGAGGATCCCTGTTTTGTAGGAGGAATCACTGCATTTTCAAGAAAATCCCATTCAACATTATGTAACAATAGGGATGTCCATGCTGCGGAATCCCTGGGCCAAAAGTTAGTGTCAAACCCTGGTATAGGTTTTGATCTGGCTTTAGGGCCAGTTTAACTCCTCAGCACTTGCTTGTTAGGATGACCTTAGTGCTTAGGGCGTTTTATACTGTGTTCTCGATATGTACGAGTCATGTGTCGTCATGAGACTATGTATAGACTTTGAGTTTTATCTCAGTTGAGCTATTGCGTGTGAATGTCCGGGCGACTACATTCGCCAGGGCTTCGTCTGGTAGCAGCAGCTATACCTTGAGTATTCTCCGGCGTTCTAACCAAGTATAGCAGGTTGAGTCTACGAGTCAGTCTACGAGACTAGCGTGGTGGTGCTTGTCTTTATCCACCTCTCTTCTACTTTCGTAGAAAAGGGGGGGGGAGGGGGGGGGGGTCCGCTTTGGGCGCCCCTATGATTCTAGGGTGAGACCATGTTATTACTATATAGGTAACACCCAAGTTTGTACCTAGGCCAAATATTTTTGTCTGTTTTGAGGGTTTTTAATCTGCCTTACCATTCCGGTCGAGTATGAGTAGTGAGAATACCTCCCACCATCACTACGAATTCTTGCAACTATTCAGGTTAGTTTGAAGACATAAAAATGGAAAATTATTTCTAATTTTAGTTTTTATTATTCATACTCACCTGAATGGTAAGGTAGACCCTCCTCCCGTCCCCGCTTGATGGTTTTATCTTCTCCCTACTTAGTATACTTCAGGCTATTTTACTAGCAGTTTCATTTCCATATGGAAATGATTAACTTTTTGAAGCTGTATACCTAACAATAATAGGAGGAGTTTAAATAGCGGACTAGCCAATTGGCTGTGGGTAGAGCGGAATGGTCTATGGTGGGTTATTTGAGTGATTAGAGTAGGCAGATTTTTATTATTAGGACGATTTCATAGCAACCTATCTGTTTGCAACCATTCAGGTGAGTATGAATAATAAAAACTAAAATTAGAAATAATTTTCCATTTTTAAATCAAAATAACTGATGCCTTTTTTTGAAAAATGCAGTTGTTGTTGTTGTATGTCTGTATTTCAGGCGCTTATTTTTGGCCTCTATCTCTCTACAGACCCAAAATTTTTCCTACAACCCATATGTGCATGCATAATCGTCCATGTGTTTGTCAGCCTGTCTGTCAGTATTTTGCAGTCTGTGTGTATTTTATGTTTATTATGCTTGTTTTGTATGTGTAAATGTATTAAAATTGTGTCAGTAATGTGCTGGAAACAAAGAATTGTCCTCTGATTATTTGGAATTTTATTTTTGTTTTTCTTAAAATCATGTTTAGCAGCACAGTAAAATTGTGTCGAACTGAGTAGATTCTACTGTGTTGCTGAAACATGATTTTATATTTAGACAAGAGCTGTAGGAGAACAGCATAGCTCGACTACGAGGGTTGTCGATGTACACTTAGCTTGACAAAGAAGGTGGCCACGGCCCGCATAAAAACCTTAACCAAGGTTGACTAAAAACCTTAACCAAGGGAAATTAACTAAGTAATTCAAGGTTCAATGTAGGTCAATGTCAGATATAGGTCAGGGGTTATTGATGCACATCACTAGGAGATGTTTTCCAAGTATGGTTGATGTAGGCCCAGGAGTATTCCATATACAAGCTTGACTTAAAACCTTAACCAAGGGGAAATAACTAAGTAATCCAAGGGTAAAAGTAGGTCAAGGTCAAATATAGGTCAGGGATTATTGATGTACATCACTAGGAGATGAAGTTGTCCAAGTATGGTTGCTGTTGGCCCAGGAGTATTCCATATACAAGCTTGACTATAAACCTTAACCAAGTTTGAGTACAAACCTTAATCAAGGGGAAATAAGCAAGTAATTCAAGGTTAAATGTAGGTCAAGGTAAAATATAGGTCAGGGGTTATTGATGTACAGCCTTATGAGAAAAAGTTATCCAAGTATGGTGTCTGTATGCACAATAGTATTCCATCTACAACCTTGACTAAAAACCTTAACCAAGGTTGACTAAAAACCTTAACCAAGGGAAATTAAGTAAGTAATTCAAGAGGAAATTGTAGGTCAAGGTCAAATATAGATCAGGGGTTATTGGTGTATATCCCTATGAGTAAAGGTTGTCCCAAGTATGGTGTCTGTATGCACAATAGTATTCCATCTACAAGCAAAAAACTGTGATGCAATATGGAAGGTTATTTGAGACAAATACTGTACAAGTGTGTCATAAGTGGATGTGACTGGAGAAGTGGGGCTTATGGGTTTCCCGACCAGTGTATATCCAGATCAGAGTCTCATCAGAATCTGCACTGTTCGCCATTTCATCAGTGAAACACCTGTCATGCTTTTAACAACCAAAGTACCTTGTTATCAGGCTACAGGAATGTGCTATTGGATCAGGAGCTACACTGGTCAGAAATGCCATAAGCCTCATTTCTCCATTCACAGCCACATAATTATGAGAAATCATCAAAATGCTTTGATTACAAATACAATCTACACTTATATTTACTCAAAGTCTAAGGGACTGAGAAAATAGTATGATTGAGCGAAAATTTGAGTTAACGAAAAACATGTAATAATTTCACTTTGAGTTATCAGTATTTTGATTACAGAAGTTTTAACCAATAAAAACAACTTTGAAAATTTCTCGCATTTCCAGTAAATTTTCTATGTCTCACATTTGCAGTAAATTTTCTCAAAAGTAAAAGTTCTCAGATTTCCGGTACGTTCCGCTCCTTTTCCACTCTTGAAATTTTCTGAGTCAATATTTTATAGCAAAAAATTACTAAGTTCTCACTTTTAACTGAATTTCCATGCTTTTTCCAGTATTTCCATGGACAATGTCCGCACTTTCCATGGACGACGTCCATACTTTCAATGGACATTGTCCAGCATATTCCAGTGTTTCTGCATCTATTCCATGGTTTCCACAGAGTTTCCATGGAAATTCCATGATGTCCATGGAATTTCCACAGAATTTCCTGTATGTCCATGGAAAATCTAGTGAGTGAGTGACTGCTGAAAGCATTTTTGAATGGTTGTCTTTGAACCAACCCCACTCTATGGCGACAAGGTTTGGGGGATCTGGCTCCAAGGCAGCCTTCCAAATTGCAGTTTGCAGATGTGCTCGTTTGATATTTTCTGCAACAGCTTCCGATGTTGGTGGCAGTGATCACAAATCTGGAGTCTTGCGGATATTTCTCCTCGCTGTTTTTGCTGACCATATTTCGAAACGAATGTCGGACATGCTGCCTTTGATCTTGGATCCATAACAAAATGCAATGAATGTTGTGGCCTCTGAAATAACATCTTGTATATTCGCATGAGGATTGCCAAGGTTCACCAATGTACATCCTTTCAAGAGAACCTTATCAACTCGGGCCTTTCCAATCCCACACATTTGTGCTACCGTGTCGCAACCAGATAGTGCATGGGCTGCCACGAGATGTTCTACTACTGCAGTGTGCTTGCTTGTTTTTGCGCCAATGTCAACAACAGTTCTCTGTGAGCTGGTGCCTTCCATGAGAAGCGTGCATGTCAACTTTTGCTGCTGGTAGTAGTGTAGTAATAGAACGAACACATCTGTGTCATCACATACTACAGCTATACAGGACGCATATTGAGTAGCAGCGCTTATCATTTGCTGAGCAATAATTGTATCTGCCTTTTCATTACTTGTCGTCATGTCAGTTCTGGTTATCACGACCCCATGATGAATCTCTATTGGTGTGTTGCTAGAACATGTGACTATCAATCGGTGTTAAAACATTCATCGGTTGGTACAAGGTTTTTCGCATTTTCCTGGATCTGCTGGCATAGGATATCAATAAGCTGAACCTTGTTCTCTGTAGTGGTCAGGATCGTTTGTTGTGATGGCAGTGGTGTTGCTAATCTAAGTTTGTGTCCAGTATATGCCTTCCTAGATTCTCGAGACCTTTGTGTGTAACCCTTGATGCTGTACTCATGGTAGCATCAACAAGAGTTGTCAGAAGACAACGAAGCTCGCCTGTTGGCAGCCTTCACTCAAACTTGGCACAGTTGTATAAAAAACATGACTATTATATAACTTGACCTTGGGTTAAGGGGTGTGCGGTAGACCTTGACATTGAGGTCAGTGGTGGAAGGTGGGTCGTGGATTTACTATAGCATGATATAGCATATTAAGATGAATGCATGTATGAAATATCAATGCGCTCCCTGAAAACAGAAGTAAAACAAAATGTAACCCAGCGTTAAGTTTATGAACGCACTAAGTTGGTGATTTTCCACAGCATCATAGCTATTCACATGAGGAATGCATGTATGAATGTGCTAAGTTTGTGACCTTGACCTTGGGGAAAGGGGTGGGGGGGGTCATGGCTTTGCTGTAGCACAATAGAGGATCATCAGATGAATGTATGTATGAAATATCAAGGCGTTCCTTGTAAAGAAACAGAAGTTATAAAAAGACATT
Organism: Conchocele bisecta; assembly: GCA_029237695.1. Taxonomy (NCBI): domain Eukaryota; kingdom Metazoa; phylum Mollusca; class Bivalvia; order Lucinida; family Thyasiridae; genus Conchocele; species Conchocele bisecta. The sequence continues at coordinate 32,128,225 of CM055267.1, forward strand.
TACTCTAACGTTAAAAGTTGATGATGTTGATCTTGGGGAAAGGGGTGGAGTGGGTTATGGATTTGCTGTAGCACAATAGAGGATCATCAGATGAATGCATGTATGAAATATCAAAGCGTTCAAAGTGTAAAGAAACAGAAGTTACACAACATTTACCCCAACGTAAAGTTTATGAACATGCTATGTTTGTGACCTTGACCTTGAGGTAAGGGTTGGGTGGTGGGTCGTGGATTTGCTACAGCATGATATAGGGTCATCTGAGGAATGCATGTATGAAATATCAAGGCATTCCATGAAAGGAAACAGATGTTATAAGACATTTACCCCAAAGTTAAATTTATGAATGTGCTAAGTTTGTGACCTTGACCTTGGGGTAAGGGATGGGCGGTGTGTCATGGATTTGCTATAGCACGTTAGAGTATCATCAGATGAATGCATGTATGAAATATCAAGGCGTTACATGAAAGAAAACAGATGTTATAATGCATTTACCCAAACTTTAAGTTTATGAATGTGCTAAGTTTGTGACCTTGACCTTGGGGTAAGGGGTGGCCGGTGGGTCGTGGATTTGCTACAGCATGATAGAGGGTCATCTGAGGAATGCATGTATGAAATATCAAGGCGTTCCATGAAGGAAACATATGTTTGTAAGACATTTACCCCACCGTTAAGTTTATGAATGTGCTAAATTTGTGACCTTGACCTTGGGGAAAGGCGTGGGGGAATGGGTCATGGATTTGCTATAGCACGATAGAGTATCATCAGATGAATGCATGTATGTAATATGAAGGCGTTCCCTGTAAATGAACATAAGTTATACAACATTTACCCCAACGTTAAGTTTATGAACATGCTAAGTTTGTGACCTTGACCTTGGGGTAAGGGTTGGGTGGTGGGTTGTGGATTTGCTACAGCATGATAGAGGGTCATCTGAGGAATGCATGTATGAAATATCAAGGCGTTCCATGAAGGAAACATATGTTATAAAACATTTACCCCACCGTTAAGTTTATGAATGTGCTAAGTTTGTGACCTTGACCTTGGGGTAAGGGTTGGGTGGTGGGTGGTGGGTTGTGGATTTGCTACAGCATGATAGAGGGTCATCTGAGGAATGCATGTATGAAATAGCAAGGCGTTCCATGAAAGGAAACAGATGTTGTAAGATATTTACCACAACGTTAAGTTTATGAACATGCTAAGTTTGTGACCTTGACCTTGGGGTAAGGGTTGGGTGGTGGGTCGTGGATTTGCTACAGCATGATAGAGGGTCATCTGAGGAATGCATGTATGAAATATCAAGGCGTTCCATGAAAGGAAACAGATGTTATAAGACATTTACCCCACCGTTAAGTTTATGAATGTGCTAAGTTTGTGACCTTGACCTTGGGGAAAGGGGTGGGGGGGATGGGTCATGGATTTGCTATAGCATGATAGAGTATCATCAGATGAATGCATGTATGTAATATGAAGGCGTTATCTGTAAATAAACATAAGTTATACAACATTTACCCCAATGTTAAGTTTATGAACATGCTAAGTTTGTGACCTTGACCTTGGGGTAAGGGTTGGGTGGTGGGTTGTGGATTTGCTACAGCATGATAGAGGGTCATCTGAGGAATGCATGTATGAAATATCAAGGCGTTCTATGAAAGGAAACAGATGTTATAAGACATTTACCCCACCGTTAATTTTATGAATGTGCTAAGTTTGTGACCTTGACCTTGGGGTAAGGGTTGGGTGGTGGGTCGTGGATTTGCTACATCATGATAGAGGGGCATCTGAGGAATGCATGTATGAAATATCAAGGCGTTCCATGAAAGGAAACAGATGTTGTAAGACATTTACCACAACGTTAAGTTTATGAACATGCTAAGTTTGTGACCTTGACCTTGGGGTAAGGGATGGGCGGTGTGTCATGGATTTGCTATAGCACGATAGAGTATCATCAGATGAATGCAAGTATGAAATATCAAGGCGTTACATGAAAGAAAACAGATGTTATAATGCATTTACCCAAACTTTAAGTTTATGAATGTGCTAAGTTTGTGACCTTGACCTTGGGGTAAGGGGTGGCCGGTGGGTCGTGGATTTGCTACAGCATGATAGAGGGTCATCTGAGGAATGCATGTATGAAATATCAAGGCGTTCCATGAAGGAAACATATGTTTGTAAGACATTTACCCCACCGTTAAGTTTATGAATGTGCTAAGTTTGTGACCTTGACCTTGGGGAAAGGCGTGGGGTTATGGGTCATGGATTTGCTATAGCACGATAGAGTATCATCAGATGAATGCATGTATGTAATATGAAGGCGTTCCCTGTAAATGAACATAAGTTATACAACATTTACCCCAACGTTAAGTTTATGAACATGCTAAGTTTGTGACCTTGACCTTGGGGTAAGGGTTGGGTGGTGGGTTGTGGATTTGCTACAGCATGATAGAGGGTCATTTGAGGAATGCATGTATGAAATATCAAGGCGTTCCATGGAAGGAAACATATGTTATAAAACATTTACCCCACCGTTAAGTTTATGAATGTGCTAAGTTTGTGACCTTGACCTTGGGGTAAGGGTTGGGTGGTGGGTTGTGGATTTGCTACAGCATGATAGAGGGTCATCTGAGGAATGCATGTATGAAATAGCAATGCGTTCCATGAAAGGAAACAGATGTTGTAAGACATTTACCACAACGTTAAGTTTATGAACATGCTAAGTTTGTGACCTTGACCTTGGGGAAAGGGGTGGGGGGATGGGTCATGGATTTGCTATAGCACGATAGAGTATCATCAGATGAATGCATGTATGTAATATGAAGGCGTTCCCTGTAAATAAACATAAGTTATACAACATTTACCCCAACATTAAGTTTATGAACATGCTATGTTTGTGACCTTGGCCTTGGGGTAAGGGTTGGGTGGTGGGTTGTGGATTTGCTACAGCATGATAGAGGGTCATCTGAGGAATGCATGTATGAAATATCAAGGTGTTCCATGAAAGGAAACATATGTTATAAGACATTTACCCCACCTTTAAGTTTATGAATGTGCTAAGTTTGTGACCTTGACCTTGGGGTAAGGGTTGGATGGTGGGTCGTGGATTTTCTACAGCATGATAGAGGGTCATCTGAGGAATGTATGTATGAAATATCAAGGCGTTCCATGAAAGGAAACGGATGTTGTAAGACATTTACCACAACGTTAAGTTTATGAACATGCTAAGTTTGTGACCTTGACCTTGGGGTAAGGGTTGGGTGGTGGGTCGTGGATTTGCTACAGCATGATAGAGGGTCATCTGAGGAATGCATGTGTGAAATATCAAGGGGTTCCATGAAAGGAAACAGATGTTATAAGACATTTACCGGTACCCCAACGTTAAGTTTATGAATGTGCTAAGTTTGTGACCTTGACCTTGGGGTAAGGGTTGCGTGGTGTCTCATGGATTTGCTACTGCATGATATAGGGTCATCTGAGGAATGCATGTATGAAATAACAAGTTGTTCCATGAAAGGAAACAGAAGTTATAAGATATTTACCCCAACGTTAAGTTTGTGGACGCCGACGAGACGCCGACGCCGACGCCGACGCCGACGACGCCGGGGGTATGCCATAAGCTCTTCTGCACTTCGTGCAGGCGAGCTAAAAAAAAGCAAAACGTCCGCTTTCTGAAGTTTCCTATGAACATATGTCCAGTATTAACAACAACAAAGTCATGCACAGTTCCAGTGGCTGGCCAGTGGATACACCAAAGAATCGCGCATCCATCAACAATGATGACATCCGGTTTCATCATTGTTTGCGTTGAGTGCTCGACTTGGAGCTTCGTTTTTAATGTCGATTTTTTTTTCATGATTCTCATATCACCACTTTCTTCGAACATTCCAATCGGACGGTGTCATGTCTATCAATGGGGTGTACATAGCCTTTGTTGCAGGTTCTGCATTTTTCTTTCTTCGCGTGCCATTTTGGTGTTAAACCCACCATACTCTGGTGGTGCAATTTCAGTTACCTTATTTTGTAAAAACGCAAAGTCTAATGCCTGTGCCCTTTTATCAGATATGGCTTGTTGTGCTAACACTTTGAGTGGTAGTATCGAATGATTGATTCTACTTTCTGGCATTTGTGGTTTCTTGGTACCGCTGTAGTGCTTTACCAGCACATCTGATGTTACCTCCATTTGCATTTCGATCTTTTTTATACGTCTAATGGTCTCATTGCATGTGGCGCTGTCATGATCCATTGTTTGCGGCTGTGTTAGAAGTAACGCTAATGCATGCATCGATCAGAGGCCATTCTGTGAAGAAATATTTGCATCATAGTTATCCGCTACCGCTTGAACTAGCACAAGTTTTGAATCAGATATTGGCAATGAACATAAACTCTCTTCCGAGGCAGCTGCTTTTGCAGCCGATGTTTTGAATCGCAGTACTTCGCTGTAAGAGCAGGTCACTCCAAAGTCATGAAAACATTCAATCAAACACTTTTCTCTGACCAGAATCCCAAGTGCGACCTGAAGACTAGTGGGTCTGCTAGTAACAATATTTGTTATAATATTACCAGTCAGAACTGAAGGTAGCGATGCATTTAGTTTGTCAGAGATGCTTGATAGTAGTGACATTAACGAAGAACTTGTTTCTGCAGCTGCATGCTGAGTGTCAATTCTGGTATTATACATTTGTCTGTTTGGTATTAATTGTTTTGTCTCTTTAACAATTCGGTTAGCAAGAGTTGCAATGGTTTTGTCCTCCTCCTCTTCCTCTACTAACCTAAGCAAAGTGGATGCTCTATCACGAAACAATATGATGTTAGCGAGGCCTGGAGATGACGGCACAACTATCATGTCACTAAAGTGATCTGCTAATCGTTGTGTAGGCTTGCTACGAGATATATTAATCCCACCATGTGCTGTATACAAATTGTGTATTTCTACTGATGTCCAAACATGTGTGGTATCTGCCAACATCAATTCAACATCAATTCAACTACTGTACTAAATGCCGTATCCTCGTCTTCCAATCCTTTCTTTGATACTGCTTGTATCGATCGAGGTGCCATGAACCTAACCTTGCAATCATTGTGGTAGCGACCATCAGCTGCTGGCAAATCACTCACTGCACCATGTAATCTTAAATTTACATGTTTAGCCCACTCATCATTCCGAATAGCGGACACGTTCAGTATAATTTCTTTGAATGTTTTGCTTCCACTTCCACGATCCGCAGTCATACACAATACTGATTTCCGCCACCTTCCAGGATTACGCGGGTTTGGTGTCATTTGGCATGTTTCTCCACAAAATATGCAGTGTTCTAGAAAACTAAGCGGTGACATTTCCGATCGTCGAGACCTTTTAGTGGGCGGAGGCTCACTAGATGTGCAAGGGTTTTCCTGTGAGTCAGCATTCGAAGACACAGTTTTCCTCTTTTTTTTTGCACACATGCAAATGCTGTATACAATTATAAACTAGAAATGCAATCTAATAGAAAATTAACCGTTATGTGCAGTATGTTATAAATTTCACTTGAAGCTGTGTAATTAAAGTACGTTAAAATCACAGCGTTGTTAAAATCGTTTATCCAATCATTATATATCAAACCGAAAGTAGCAATACACGTGTCTCAACTTTGAAAAAAACCTTGGTACTTGGCTTATATGAGCCGCTGGTGGAAAAAAGGGATATCACATCGGTATCCAGCGTAGCCCCAGATCTGCCTGCCTATCCGCAATATGATCAGGGTCTATGTTGTTCGTCATTCAGCCACTGAAGTTCCATAAATCACATACCTTATACTGATTAAATAATGTGTGAGTGTGTACAAATTAGCAAATAGCCACGGCCGATGCATGCATGTGTTGAGGGGATATATTATAGGGAGCAAAGTCCAAAATGAAGCGAAAAAATCACAGAGTTGTTTCGGAGTGATTGGTAATTTTAAGTACCGTATTCATTCTAATAAACGCCCGGGCGCTTATTAGAATCTTTGGTAAGTCAAAGGTCAGGGGTGGGCGATTAATAGAGGCAATGGTTTTTGGTTTGAGTAAAAAATGTCAAAAAGTGAAGAAAACGACTGGATTTGTAAACCTTACAGACGTTCTATGTACAGTCAAACTTGTGTTAAGAGACCACTCAAGGGAACTGCCAAAAGTGGTCTCTTAACAGAGGTGGTCTCTTAATAGGGACAGCCATGTGGAGTGGGTACACGGATGATATATAAAAAACAACACAGTGACAACACAGTCAAGTAATAACATGTATACACATATATGTATGTTTATTAAAGTAATAACATGTACAATGGAAAACATAAGTTTGAATACACTGCAGCTCCATTATAACGCGGTAGTCGGGGTCCAAGATTTCAAACCGCGATCGAATCCGACCGCGTTATAAAATTTCGGGACATGCACGGGTACTGGTACTGCACGGGTTATGGTATCATTCGCATTTCGGTTACCAACTATTGCGGGAATTCCATTAGCAACGGACCCATATAAAATCATGTCATTTGAACAGAAGTTAAAGTAATTAATAATAATGCCTATGACATACAAACTTGTATGTATTAATGTATTAAACATACGAGTTATTTATAAAATCATGCTTGTTACGTTGTATAGTGCTCGCGATAGACAGACGCTTATTACAATGTATACTACTCGCGATCAACAGACGCTTAAACGGATTAATTGATAATAAATAATGCCTATGGTCACGTGTCCTGCCCATTCATGCGGTTGATACGTGCATAATCTCAGGATGTGGGGTCACGTGATCTATTGTTTACGCTGCAAGTCATATTGATGAATGAAATTTACGATTTAAGCGAGATTGCTTGGGCTGCAGTGTAAACAATAGACCACGTGATCCCATACCCTGACCCAGATAATGCTGAAACACCAGTCTATTTATAGAACGCTAAATACACGTTTTATGGATTATAGCCACCGCTTATAGCCGTGTTTCGAGCCGTGTTTTCATGGGCGCTGACAGTCGCTGACGGTCGTTAAACGCATCGTATTTTGACGGAATGGGCCGTATTTATACGGTCGCTGGTCGCAGACAGCAGGTGGTCGTTCATTACGTTATTATGGGAAATTCGTCGGGCGGGATTCAAACCGGTCGCTTACAGCAGGTGGTCGTTTATTACAAGTGGTCGTAAGCACAAGTTCGACTGTACTCACGGTGTAGTCTTAGCAATTACTACCGTATCGGACGTTTGTATTCGGATAATCTGTATGTTTGGACTGGTCCATTTCTCATTAGAATAATTACTTTAGGATCAGTAAGTATTCGGACATACCCTAAATCCGTAAATTTCTCAAAATATCTCAACAATAACAAAGGGACATCACTCTTCGCGTAACATATACTATCTGGTCAAATCGTCCCCAGACCAAAATCGTCCCCATACCAAATCGTATTTTTTTATATTTTTTTTGATAATTAAGCAAGCCCATCATCACATCTGGTTCCCGGTTTTGCTGTACAATATTGTGTGTTAAACCGTGACCGGGTACCGATGGCTGTCAACGACGAATAAGGAAAATGCTAGGCAGCGCTCCAGTTAAGGTGCGGAACTGGATTGTATATTAGAACCAGATAACGACTATAGTGACTCTGCAATAATTGTTAAACAAGGCGAAACTGTTGTGGGGAGATATCACCCAGGTGATCGCAGTTACTTCTGGGGAACCGCGACCCTCCTCTATCGGGACATTTGCAAGGGGAGGTGGCCTTGAAATTCCATGTTCCTACAGAATATTTGGACGCAAAGCGCGTTACTAAAAAGGGAAATACGGAAAATTACAGTTTGACAGGTATGTCCATTTTTCTTTCCAGAGGAGGCCATGGGCGTTTATTAGAGGTCCCAATTTTTGTAAAATCGGGCAGAAAATGTTCATTTTTTTTGCCCAAAAATGGGGGGTGGGCGTTTATTAGAGTATGGGCGTTTATTAGAATGAATACGGTACACTATTGACAACTTTCCATGACTGAAAAGTAAATTAGATTAATTTATATATCGACACGTTCTTTCCAAAGCATAATTCTTTTTATTACCAGTTTTAATGATTTTTATGGCATTTTTTCTCTAAATTTGGCCAAAATCACAGGACTATACCTCTAGATCGGGTATATTACAATACAAAATCCGTCATTATGTGTGATTAAAATACTTAGTTATAGTAGTGGTGGTGTATTTAAAACAAATTCATACACTGTTGTCATTGGAAAAACTCACACTTGCACCCGATTATGACCGAAACATGTTTCGGTAACATTCATGGCGGCCATCTTGAATTTCTCAATTTCCTCAAGGGTGACAAGGTGGCACCCTTCGGATTCTGAATGACAATATGTTGAACATTAGGAAACTGTAAAAAAACATCGTGTGGACCCTAATTTTGGGTCTAGCGAACTTCCTCCAGACTATATATTTTTATGTGCTTCCCAAAATAAATGGTGTCTGAATATTTAGGGTTATTATGATAGGCAGCAGTGTCACTAAAGCATATTTGTGGATGTGACTGGAGAAATGGGGCTTATGGGATTTGTGTGGATGCACAGGCTGATCTGGATCTACACTGGTCGCAAAGCCCATATTAGTCATAATGTGTTTAATAGCCAAAACTTTGTCGGCAGCAAATCATGGAACATACAGTAGTTAGAAAGTTTTGGAATGTGTGGACCAATTTTCAAAAATATATTTTGCTTATCGTGCACATACATTGTGTGTTTTAAAATATTACAGTGTTTGTGGTAATAGTATAGAAGTGTGCAACATAGGCGGCGGAAGTCGAACATTATGGGGGGCCCAATGTTGAGGGCCCAAAGGGCCCGATAGCGCTAGGGGGGTCCGGGGGCATGCCCCCCCCCCTGAAATTTTTGAAATCCAAGTGGTGTGAAACGCCATTTCCTGCATTCTCAGCAAAGTTCTCAGCAAAGTTCCCAGTACTCATGATATACAAATATATTAGAATAAGAAATCCAAAATTTACAGAATTATTGGGGGGATGGGCTAGGCCCCCCCCCCCGCTTCCGCCGCCCCTGTGCAATGCTGAAATTATCTTGTAATAATGCTTTTGAAGTGGGTATGACTCTCTTATCTGCAAAATCGAGGCAGCCTATGGTCAATAAATGTAAATCCATCAATTGAAATTTCCAGACGATCCTAAATTTTCACTTACAAACATTTTAGTTGGACAAAGTTTTGTGAAACGACCCCATAGTGTCTGTGATGTTTTACATATGAGGCCCGTCATGTGATTTTGTACCTAAGAACATGTGCAATGTTTCATGAAATATATTTACTGAAACTGATATTTCCTTTAAATGACCGAAAGGAGAGTAAACTTTCATAGCAAACGCAGAGTTCAATTTCACATTGCTATGATTATTCTGTCAACTTTCAATGTAATTTAAGGAAACTATCGTATATTTTGTAAATATTTTTCATGAAATATCGCGCATATTGTTAGGTACATTATCACAGTACATGTTTCATATGTGACGTAGCCATAACGAAACTGTGGTGTGCATTAGTTAAGTCTGCATTGAGCAACTTTGGCCGATCTAGAGAACCGAAACATAATGTGAGCTGTTACATAAAATATTGATTAAAACATATGGGAGACGATGACAGTAGTTAACCTATTGACCTGACATTCTTGTCACATGAGGCTTTGCTATCAGTACATGTACTTGTGTGAGGTATGAACAGTAGCGTAACTACCCTATCAACCCTAACGACCATTCCATTTACAACCATTATACTTGCAAACACTGTAGATCGTAACGAGCCATCTCATCAGGATCTGCTGTGTTTGCCATTATTTTTAAAAAAATACCCCTTTTTATACTACCGTTTTTAAAAAATGGTACGTATTATGTTTTACTGCGGGGCGGGCGGGCGGCTGACAGAAAAAGTGCATAGTTCGTGTACACAACTCCTCCGAAACCGTTCAGTCAATCGATTTGAAACTATACATATTGAAGATGTGCATTTATTGAAGAGGGGGCATTTAGTGTTACCCTTGTTCCGTCCCGTCCCGTCCCGTCCGTCCGTCCGTCCATCCATCACAAAACTTTCTAGTTTCTACATTTTTCTATACAATTCCATATAGGGTACAGAGTTTGTGTACACAACTCCTCTCAAACCGTTCAGTCGATCGATCTGAAACTATACACATATGTCTTCTACACATATTGAAGATGTGCACCTTACTGTTTTTATGCCGAAAAAATATTTTGTAACAAAAATATCACTTTTTTAACTTGGCCATTTTGTCTACATATTTCTATACAATTGTATATACGGTACCGAGTTTGTGTACACAACTCCTCTGAAACTATACACACGTCTTCTACACATATTGAAGATGTGCACCTTGGTGTTTTTATGCCGAAAAAATGTTTTTTAACAAAAATATCATCTTTTTAACTTAGCCATTTTTGTCGTGCCCGCTTGCGGAAAGCTCGATATAGTCGGCACTTTGGCATACGTACATACGTACGTGTGTCCGGTTAAAGTTTTTGGTTAAAGTTTTTTGGTTAAAGTCTTTCGTTATACTATATCTCTTTTTAGTGTCTATGCCTCGCCACAAGGCGCGACATGCAGGCCACGGCCATCTAGTTTCTACATTTTTCTATACAATTCTATATAGGGTACAGAGTTTGTGTACACATTACTCCTCTGAAACCGTTCAGTTGATCGATCTGAAACTATACACACGTCTTCTACACATATTGATGATGTGCACCTTGGTGTTTTTATGCCAAAAATATCACTTTTTTAACTTTTTCTACATTTGTGTATCCAATTCTATATCTTTTATGCTTTACTCATCTCTGCCTAAATTAGTATACATGTTTAGCACAACGAGATGAAGAAATAATGCTATAGAGTTTCTATATTTTCGCTGTCTGGCCCATATTCGACGGGCGTATTTTGTGACTTACGGCACTCTTGTTCGATTAATGGAACAGTCCAAAATTAACATGGATTATACCATATTAAGGAGAGAAAGGGTGAAGCAAGGGCCATAGCTGGGCAATAGCTTGTGATTACAGGTGATGGTTACTATGTAACTTGTGACTCATGTCTTAACCTGGATCTCACATCAGTACACATGTACACGATAATATCATACACCACATGAACATGCTATTAGGCTCGATAATGTAATTCGCAGCATTTTAGACGTGAGTAGGTAGGTAGGCAGATTATTTTATTTTTAATTGAGATTGTCAATTCAGTGGCCCAGCTCGGTTCTAATTTTGATATGAGAACGTTGATGCGCTGGTTGATATACACACTAACAATAAATATCCACACTGTTCACACTGCGACTGTGACTGGAGAAATGGAGTCTATGTCTTTTGGGTTCAGAATACACCCACATCACCCTGATCATGGTCTGAACAGCTTGCTCACTCGCTGTTCAGTCGCTTGCTATTCAGTCGGCAAACTACTCATGCTTGTAACAGTATAGGCCTTTATCTGGCTGTATGGTTAGATTTTCCGTAAATTTATGTCAAAATGTCACAAGCCATATTTCCTGAGTCAGTTGCATATAAGTGGTGTACAGTGTGTTTTGAGATTACTATACAATGTTTTATGTACCCAGAATTAACCCTTACACCACTATCTTAATTTTTTAGCTCGACTATTCGAAGAATAAGTAGAGCTTATGTTGTCACCCCGGCGTCGGCGTCGGCGTCACCGTCACGCCTTGGTTAAGGTTTTTAGTCAAGCTTGTATATGGAATACTACTGGCCCTACACCCACCATACTTGGACAACTTCATCTCCTAGTGATGTACATCAATAACCCCTGATCTATATTTCACCTTGACCTACATTTCCTCTTGAATTACTTGGTTAATTCCCCTTGGTTAAGGTTTTTAGTCAACCTTGGTTAAGGTTTTTAGTCAAGTTTGTATATGCAATACTACTGGCCCTACACCCACCATACTTGGACAACTTCATCTCCTAGTGATGCACATCAATAACCCCTGATCTATATTTGACCTTGACCTACATTTCCTCTTGAATTACTTAGTTAATTCCCCTTGGTTAAGGTTTTTAGTCAACCTTGGTTAAGGTTTTTTTTCAAGCTTGTACATTGAATACTATTGTGCATCCAGACACCATACTTCAACAACCTTTTCTCATAGGTATGTACATCAATAACCCCTGATCTATATTTGACCTTCACCTACATTTCCTCTTCAATTACTTACTTAATTCCTTTTGGTTAAGGTTTTTAGTCAACCTTCTATATGGAATACTACTGGCCCTACACCCACCATACTTGGACAACTTCATCTCCTAGTGATGTACATCAACAACCCCTGATCTATATTTGACCTTGACCTACATTTCCTCTTGAATTACTTAATTCCCCTTGGTTAACGTTTTTAGTCAAGCTTGTAGATGGAATACTCCTGGCCCTACACCAACCATACTTGGACAACTTCATCTCCTAGTGATGTACATCAACAACCCCTGGCCTATATTTGACCTTGACCTACATTTAACCTTGAATTACTTACTTAATTCCCCTTGGTTAAGGTTTTTACTCGACCTTGGTTAAGCTTTTTACTCAAGCTTGCACATGGAATACTATTGTGCATACAGACACCATAATTGGACAACCTTTTCTCATAGTGATGTACATCAATAACCCCTCATCTATATTTGACCTTGACCTACATTTCCTCTTGAATTTCTTACTTAATTCTCTTTGGTTAAGGTTTTTAGTCAAGCTTGTAGATGGAATACTCATGGCCCTACACCAACCATACTTGGACAACTTCATCTCCTAGTGATGTACATCAACAACCCCTGACCTATATTTGACCTTGACCTACATTTAACCTTAAATTACTTACTTAATTCCCCTTGGTTAAGGTTTTTACTCAACCTTGGTTAAGGTTTTTAGTCAAGCTTGTAGATGGAATACTATTGTGCATACAGACACCATACTTGGATAACTTTTTCTCATAGGGATGTACATCAATAACCCCTGACCTTTATTTTACCTTCACCTACATTTAACCTTGAATTACTTGGTTAATGTTTATATATGGAATACTTCTGGGCCTACATCAACCATACTTGGACAACTTCATCTTCTAGTGATGTACATCAATAATCCCTGACTTGTATTTGACCTTGACCTACTTTTATCCTTGGATTACTTAGTTATCTCCCCTTGGTTACGGTTTTTACTCAAGCTTGTATATGGAATACTCCTGGGCCTACAGCAACCATACTTGGAAAACCACGCACCTACGTCCAAGGTCAAGGTCACTGTTGAAGGTCAAAGGTCAAACCTATTGAAATTCCCTTCAGCTCTATATCTTCTACACCGATGCATGGATTATCAAATGGCTTGGCACAAATGTTTCTCATGATGAGAAGGTGTGTCGCGATCAATATCCACGCACCTACATCCAAGGTCAAGGTCACAGTTGAAGGTCAAAGGTCAAACCTATTGAAATTCCCTTCCGCTCTATATCTTCTACACCGATGCATGGATTATCAAATTGCTAACCACGCACCTACGTCCAAGGTCACAGTTGAAGGTCAAAGGTCAAACCTATTGAAATTCCCTTCCACTCTATATCTTCTACACCGATGCATGGATTATCAAATGGCTTGGCACAAATGTTTCTCATGATGAGAAGGTGTGTCACAATCAATAACCACGCACCTACGTCCAAGGTCAAGGTCACAGTTGAAGGTCAAAGGTCAAACCTATTGAAATTTCCTTCCTCTCTATATCTTCTACACCGATGCATGGATTATCAAATGCCTTGGCACAAATGTTTCTCAGGATGAGAAGGTGTGTCGCGATCAATAACCACGCACCTACATCCAAGGTCAAGGTCACAGTTGAAGGTCAAAGGTCAAAAATATTGAAATTCCCAAATGGCTTGGCACAAATGTTTCTCACGATGAGAAGGTGTGTCGCGATCAATAACCACGCACCTACGTCCGAGGTCAAGGTCACTGTTGAAGGTCAAAGGTCAAACATATTGAAATTCCCTTCCGCTCTATGTCTTCTACACCGATGCATGGATTATCAAATGGCTTAGCACAAATGTTTCTCATGATGAGAAGGTGTGTCGCGATCAATAACCACTCACCTACGTCCAAGGTCAAGGTCACAGTTGAAGGTCAAAGGTCAAACCTATTGAATTTCTCTTCTGCTCCATATCTTCTACACTGATGCATGGATTATCAAATTGCTAACCACGCACCTACGTCCAAGGTCACAGTTGAAGGTCAAAGGTCAAACCTATTGAAATTCCCTTCCGCTCTATATCTTCTACACTGATGCATGGATTATCAAATGGCATGGCACAAATGTTTCTCATGATGAGAAGGTGTGTCACAATCAATAACCACGCACCTACGTCCAAGGTCAAGGTCACAGTTGAAGGTCAAAGGTCAAACCTATTGAAATTCCCTTCCGCTCTGTATCTTCTACACCGATGCATGGATTATCAAATGCCTTGGCACAAATATTTCTCAGGATGAGAAGGTGTGTCTCGATCAATAACCACGCACCTACGTCCAAGGTCAAGGTCATAGTTGAAGGTCAAAGTCAAACCTATTGAAATTCCCTTCCGCTCTATATCTTCTACACCGATGCATGGATTATCACACTATGCCCAGGGTCAAGGTCACAGACTTGATGCGTTTGAAACCTTAACGCTCGGCTAAATGGCTTATAATCAAAAATGCCTCGTTTTCTTTGGCTGCCAGTGGGGGTAATCGTGTGCCGACAGGCCACATTTCTAGTTTCCCTTGGTTAATGTTTTTAGTCAACCTTGGTTAAGGTTTTTATGCAGGCCGCAGCCACCTTCTTTGTCAAGCTATGTGTACATCGACAACCCTCGTAGTCGAGCTATGCTGTTCTCCTACAGCTCTTGTTGTTGTCTGCTGTTTATTTTCTATTTTCCATTTTTATAATCAAAAACATGCTTTGACAGCACTTTAGAATAATTTACAACATGCTTCGACAGCAATTGAGAATCATTTCCATTGGAAATGATTCTGAAATGCTGTCAAACCATGTTTTTATTGAGAAATAAGGCAAGATATAAAAACAACAGCAAACAACAATTATTGTGTGTAGCGGTCTAAGGGTTAATTGCAGGTTAGAAGCTAAATTTTCCATAAATGTCATAAACCCTATTGTCTCAGTTGGAAACAAGTGGTGTACACTGTATTTTGAGATGCCTGTATTGATGTTTTATCAGGAATAGGAATTTTAAGAATATAGCCTGAAATCAGGATTTGAGATTCCTTCAAATTGCAGAAAAATTATAATATTTCAACATGGGAAGCACACTTTTATGTTTGTGGATGCAACGATTTGTATTTAGCCATTTTCAGGATTTGTCATTTGAAACTGTTTCCACCCCTGCTTTATGTATCCAGAAATATTTTTGGGATGCAGACAGTCACCAATAGATCTATTCCTTTGATCTTTTAAAGAACAAATAGTCCATAAACCCAAAATGTTAGTATGTCCGTCCGTCCGTTTATGTTTATTACCTATCCTCGCTACTGATTATACATCCGTCCATCCATCTGTGTCGACAGGCCACATTTTCTAGTTTAATTTTATTACCCACGCATGTGTCCTCTGTGCTCAAGGTCAATTGAAATGTGGCTGTAACTGGATAAATGAGGCTTACGTGTTTTGCGACCAGTGTAGATCCAGATCAGCATGAGCATCCGCACATGATCGTTCTCATGCTACAGGAAAGTTGTATTTGACCAGGAGCTACACTGGTCACAAATCCCATAAGCCCCATTTCTCCAGTCACAGCCACAGATATGCATTAATGTTACTGATTTTGTGTTCATGCACTTTCAGCCCCAGCGCACAGGATCGGACAGTAAGATGTTGGAGGAAATGATGTTTGGATCAGAAGGTGTTGCTTACAAGGGAAAATCTCTGAAAGTCCATGTCATCAGGTAACAGGGTGTGGGATCACGTGGTTGCCGAACCCGATTTTCCAACGTGACAATCTGTGACGTCATTAACTTATAACTTTCACAAAGAATCAAGTACCATTTCTTACATTCATATGCTCTAGTTTTTAGCTCGACTATTCGAAGAATAAGTAGAGCTTATGTTGTCACCCCGGCGTCGGCGTCGGCGTCGGCGTCACGCCTTGGTTAAGGTTTTTAGTCAAGCTTGTATATGGAATACTACTGGCCCTACACCCACCATACTTGGACAACTTCATCTCCTAGTGATGTACATCAATAAAACCCCACCTGATCTATATTTCACCTTGACCTACATTTCCTCTTGGAATTACTTGGTTAATTCCCTTGGTTAAGGTTTTTAGTCAACCTTGGTTAAGGTTTTTAGTCAAGTTTGTATATGCAATACTACTGGCCCTACACCCACCATACTTGGACAACTTCATCTCCTAGTGATGTACATCAATAACCCCTGATCTATATTTCACCTTGACCTACATTTCCTCTTGAATTACTTGGTTAATTCCCCTTGGTCAAGGTTTTTAGTCAACCTTGGTTAAGGTTTTTAGTCAAGTTTGTATATGCAATACTACTGGCCCTACACCCACCATACTTGGACAACTTCATCTCCTAGTGATGCACATCAATAACCCCTGATCTATATTTGACCTTGACCTATATTTCCTCTTCAATTACTTACTTAATTCCCCTTGGTTAAGGTTTTTAGTCAACCTTGGTTAAGGTTTTTTTTCAACTTCTACATTGAATACTATTGTGCATCCAGACACCATACTTCGACAACCTTTTCTCATACGTATGTACATCAATAACCCCTGATCTATGTTTGACCTTGACCTACATTTCCTCTTCAATTACTTACTTAATTCCTTTTGGTTAAGGTTTTTACTCAACCTTCTATATGGAATACTACTGGCCCTACACCCACCATACTTGGATAACTTCATCTCCTAGTGATGTACATCAACAACCCCTGATCTATATTTGACCTTGACCTACATTTCCTCTTGAATTACTTAATTCCCCTTGGTTAACGTTTTTAGTCAAGCTTGTAGATGGAATACTCCTGGCCCTACACCAACCATACTTGGACAACTTCATCTCCTAGTGATGTACATCAACAACCCCTGACCTATATTTGACCTTGACCTACATTTAATCTTGAATTACTTACTTAATTCCCCTTGGTTAAGGTTTTTACTCGACCTTGGTTAAGCTTTTTACTCGAGCTTGTACATGCAATACTATTGTGCATACAGACACCTTAATTGGACAACCTTTTCTCATAGTGATGTACATCAATAACCCCTGATCTATATTTGACCTTGACCTACATTTCCTCTTGAATTACTTACTTAATTCTCTTTGGTTAAGGTTTTTAGTCAAGCTTGTAGATGGAATACTCATGGCCCTACACCAACCATACTTGGACAACTTCATCTCCTAGTGATGTACATCAACAACCCCTGACCTATATTTGACCTTGACCTACATTTAACCTTAAATTACTTACTTAATTCCCCTTGGTTAAGGTTTTTACTCAACCTTGGTTAAGGTTATTAATCAAGCTTGTAGATGGAATACTATTGTGCATACATACACCATACTTGGATAACTTTTTCTCATAGGGATGTACATCAATAACCCCTGACCTTTATTTTACCTTCACCTACATTTAACCTTGCATTACTTGGTTAATGTTTATAGTCAAGCTTGTATATGCAATACTTCTGGGCCTACATCAACCATACTTGGACAACTTCATCTCCTAGTGATGTACATCAATAATCCCTGACCTATATTTGACCTTGACCTACTTTTATCCTTGGATTACTTAGTTATCTCCCCTTGGTTACGGTTTTTAACTCAAGCTTGTATATGGAATACTCCTGGGCCTACAGCAACCATACTTGGAAAACCACGCACCTACGTCCTAAGGTCAAGGTCACTGATTGAAGGTCAAAGGTCAAACCTATTGAAATTCCCTTCCGCTCTATATTCTTACACGATGCATGGATTATCAAATTGGCTTGGCACAAAATGTTTCTCATGATGAGAAAAGGTGTGTCGCGAAATGACTAACACGAACCTACGTCCAAGGTCAAATGTCCACTGTTGAGTCAAAGTGTCAACTACATTGAAAATACCCTTCCGCTCTATATCTTCTACACGATGCATGGATTTTTCATTGCTAACCACGCACCTACGTCCAAGGTCAAGGTCACGTTGAAGGTCAAAGGTCAAACCTAGTTCAAATAAATTCCCCCCGATTCCCTTTCTCTATATCTTCTACACCGATGCATGGATTATCAAATGTAACCAGCACAATAGTCAAGGTCACAGGTGAGTAAGGTCACTGATGATGATTCGAATAACCACGCACCTACGTTCCAAGGTCACAGTTGAAGGTCAAAGGTCATGATTCTTGCAATTGATGGCTTGGCACAAATGTTTCTCAGATGAGAAGGTGTGTCGCGATCAATACCACGCACTACGTCATGGTCAAGGTCACAGTTGAAGGTCAAAGGTCAAAACCTATTGAAATTTCCCTTCCCGTAAACTATGGGATCTTGGCTACAAATGTTTCTCAGGGATGAGGATGGATAGTCAAGTTCGAATCAATAATCACGCACCTAGTCGCGTCCAAGGTCACAGTTGAACGTCAAAGGTCAAACCTATTGAAATTCCCTTCGCTCTATATCTTCTACACCGATGCATGGATTATCAAATGGTTTGTCACAAATGTTTCTCATGATGAGAAGGTGTGTCACAATCAATAACCACGCACCTACGTCCAAGGTCAAGGTCACAGTTGAAGGTCAAAGGTCAAACCTATTGAAATTCCCTTCCGCTCTATATCTTCTACACCGATGCATGGATTATCAAATGCCTTGGCACAAATGTTTCTCAGGATGAGAAGGTGTGTCTCGATCAATAACCACGCACCTGTGTCCAAGTTCAAGGTCATAGTTGAAGGTCAAAGGTCAAACATATTGAAATTCCCTTCCGCTCTATATCTTCTACACCGATGCATGGATTATCAAATTGCTAACCACGCACCTACGTCCAAGGTCACAGTTGAAGGTCAAAGGTCAAACCTATTGAAATTCCCTTTGCTCTATATCTTCTACACCGATGCATGGATTATCAAATGGCTTGGCACAAATGTTTCTCATGATGAGAAGGTGTGTCGCAATCAATAACCACGCACCTACGTCCAATGTCAAGGTCACAGTTGAAGGTCAAAGGTCAAACCTATTGAAATTCCCTTCCGCTCTATATCTTCTACACCGATGCATGGATTATCAAATGCCTTGGCACAAATGTTTCTCAGGATGAGAAGGTGTGTCTCGATCAATAACCACGCACCTACATCCAAGGTCAAGGTCACAGTTGAAGGTCAAAGGTCAAAAATATTGAAATTCCCAAATGGCTTGGCACAAATGTTTCTCACGATGAGATGGTGTGTCGCGATCAATAACCACGCACCTACGTCCGAGGTCAAGGTCACTGTTGAAGGTCAAAGGTCAAACCTATTGAAATTCCCTTCCGCTCTATATCTTCTACATTGATGCATGGATTATCAAATTGCTAACCACGCACCTACGTCCAAGGTCACAGTTGAACGTCAAAGGTCAAACCTATTGAAATTCCCTTCCGCTCTATATCTTCTACACCGATGCATGGATTATCAAATGGCTTGTCACAAATGTTTCTCATGATGAGAAGGTGTGTCACAATCAATAACCACGCACCTACGTCCAAGGTCAAGGTCACAGTTGAAGGTCAAAGGTCAAACCTATTGAAATTCCCTTCCGCTCTATACTTCTCAACAACCGATGCATGGATTATCAAATGCCTTGGCACAAATGTTTCTCAGGATGAGAAGGTGTTGTCTCGATCAATAACCACGCACCTACGTCCAAAGTTCAAGGTCATACTTGAAGGTCAAAGGTCAAACTATTGAAATTCCCTTCCGCTCTATATCATTCTACACCGATGCATGGATTATCACACTATGCCCAGGGTCAAGGTCACAGACTTGATGCGTTTGAAACCTTAACGCTCGGCTAAATGGCTTATAATCAAAAATGCCTCATTTTCTTTGGCTGCCAGTGGGGGTATTCGTGTGCCGACAGGCCACATTTCTAGTTTCCCTTGGTTAATGTTTTTAGTCAACCTTGGTTAAGGTTTTTATGCAGGCCGCAGCCACCTTCTTTGTCAAGCTATGTGTACATCGACAACCCTCGCAGTCGAGCTATGCTGTTCTCCTACAGCTCTTGTTATTGTCGCGCCCGCTTGCGGAAAGCGCGATATAGTCGGCCGTTTGGCGTACGTACGTACGTACGTACGTACGTACGTACGTACGTGTGTCCGGTAAAAGTTTTTGGTTAAGTTGTTTGGTTAAGTTTTTTGGTTAAAGTTTTTCATTCTACCCCCTCCTGTGCGGCCCCTGTGCCCAATGTCAAGGTCAAATTACTTTGAAGTTTTTGGTAAAGTTCTTTGGTTAAAGTTTTTGGTTAAGTTTTTTGGTTAAATTTTGTGGTTAAAGTTTTTTGTTATACTATATCTCTGCAACTGCTTTGCCCATTACCTTGAAACTTCACATGGGTCTTTATCATCATCTATAGTTTCATTCTACCCCACTTCCGTGCGGCCCCTGTGCCCAATGTCAAGGTAAAATTACTTTGAAATTTTTGGTTAAGTTTTTTGGTTAAAGTTTTTGGTTGAGTTCTTTGGTTAAAGTTTTTGGTTAAGTTTTTTGGTTAAGTTTTTTTCGCGCCCACTTGCGGAAAGCGCGATATAGTCGGCACTTTGTGTACGTACGTACGTACGTACGTACGTACATGTACGTACATGTGTCCGGTCAAAGTTTTTGGTTAAGTTGTTTGGTTAAAGTTTTTGGTTGAGTTCTTTGGTTAAAGTTTTTGGTTAAGTTTTTTGGTTAAGTTTTTTGGTTAAAGTTTTTCGTTATACTATATCTCTGCAACTGCTTTGCCCATTACCTCGAAACTTCACATGGGTGTTTATCATCATCTATATTTTCATTCTACCCCCCTCCCGTGCGGCCCCTGTGCCCAATGTTAAGGTCAAATTACTTTGAAGTTTTTGGTTAATTTTTTTGGTTAAAGTTTTTGGTTAAGTTTTTTGGTTAAGTTTTTTGGTTAAAGTTTTTCGTTATACTATATATCTGCAACTGCTTTGCCCATTACCTTGAAACTTCACATGGGTGTTTATCATCATCTGTATTTTCATTCTACCTCACTCCTGTGCGGCCCCTGTGCCCAATGTCAAGGTCAAATTACTTTGAAGTTTTTGGTTACGTTTTTTGGTTAAAGTTTTTGGTTAAGTTTTTTGGTTAAGTTTTTTGGTTAAAGTTTATGGTTAAGTTTTTTGGTTAAGTTTTTTGTTATACTATATCTTTTTTTTTAGTGTCCATGCCTCGCCACAAGGCGCGACATGCAGGCCGCGTCCATCTAGTTTACATTTACGGTAACCGACAGATTAAAGGCGATACGATAGATGGCATTTTCTGCGGTATATGTCGTAAAAATATGTCATTCCATTATAAAGATATTAAAGAAAAACTACTGTAAGCACATCTAAAAAACATGACGTCACGCGGTTCGGAAACACGTGATCCCACTCCCTGGGTAAGCGCTACATGCTAACAGACCTCGACAAATCCACTCGTCTGCTCATATTGGCGAGTGAATTTTCTATGAGACAGTGTGGCATTAACATTAAAATATATATAGGAGTGTACGAGTTGAAATCCAATCTGGACAAGTGAAAAATTAAGAATTTGTCGAGACATCTGTGACAATCAATACCGTAATAGGATACCAGTTATTCCGGGAAGCACATACAAATTATTGTTTCCCACAAAAAAATGAACTCGTCCTTAATGATTCATAGTGGGTGGTTGGTCGAGAGCCCCCGATAGGTAATTCGGGGTTCATCCTTACATTTTCGGCCGTTTGATACTTGAGAGCTAAATCCTGCTATACCCCATTAAAAAGTAATAAGATTAGTGCTGATCTCATTACTTTTGGGGTTGGAGCTAAGTGACTCGGGTGTGGAATGGACCTGGCACCAGGTCAGGATATTCTAATTTCAGGGCTGAATATATATATTTCTGTAAATATTCAGTTGTGATTTTGGGAATTTCCCTAATTATGGACAGGTCAAATACGGGATAGTCCAACCCGTTGGCCCGGCCTTAAATGACTTAAGCTGTTGATAGGCTGTTAAACACCAATACTCAATCAACCAATTAATGATATTCATATCAAAAGGTACTGACATGCAGTATTCTGTTCACAATTGGATGAAAAAGTGACTGTGACATAATGCCTAAAAGTCTCAGTGTGTCTGTTCAAACTTAATAGAATGTATTTTAGTACCAATAGTACATTTGGTGTGTTCAATTTCCCTATGCATAATTATTAGGCGCGTATCAATTCACCGAACAATCTTAAAATACTGGCTAACACTGAAGATCCTGATCAGACGGCTACATCTAGATCTACAGTGTTTGTGAATATTGGAATTGTGTTCTATGTGGTAGAAATGATTAACCCATATAATGCTGAATTCTATTTTGTGCTGTGTATTTTCTACTTTTAGTTTTATGGTAGTGGAGGGGGCATTTAGTGTTACCCTTGGCCGTCCGTCTCGTCCCGTCCCGTCCGACCGAGCTTACAAATGGATACATATGTGGCTAGGAGAACAATAGGTTATGTAATATTCTATTTTTCCGTGAATTTATGTGGCTAAAAATGGGTTTATGTGACTACAGAACAATAGGGATGAACAAAGGAAAAGGTTAGGTTAGTCACATAAGTATCCATTTGTAGGAACGTCCGTCCATTCGTATATCACCAACCTTGTAACTCGTAAAATATTTAAACCGTACTATCTACAGACCTGAAACTTGGCATGTAGCTTCCTTATGATGAGTATATGCGCAAAGTTTATTTCATTTTTGATTCGACCCTCGGGTCTACCCATTTTCGACTTATAATTTCCCAAGTTTGCGTTGTCACTAGTAAAATTTTAAACCGTAATAGTTACAGACCTGAAACTTGGTATGTAGCTGCCTTATGATGAGTATATGCGCAAAGTTTATTTAGCTTTTTATTTCATCCCCGGGTCATGGATTATCTCCCCATTTTCGACTTAGAATTTCACCATTTTGCATTTTAACTTGTAAATTTCCAAACTGTAATAGCTGGCGGCTGAATGCTTGGTATGTAACTTCTTTATGGTATGCACAAAGTGAATTTCTATTCTTGCTTTGACACTGAGTCTTAGATTATCTCTCCCTTTTGGACTCGTTTACTATCAAAGCCATATGTGGGGCATCTGTGTTCTATGAACACATTTTTCAGTTTCTCGTCAAAAACATGATAGAATCATTTCCATTTCATTTCCAATGGAAATGATTTTAAAGTGCTGTCAAACCAAGTTTTTATTGAGAAAGAAGACAAAATATAGCGTTTGAAGTCCAGTGTCCTAACCTCTACAATCCATCACTATATTTTCGAGAAATATCTTATTATGTGGGACACCATTTTCAATGAATAGACTATTAAATTGGGACAGCAGTTTCAATGGCTATATTATTACGTGGGACACCATTTTCGAGGAATAGGTATATTATTATCTGGGACAATGACAGGACCGATACAATGTGCATGTTCCCTATCAGCTGATCACATGACGCATATTATACCAATGGCTGAGGAAATGTACCTTACCACATTTGCAACAGATGGATATTTTTGTACTTTTAACTTAATAGGATTTGAATGTTATCAGTTTGTTGCTGGTAGAACCTTTCTAAACCGGACACCCTGGGCACCTAGGTACTTCCGGCATTTGTAACAAGTGGATATGTTTGTTCTTTTTGACTTAGTACAATTTGAATGTTATCTGTTTGTTGCTGGTGCAGTGGAACCTCTCTAAACCGAAAACCCTGGGCACCTAGGTACTTATGGAATTTGCAACAAGTGGATATATTTGTACTTTTTGACTTAAAGGGTTTGATTGTTATCTGTTTCTTGCTGGTGCAGTGGAACCTCTCTAAACTGGATACCCTGGGAGGTGTCCGGTTTAGAGAGGTTCCACTGTAAATCCTGTGTATGAGCACTGCAAGCCATGGCTGCACTTTGAAATCAAGCACATTTCCGTGACTGAATGGCGAACAGTGTATGCCATGACTGATCCGGCTGCATGGATGCTCAGGCTGACTAGGGGCTACACTGATCACAAACATTGTAAGGTACTTTATGTCACTCAGCGGCCCTGTTACCCTGTAATCTAATATAACTCAGTTTTATCTTGCACTTTATTTTGGCTTCATAGTTACTTGAGATTTGAATCCGGTTATACTCATGATAAACAAAAGTAGCAAGATTAGCAGTAATCACATTACTTTTCAGTAGCCTATTTCACCAACATTGCAAAGTATACTTTTCTAGCAAAGTATCCTTTGAGGGAGTAATCATTTATTTTTCCCGAAATGCATTATTTCATATAGCACTAACAACTGCATATATTTGATGATTAAAAGTATGCAGAATTATTATACTGAATTTATTACATTATCACAGAGAAAAGCGGACGTTAAACCCTATTCACTATTCACTACATTATCACAGCCAAATTGGCTGTGATAATGTAATAAATTCAGTATAATAAAAATTAATAAATTTATCCTAAAATTGAAAATTTCTCCCTCAAAGTATACTTTCCTACTAAAGTATACTTTGCAATGTTGGTGAAATAGGCTACAGGAGTGCAGCTAAGTGACTGGTTATTCTAATTTCAGGGCTGAATATATATTTATACCCCTATTTCCTTCATCGAAAATTCTTCATGCATGCATTCCTCTAAGGCTCTACTTTTATGCTGTGACAAATCCACGACCTTCAAAGCCCTGCTGATCCCAAGGTCAAGGTCACATACTTAGTATCTCTACAAAACTTAACATCAGAAACATGTGACTTCTATGTCCTTACATATTTAGGGGCACATGGGCCCACGCGGGGGGTATTCCGTAAACTTACTGACAAATCTAGTTTTTTCTGTAAATATTCAATTCTGATTCTTTCTTGTATGTGAGAGTTGAATCTGGTTATACCCCTTAAAAGAATAATACGATCATTTCTAATCCCATTACTTTTAGGGGAAGGGGCCAAGTGACTTTGCTGTGGTATGGACCTGGCACCAGGACAGGTTATTATAATTTCAGGGCTGAATATATGTTATTTTGATGTAAATATTCTGATCTGATTTTGGAATTTTCCCCCCAATGGAGCAAGTTAAATGCGCAATCGTACCCGTTGGCCCAGCCTTAAATGACATTAGCTGTTGATAGGCCGTTCATCAAAAAAATGCTTTGACATCACTTTAGAATAATTTACAACATGCTTTGACAGCACTTCAGAATCATTGCCATTGAAAATGATTCTGAAGTGCCGTCAAAACATGTTTTTATTGAGAAATAAGGCAAGATATAAAAACAACAGCAGACGACTATTGTTGTGAGTAACAGTCTAAGGGTTAAATATGTCACCCAGTGGCCCTATTACCCTGTAATCTAATCTAACTCAAAGTTTCATTTCAGATGAAAGTGGATCAAAACTCTCACTGCCCCCACCACACATGTATGGTTTAATGCTGAATTAAATTTTGTCGTCTGCTATCTATTTTCCATTTTTATCAACAAAAACATAGTATGGCAAGTATGTAGAATGATTTCCATTGGAAGAGTTGCCAAACCATGTTTTATTGAGATAAAAGAACATAAGAAACGACAGCAGACTACCATTTTTATTTCCTGTGCATTCGAAGGATTAAAGCCACATTCACAAAGTCATAGCTATAGGTTTGGAGGGTACTCACGTGCATATTACTGGGATTATTTACCTGTACTCGATTTCATCAAAATTGCAAAGTGTACTTTGAGGGAGTAATCATTTATTTTTCCCGAAATGCATTACAGTCAAACTTGTCTTAAGCAAGCGGCCATGGGAAAGTCCAAAATTGCTTGCTTAACACAGGTGGGTGCTTAATGGAGGTTCATCTTGGACCGACTTATAACTTGTTCCATATAGATTTATATGTACAATTAATGTACAGTCAAACTTGTCTTAAGTTCATATGTACATCATGATATCCAGTGTTTACTTTAATTTTGAATACTCATTGATCTAAGCGGCGCTTATGTCAATTAGAAATGCCAAACACAAAATGGGTCTTTGTATAAAAAAAAAAAAAAGAATAAAAAAAAAGAGAAGAAAAATCGGGATTTCTGAAGCCCACCCCCCCCCCCCCCCCCACTCTGAATCCACTACTGGATAATGTGTAAATACAATATGCACAATAGAATGGATTATCAAACGGAACGTTTAATAATTTGATGGGTCAATCGCGTGTTTGTTGTTACAAGATGTACCAGTTCGTCCGAAAACCACCAGTTTGTCTGGCTGTCTGGCGTATGTAGTTAGGCCATGGTCAGCATAGCTCGGCTCATAACAGCAGTCCCCATGCCACGCTCGCTATAACTTGCACATTATGATGCATGCAAATTAATCCGTTTAAATTCACTTAAAATATCATTTATGAACTTGGATGTGCATAAATTCTGTATATTTAGTGAATACCAAACTGAATTATCATAAAAACCAGGTTACGTTAACATCGATTGGAAAAAGTTGCAAAAGGACGAAACTACGTAGGTACGTAGGTACGAAATAGCCGAAATTGTCCGTGATATTTACAGACTTTTTCATGTTTTCTGACAATACAGTTAGCCATATTTGGTTGAAATAAACGCGTGTTTGCATGTGTTTGTTTGTCTGGTTGAAAGTATTCGGAGGGAGTTAACTATACCGGCCTTTACTTATCAGCGATTGGCTGTACTGTATAAATAACTTGGCCACGAGAATAACACGTGTTTTGAACTGACAACTATAGTCCAGAAGCAATGTTTGGCCACAGGTGGAAGACTCGGACCTATGACACCGAAAAAATGCTTATTAAAAAAAATCCCATTACCCCACCCACTTGGTCTCGTGCATTACCATCTTCTATAAAGAGAAGATGGTAATGTACGAGACCAAGTGGGTGGGGTAATGGGATTTTTTTAATAGGCATTTTGTTGGTGTCATATGTCCGAGTCTTCCACCTGTGTGTTTGGATAGGGGAATTATTGAAACTATCGACCCGTGACTTTTATTGTCACAGCGGGTAGGCATGATTTTAGTGAATCGCGTAATGATGTGATGAAAATTTGGTCAAACAATCGGGTGTCATAAAACAAATTGAAATGGTATTGTAAACAGTTTGGCAGGCCTGCAATTAGCAAGATTTAGGTCACTGGGTGGGAAATGGGGATTACCTGAAGGAATTTGGTTCCAGCTTTTTTTTTAGAATTTCCGATATTTTCCGAGAATGGTCACTAAAACGAGGATTTCGAGTCAAAATGGACGATTTTGCATGGCCGTTGGCCGCGTTAGACAGGTTCACGCTTAATACAGGTGCATTTTAGAGTAATTTTCATTGGGGGGAAATAAAATGGCCGCTTAACGGAGGGAGACGCTTAATACAGGTGGCCGTTAGTACAGGTGCGACTGTATTTCATAATTATTATAGAACTAACGACTAAATATATTTGATGATTAAAAGTATGCATAATTATTATACTGAATTTATTACATTATCACAGCCAAAATGGCTGTGATAATGTAATAAATTCAGTATAATACAAATTAATAAATTTATCCTTAAATTGAAAATTTCTCCATCAAAGTGTACTTAGCAAGATAGGTTATCTTTGCAATTTTTTTGAAATAGGCTACTGGTGTAGAAAAGGTGCTGGCACCAGATTATGATATTGTGTGTTCAGGAAACTGTGGGAATGAATATTTCAGTGTTTAACACACAGAACTTCCCAATGCAGGTGTAGTTTTGTGTATGTATGACTTTGTTGTTGAAATGACAACAAACACAGTTCCCAAAAATCTCTTTTTGTTAAGTGAAACATGAAAAACAACAGGCAACAGTACTTGATTTCTTAAATGTAAATACCATGGTCAATACGGATCCCAATTGATTTTGAATTGAAATTAAAACACTTGACTGACTTTTTGCGTCCAAGGTGGTCAGTTTATCACATTTAACCCTTAAAAGGCGGGAAACGGATATTGGCATCTGCTTTTTATTTTTTCATATTTGCCTTCTTTTTCACACAAAAAAAGTATTTGACAGTCATTGCAGATCTAATATGCTGTCTAAACATATTTTATTGAGAAAACATGAAAATAAGCCATACACATGCTCTATGCATGATCAAGAACCCGCAATGACTATTCGGGAATCTTATTAACCATTTCACTCCTAAATAACTGGAATGGATTTTGATATGTTCATTTTCTGACCAATCCAATCGTCACAAAATGATTTTCATACTAGTCCATTTATGAAAAGGTTTTTTTTCTTTCTAAAAATATGAAAATTACTTTCCAAAAGTGCAGATTCTGATGAGACGGCTCATTACGAGCCGGCTCATCTGGATCTACACTGTTTGCAAACACCGCTGTAGAGGGCTGTTGTGTTGATAGGGTTAACTGTGGCTGTGTCTGAAGAAGTGGAGCTTATGAGTTTTGCGACCAGTATAGATCCAGATCAGACTGTGCGGCAGGATCTGCACTGTTCGGTATTCCATCAATGAACCACCCACCATATCTAACGAGCAATATTGATCAGGAGCCACATTAGTCACATATGCCATAAGCCCCATTTATCCAGTCACAGCCACAAATTGGCATGCCAAGGGTGTCTGGTTAGAGAGGCTCCACCATACAAGTCACATTTAATTTACAGGTCTCCTCCCCAGCTCATGCTCACCAAAGTCTTCATTCCCGAGAAACCAAAGAGATCCTCTGTCACGTAAGTCTGATTGCACAGCTATGCAAAATCTTAGATACAAAATCAGTTGGCGTGTCTCATATTTTCTTATCGACAATATCATCTCGCCTCTTTTATACACCCATGTCTCACACCATGTGATTTTGAATATATGAGACATGCCATGTGATTTTGTACCTTCTGACATCTACGTAATAATGAAATACGTTCTCAAAATTTACAATATTTTACATAAATGGTGTCAAAAGTTGACAAAATTTTCAGAGTAAATGTGGAATTTATGGAAACTATCGTAAATTTTGTAGACATTTTTGTCGCGCCCGTTTGCGGAAAACGCGATATAGTCGGCACTTTGGCGTACGTACGTACGTACATACGTGTGTCCGGTTAAAGTTTTTGGTTAAGTTGTTTGGTTAAGTTTTTTGCTTAAAGTTTTTGGTTGAGTTATTTGGTTAAAGTTTTTGGTTAAGTTTTTTGGTTAACGTTTTTCGTTATACTATATCTCTGCAACTGCTTTGCCCATTACCTTGAAACTTCACATGGGTGTTTATCATCATCTATATTTTCATTCTACCCCCCTCCCGTGCGGCCCCTGTGCCCAATGTCAAGGTCAAATTACTTTGAAGTTTTTGGTTAAGTTTTTTGGTTAAAGTTTTTGGTTAAGTTTTTTGGTTAAATTTTTTGGTTAAAGTTTTTTGTTATACTATATCTCTGCAACTGCTTTGCCCATTACCTTGAAACTTCACATGGGTGTTTATCATCATTTATATTTTCATTCTACCCCCCTCCCGTGCGGCCCCTGTGCCCAATGTCAAGGTCAAATTACTTTGAAGTTTTTGGTTAAGTTTTTTGGTTAAAGTTTTTGGTTAAGTTTTTTGGTTAAGTTTTTTGGTTAAAGTTTTTCGTTATACTATATCTTTTTTTAGTGTCCATGCCTCGCCACAAGGTGCGACATGCAGGCCGCGGCCATCTAGTTCATGAAATCTCGCACATGTTCTTCGATAGTAAATCACATGGCGTGTCTCATATTTTCTTATCGGCAATATCATCTCGCCTCTTTTTATTCGCCCCTTGGAAAACAAACTGGACATATTATGTATTCATGCTGTACACGGCAGGCGGTAGGTTGGCACAACTTATCCACGCAATAACTCAAATTCTACTTCTACATTGATCTGAACAAATAATTCTGTATACAAATACATGTTCACCACAGCCATGATGAATTACCTATGGAAGGTAATATCTGCCATAATTATATGTGGCTTGATGCTTGCTGGCTGATGACATTTTAAGTTCTATCCGTCTTATTACAATTATATGTGGCTTGATGCTTGCTGGCTGATGACATTCTAAGTTCTATCCGTCTTATTACATTTCTATGTATGTGGCTTGATGCTTTATTCATTCGTACTGTTTCAATGCGTTTGTGTTGATTACATTCTAAGTGGCTTGATACTTCATTGTTTGTGACATCCGGAGTTCCATTATTGATTATTGCATCGCTGTTTTGCTATGCGCTTTGTTAGCTCACTAAGCCACGCCCCTTGACAACAATAATTGCAACAGTAATTTGGGAACAACCATTATGACGCCAGGTGTGCTGCTAAAACTTAAAGTACTTCTCCCTAAAATTATTTAATATGCTGGTATCTGTCCTACAATGCGTTGCTCTCTAAATTCCATGTCCCTAACGGTGTTGATGTAGATTGATGCCGCCTTTTCTGTTGCACCATGTTTAGGTTAAAAGACACCAAATAGTTTTACTGTATAATTTAACCAAATCCCAGCCAATCTTTCCTACTTTCACTATTCGTGTGGATGTTGTGGGACCAACCTCATTATGTCCCCCAATATTGTTTACATTATTTGGCCACGGAAACTCTGTTTACATCTCGTGACCAACAGGATCAGTGTTTTCTTTTAAATGCTTCAAATATGCTGAAAACTGGTGTTAAAAACACTCCAACATGTTCCTCAAGCGAAACTGGGTAGTAATGGATCAAGATTTGCAAGCAAACTGTGTCTGTGACCTTAAAACACCCGAACTATTTGTTATGGCTGACTACTTTTGCATACTCAATTTCTCTAACCTTAAACCTAGAGTGCTACATGCCAGGTTATAATATAGGGAGACATGTTTTTCTTTATTCTTTCAATCTGACATTTTTCTGGCAAAATGAACATTGATTTACCATTACCAGACCTACTAATTGACATTATTATACTTTTTATATCAAACGCGAAATGCCAGTTTGATATCGGGCGATAACCGTGTTTAAAATGATAACGGAAGCAACTATTTATTCCATTTATTTTTATTTTGATGTGCAATATCATACTTTATGATATGTCGATAAAAATATTTATTCAGCATTTAGTTGATATAAATAATTTAAAAATACTGCATCATTTGGAACTAGCTTGATACCACAGCGAGTCTCTATGAGTACATTAAAGATTACTAATTAATTATATCTGTGTAGCTCAGGCACTCGTAATTTTTAAAAGTGGTGGACTAGTTGCAATTATACACTTATTTAATTTCCATAAAGAAAAATTTGTACCTACTAGATGGGACCCCAGCTTCAACAATAATTAAATCTATATTTTAATTAGTCAAGATCCAGAGCAGAATAAGTGCAGGTTTTTGGAAAATAGGTCCCACAACATCCATAAGAAAAATGAAAGTAGCAGAGAATAGCAAAATGTGTGGTAACGGGTTAGTGTTTTAGGGAAAATCAATGGTGGTGGGCCACCTTAGTGTGGTCCTGGTTATTGGTTTGCATCGGTAACGGGCCAGTTTGACAGTCAACCTGTGCAAGTTACCATATGTGTAACTTACTATAAAAATGTGATTGTTTTCAATTACGTACATATGTAATTTAATTATGAGGATACATGTATGTATAAAACACATTAGTAAGTCAAACACCTTACATACATGTGCAATTTAGTTAATATAGGTTAGAGAATAATAAATGGTGCAAACTCGTCAAGGGGGTAATAGTAGTCCGGTATGAACAACACAGTTTGTTTGCAAATCTTGATCCATTACTACCCAGTTTCACTTGGGGAACATGTGGGGGTGTTGGTCATGTGATGTAAACAGAGTAAGTGAACCTATTGTTTAATTCATGCAGAACCAGTATAGACCGGCTGCATGTCATGCACAAGTAGGTCACAGTATATAGTAAAACTATTTGGTGTCTTCTAACCTATACTGTGATAATTTGTGGGTGAACTCTTACATCAACACCGGCATTGGAGGTGTGCCTCAAACATCACATCTCGTACTATTATTATACCCCCCGCAACGAAGTTGTGGAGGGGGGTATACTGGAGTCAGCTTGTCCGTCCGTCCGTGTTTTCGTGTTTCCGTGTTTCTGGTTTCCGTGTTTCATATTTTACCCGCCCCTTCTCTGACACTCATACATCATTCTGCAACAAACCTACGACCCCCATTTATGCCAGGGGTCAAGGTCACGGACTTAAAAACTTAGAAAAAACGAAAACTTAACAATTGTAAATTTCCTTTTAACTTCTCTTTCCCTTTGCGGAAATCTTTCATATTTTACCCACCCCTTCTCTGACACTCATACATCATTCTGCAACAAACCTACGACCCCCATTTATGCCAGGGCTCAAGGTCACGGACTTAGAAACTTAGAAAAAAAATAAAACTTAACAAATGTAAATTTCCTTATAACTTCTCTTTCCCTTTGCGGAATGCAGTGATATTTTACCCGGCCCTTCTCTGACACTCATACATCATTCTGCAACAAACCTACGACCCCCATTTATGCCAGGGGTCAAGGTCACGGACTTAGAATGTCTAGTTTGCTTTTTTCAACTGGAACCACCATCGCACTCTCCATATGTGCTGACATAGTCTTTTATCTGAAAATGATAGTATGCGAGCTGGAATTCATTCTAGGTCAGGGCTGACGCGGGGGGGTATTCCGTAAGCCCCCGCTTACTGACAAATCTAGTTTATTATACCCCCCGCAACGAGTTGTGGGGGGTATACTGGAGTCAGGTTGTCCGTCCGTGTGTCCGTGTGTCCGGGCACACATTAGGGTACTTATGTGGCTAGCCCCACAGGGTTATGGACAGTACTTGGTAAAGGATAGGGTTGGTTACAATTAGCCACCTAAAAAATTTTTTATGTGGCTAAAATTCGTTTTATGTGGCTAATATTTAACATGTGATAAGCCACATAAGTATAGTAATGTAAGAACGTCCGTGCGTCCGTCCGTCACTAAACTTAACATCAGAGAAATATTGGTAACTTCTATTTCCTTCATCTAAAGTTCTTAATATTTCACACATGCATTCCTGTAAGGCTCTACTACCATGCTGTGCCAAATCCACGACCGTCCAACCCCCGCTGATCCCAAGGTCAAGGTCAAATACTTAAGTCTCTTTACAAAACTTAACATCACAGAAATATTGTTATAACTTCTATTTCCTTCATCTAAAATGCTTAATATTTCACACATGCATTCCTGTAAAGCTCTACTACCATGCTGTGCCAAATCCACGACCGTCCAACCCCCGCTGATCCCAAGCTCAAGGTCAAATACTTAGTCTCTTTACAAAACTTAACATCAGAGAAATATGTTATAACTTCTATTTCCTTCATCTAAAATGCTTAATATTTCACACATGCATTCCTGTAAGTCTACTACCATGCTGTGCCAACTTCACGAGCGTCCAACCCCCGCTGATCCCAAGGTCAAGGTCAAATACTTGGTCTCTTTACAAAACTTAACATCAGAGAAATAAGTTATAATTTCTATTTCCTTCATTGAAAATTCTTAATATTTCACTCGTGCATTCCTCTAAGGTTGTACTATCATGCTGTGACAAATCTACGACCGTCCAACCCCTGCTGATCCCAAGGTCAAGATCACATACTTAGTGTCTTTACAAAACTTAACATCAAAGAAATCGGTTATAACTTCTATTTCCTTGCTAAGAACTGCTTCACATTTCACACACGCATTGCTCCAATGGACCTCTACCACCCTGTGACAAATTCACGTTCGTGCCGCCCCCGCTAAACCCAGAGTCAAGGTCACATAAACCTAAAGTTGGGGTAAATGTTGTGTAACTTCTGTTTATATACAGGGAACGCCTCCATATTTCATACATGCATTAATCTGATGATACTCTATTGTGCTATAGCAAATCCATGACCCACCCCTACCCCTTTCCCCAAGGTCAAGGTCACAAACATAGTACATTCATAAACTTAACGTTGGGATAAATGTCTTATAACATCTGTTTCCTTTCATGGAACGCCTTGCTATTTCATACATGCATTCATCTGATGATGCTCTAACGTGCTATAGCAAATCCATGACCCACCGCCCACCCCTTACCACAAGGTCAAGGTCACAAACTTAGCACATTCATAAACTTCATAAACTTAGCACATTCATAAACTTAAACATTGGAGGTAAATGTATTATAACATCTGTTTCCTTTCATAGAATGCCTTGATATTTCATACATGCATTCATCTGATGATACTCTATCGTGCTATAGCAAATCCATGACCCACCGCCCACTCCTTACCCCAAGGTCAAGGTCACAAACTTAGCTCAACTTAACGTTGGGGTAAATGTCTTATAACATCTGTTTCTTTTCATGGAACGCCTTGCTATTTCATACATGCATTCATCTGATGATACTCTATCGTGCTATAGCAAATCCATGACCCACCGTCCATCCCTTACACCAAGGTCAAGGTCACAAACTTAGCACATTCATAAACTTAAACGTTGGGGGTAAATGTATTATAACATCTTTTTCCTTTCATGGAACGTCTTGATATTTCATACATGCATTCATTTGATGTTTCTCTATCGTGCTATAGCAAATCCATGACCCACCCCCCATCCCTTACCCCAAGGTCAAGGTTACAAACTTAGCACATTCGTAAACTTAACGTTGAGGTAAATGTCTTATAACATCCGTTTTCTTTCATGGAACGCCTTGATATTTCATACATGCATTCCTCAGATGACCATCTATCAAGCTGTATCAAATCCACGACCCACCACCCAACCCTTACCCCAAGGTCAAGGTCACAAACTTAGCACATTCATAAACTTAAACATTGGGGGTAAATGTATTATAACATCCGTTTCCTTTCATGGAACGCCTTGATATTTCATACATGCATTCCTCAGATGACCCTCTATCAAGCTGTATCAAATCCACGACCCACTACCCAACCCTTACCCCAAGGTCAAGGTCACAAACTTAGCATGTTCATAAACTTAATGTTGGGGTAAATGTTGTGTAACTTCTGTTTCTTTACAGGGAACACCTTCATATTTCATACATGCATTCATCTGATGATACTCTATCGTGCTATAGCAAATCCATGACCCACCCCCCACCCCTTTCCCCAAGGTCAAGGTCATAAACTTAACGTTGGGGTAAATGTCTTATAACATCTGTTTCCTTTCATGGAACGCCTTGCTATTTCATACATGCATTCATCTGATGATACCCTATCGTGCTATAGCAAATCCATGACCCACCGCCCACCCCTTACACCAAGATCAAGGTCACAAACTTAGCACATTCATAAACTGAACGTTGGGGTAAATGTAATTATAACATATGTTTCCTTTCATGGAACGCCTTGATATTTCATACATGCATTCATCTGATGATACTCTATCGTGCTATAGCAAATCCATGACCCACCGACCATCCCTTACCCTAATGTCAAGGTCACAAACTTAGTACATTTATAAACTTAACGTTGGGGTAAATGTCTTATAACATCTGTTTCCTTTCATGGAACGCCTTGATATTTCATACATGCATTCCTCAGATGACCCTCTATCATGCTGTAGCAAATCCACAACCCACCACCCAACCCTGACCCCAAGGTCAAAGTCACAAACTTAGCATGTTCATAAATTTTACGTTGGTAAATGTTGTGTAACTTCTGTTTCTTTACACTTTGAACGCTTTGATATTTCATACATGCATTCATTTGATGATCCTCTATTGTGCTACAGCAAATCCATGACCCACCCCCCCTTTCCCCAAGATCAACATCATAAACTTAACGTTGGCGTAAATGTCTTTTTAGCTCACCTGAGCGAAGCTCATGTGAGCTATTATTACCGCAATGTGTCCGTCGTCCGTCGTCGTCCATCGTCCGTCGTCGTTGTCCGTGAACGTCTTCTCCTCGGTAACCATTGGGCCTATAGTCACCAAACTTCATGGTCATGGTCCTTAGGTAGGGGGATTACAAAATTGATAAAATGACGTCATTACATAATCCAAGATGGCCGCCGTCTAAAAATAGCACAAATTCTTCAAAAATCTTCTTCTCAAGTACCGCCAACCGGATTTCGACAAAACTTGGTAGGAATCATCGATGTACAAATGCTCTTTCAAAGTTGTTAAAATGGTGACCCCTGGGTCAAAAATGGGCGTGGCCCGTGGGGTCAAATTGGGGTCAAATTTTTGACCGAATAGGGTCATGTTATATATCAAATCTAAGGTATCAATGAGGCGATCACTCTGGTACATTTTTTGTCGAAATCGGATTGTTATGTCATCCAAGACGGCCGCCGAAATGTCAAAATGTCTTTCTTTTATTAGAGATTTCAAAATTCTTCTTCACATGAACCGCTTGGCCCATGGTAGCCAAACTTAAAAGTTATGGTCCATGGGTGAAGCCTTTTCAGATTTGTTAAAATGTAGGTCATCGCTAATCCAAGATGGCCGCCGTCTAAAAATAGCATAAATTCTTAAAAAATCTTCTTCTCATGAACCGCTGGCCGGATTTCGACTAAACTTGGTAGAAATGATCGATTTACAATGCTCTTTCAAAGTTGTGAAAATGGTGACCCCGGGGTCAAAAATGGGTGTGGCCCGTGGGGTCAAATTGGGGTCAAATTTTATTTTTGACCGAATAATATGCTCATGTCATATATCAAATTGAAGGTATCGATGAGGCGATTGCTCTGGTGCAAGATTTGTTGGAATCGGATGATTATAACATCCATGATGGCCACCAAAAGGTCCATTTATTCATGATTTTGAACGTCTTTTTCTCAGGAACCACATGGCCGATGCTGGCCAAACTTCATAGGAAGTTAAGATCCTTGGGTGAAGCATTTTCAGATTTGGTGAAATGAGAGTCATCTCTTAATCCAAGATGACCGCCATCTAAAAATAGCACAATTTTTTTTAAAACACATAAACTCAATGTCACATTCTCCTCTGGTGTTCATGGAGTCAGTTGAGCGAATGAGGGCCATCATGGCCCTCTTGTTATAACTTCTGTTTCTTTACAAGGAACGCCTTGATATTTCATACATGCATTCATCTGATGATACTCTATTGTGCTACAGCAAATCCATGACCCACCCCCCCCCCCACCCTTTTCCCCAAGGTCAAGGTCACAAACTTAGCACATTCATACATGCATTCCTCATGTGAATAGCTATCATGCTGTAGAAAATCACCAACTTAATGTGTTCATAAACTTAATGTTGGGTTAAATTTTGTTTTACTTCTGTTTTCAGGGAGCGCATTGATATTTCATACATGCATTCATCTTAATATACTATATCATGCTATAGCAAATCCACGACCCACCTTCCACCACTGACCTCAATGTCAAGGTCCACCGCACACCCCTTAACCCAAGGTCAAGTTATATAATATTCATGTTTTTTATACAACTGTGCCAAGTTTGAGTGAAGGCTGCCAACAGGCGAGCTTCGTTGTCTTCTAACAACTCTTGTTGCATTTAGCTCAGTTTCCGGAGCTTCGTTGTTTTCTGACAACTCTTGTTAATTTTTGCATTCCTCGTCCACACAATAACTGAAGTTCTACTTGTTGTATCTGAATCAAATTTGGTTTCATGTTGATCATGACAAGAACCTTTTTGATTTTCAATTTTTTATACTCGCTGAAAAAGGTTTTTTCGGGGGAGCATATAGTTACCGCCGTCCGAGTTTTACGTTAAAGTTTTTCAAATTGCTATATCTCTGTGACTGCTTGAGATATCAACTTGAAACTTGATCACCATCCATATTTTCATTGTATACCCTACCCATGGTGCCCAGGAGCCCAAAGTCAAATGATTTAGAATTATTTTGTATAGCTTACGTTAAAGTTTTTCAAAATGCTATATCTCTGTGACTGCTTGGGATATCAACTTGAAACTTCATATACACATTGATCACCATCCATGTTTTCATTGTATACCCTACCTACGCATGCTGCCCAGGAGCCAAAGGTCAATGTCAAATGACTTTAAACATTTTGTTAAAGTTTTGCGTTGGTAGTTTTTCAGATTCAATTCAGTTCAAATTAGCATCCAAATATTTATTGTGACTAATAAACAAAACATTGCGTTAAACCTTTATAGAATTTATCTCTGTTGAGATTATGATGTGAAACTTCATATGCACATTTATCACCATTTATTGTGATTAATAAGCATACTATACCAATACCCAGGGTCAAGGACTTTGAATTTCAATCCAGGCGTCATCGGGGGGGCATTTGTCGGATTTACCGACCATCTAGTTCTACTGAGTTACCTCCCTTTGTTAGTGATTTTTTGTCGAGCCCGCTTGCGGAAAGCGCGACATAGTGATCAAAATGGCGTCTGGGTGTCTGTGCGTCTTACCGTCCATCAGTCCGACGTCCGTCCGTCCGACCGAAATCTGCGTTAAAAGTTTTTAAATAGTCATCATCCATATATTCATGCTGTATCCCACTCATGCGGCCCCTGTGCCCCAAGGTCAAGGTCAAATGACTTAGAAGTTTGCGTTAAATTTTGTCAAAATTTGCATTAATGTTTTCAGATACCTACTATCTCTGTAACCATAAGTCAGATTTGCTTGAAACTTCATATGCTTATTTGTCATCATCCATATATTCATTCTGTGTCCCAATCATGCGGCCCCTGTGCCCCAAGGTCAAATGACTTAGAAGTTTGCATATTATAAAATCCTCGTCAAAGTTTTTACATACCTTATATCTCCACAATTGTTACTCCAATTTGCTTCCAACTTCCAATACTTCCTTTTCATCATCCCTATTTCATTCTATAGCCTGCCCATGTGGTCCACATGCCCAAGGTCAAGGTCAAATGACTTGTGTGATTTTACATACCTTATATCTCCACAACACTTACTCCGATCCACTTCAAATAATACTTTATTATCATCCATATATTCATTCTAAGTTTTTACATACCTTATATCTCCACAGCCCTTAATTCAAACTTCCAAATAAATACACTCTGAGACCATCAAATGCCTTGGCGGGCTCGACATGCGGGCCGTGGCCATCCTTTTTTGCATTCTTTATCATTGTCCACACAATAACTCATTTAATACTTGATGAATGTTAACAGAATTCGCTATGCATGTTTATCAGGGCAACATGAAGAACCCTATCTCTTATGAGTTACTCCCCTTGTTGACTGACCATGCCTGGTTGGGAGTATATATTGACCTTCGATTCGCATGTTAACCCTTTCGAGTCCATTTATGAAAACGGGATGTTTTTGTTCTCAAAAATGAGAAATTACATGTACTTGCAAAAAGTGCAGATCCTGATGAGACGGCTTGTCACGAGCCTGCTCATCTGTATCTACACTGTTTGCCAATACCACTATACAGGTCTGTGGTGTTGAAAGGGTTAAAACACAAGAAAACAATAAATATGTGGCTGATTTATGTATTATACACTTACAGGTATGCAGTTGTTTGTAGATTAATTACATATTAAGTATTATCTGGAGTCTGTAATGGAGACGATTCTCATGTACTGTCAAAACCGTGTTGTTGTTTTTTTAAGAATGAAAGCAAAAATAAGAAACAGCAGACGACAGTTTCCATCTCCAGCATAGTGAGGGTTAAGAATAATATGAAGTAGCGCATCCAGTTATTAACTCTTTGCATGCTGGGTAACTTGCGGGCTATAAATAGTGAAAAAATGGCAGACAAAAACTCATTATATTTTCTATTATTTCTCTAAGTAAATGTCAGGATTATGTCTTGGAATTTCATTGGCATTGCGTCCCGAGGACTGGTGCTTATGGGTTTTATGACCAGTGTAGATCCAGATCAGCCTGTGCATCTGCAATTTCTGATCAGGATCTGTACTGTTCACCATTCCATCAATGAAACACCTATCATGCTTCCAACAACCAATATAGATCACTGTCGGGCTACAATAGTGTACTATTTGATCAGAATCTACACAAATCCCATAATCCCCATTTCTCCAGTCACAGCCACATATTAGTGTGGGGATATGATGGTGGAACAGAGCTCCAGATAAGGTGACATATTAGAATACACCAAGAAATCAACACACCTTATCTGGAGCGATGTTACACCATCCTCTCCCCATGCCGACTATCGCCCGTGTAATCACGTGTGCCTGTTGTATTGCAGGGATATAGAGATAGCTTGTAGCTTCTCCAGTGCCCCCGACCTGACTGGCGCCCGATCTATCTCCCAGGATGCCAAGGACAGCTTTGGTGTTGGTGAGTCATCAGCATGCCGTACGTACACACCAGTAGCCAATTTCACCAAAATTCAATTTCACCAAAGTACAATTTGAGGTAGAAATTTCAATTTTAGGATAAATTTATTAATTTCTAGCCAGGTTTTAAAAAAAAAAAAAATCCAGGCTATTGGATTGGCGAAAGCCGGGCGGGCGGGCGGATTTCGGGCGGCGTCCACAATCAATGTTAAGTTTTCGTATTTGAGTCCATTTCTTTGTTACTGTACCTCATAGGACCAACAAACTTTCACAGCTTCATAACCAAGGGGTGCCCACCACATATCACTATCCAACATGTTACCTTTTTTTGAACTTGACCCATTTTTTCCGCGCAGTCGACTTAGCCATTTTCAATGTTAACTTTTCGCGTTTACAATGTTAAGTTTTCGTGTTTAAGTCCATTTCTTTGGTACTGTACCACCTAGGACCACCAAACTTTCACAGCTTCATAACCAAGGAGTGCCCACCACATACAACTATCCAACATGTGACCATTTTTTTTACCTTGACCTATTATTTCTACGTAATTGACTTAGCCATTTTCTCAACGTTAACTTTTTAGCGTACGTTTGGTTAAAGTTTTTTGGTTAAAGTTTTTTGTTATACTATATCTCTGCAACTACTTCGCCCATTACCTTGAAACTTCACATGGGCGTTTATCATCATCCATATTTTCATTCTACCCCCCAACCGTGCGGCCCCTGTGCCCAATGTCAAGGTCAAATTACTTTGAATTTTTTTGTTAAAGTTTTTTCCTGTACTATATCTCTGCAACTGCCACACCCATTACCTTGATACTTCACATGGGTGTTTATCATCATTGTCGCGCCCGCTTGCGGAAAGCGCAATATAGTCGGCATTTTGGCATACGTCCGTCCGTCCGTGTGTCCGGTTAAAGTTTTTTGTTTAAAGTTTTTCCATTTACTATATCTATTTTTTTAGTGTCCATGCCTCGCCCCAAGGCGCGACATGCAGGCCACGGCCATCTTGTCTACAAAAAGTGGGTATAATTATGTTATCCAAGTGTCTATGCTTGGAAAAAACCTGGCCTTCGTTGCTTTGCCTCGTTTCTTGTTATTGAATTTATTACATTATCATGGCCATTTTGGCTGTGATAATGTAATAAATTCAGTATAATAAGTCTGCATACGTTTAATCATCAAATATATGCAGTCGGTAGTTCTATATGAAATAATGTATTTCTGGAAAAATAGATGATTACTCCCTCAAAGTATATGTAGCAATTTTGGTGAAATCGGCTACTGAGTGTGTACTTGGTTCTAATGTTCAAAATTAGGAAGTTGGAGGGGCCCAATCAAACTCAAACTGTCTCATTGTGAGTCGTTATGATAAGTTCACACCCAAGTGTGTATTTGGTTCTCATGCTCAAACTCAGGAAGTTTGATTGGCTGAGACTGAGCTCTGCATATATTCATTGATATCGATCAGGGGAAGACATCCATTGAAAGTGGTGTTCATTGCACCAAACTCAATGTCACCTGCGCTGAAAATAGATAGTTTTATATTTTTTTTAGCATTGCTTGTTTCCGCGCGATAACAGGAATAATCTTAAGCCTGATTTCCACCATACTACACCAGGGCATTTATGTTAACCAGGGGAAGACACCTATGGGAAGTGCACCAAGTTCAATGTTTCATACTGTAAAAGTAGATTTTTTCTCACTTTGCGCATTTCCGCACGATAACTCGACTAAGTCTGAGCTTGAGAATATTTCAGATGTCAATTTATATAATTATATTGTGGGAAGACACTTGTTGACAATCTAGTGTGTCAAGTTCACGGTCATTGGGGCTAAAATTAAAATAACAGGCATACAGCTTGGTCATCCGTGTGCTGACGAGCCACATTTCTTGTTTATGTAAATATTCAGTTATGATTTTGTGATTCCCCCCATTGTACAGGTGAAATATGGCTTCCATCCTGTTGACCCGGCCTATCTATAATGACCTTAGCTGTTGACAATTTAAGTGCTATTAAACCATCAACCCTTTCAACACTACAGACCTCTCTCATACTGTTTGCAAATAATGTACATCCAGAGCCGGCTCGTAACGAGCCGTCTCACCAGGATCTGCACTTTTTGCAACAAACTTTCATATTTTATGAGAGAGAAATGTGCCCCCCCCCCGCCATCCCGTCTTATAAATGGACTAGCCTGAAAATCATTTTGCTATGATTGGATTGGATGGAAAATTAACGTATCACCATTCATTCCAAATATTTAGGTTAAAAGGGTTTAAAAAAAACTATGAATGTATGCATGTCTGTTTCAGCCCAGAGTGTGCCGATGGATGTACCCTCGCCACATTCAAGTTTTGTCACCAGCATAGACTTAATAGATGGCGACAGTGGACTGGCTTCGTGTAAGTTTAATATTGAAAAATTGAAAAAAAACATTGTTTTTGTTGCGATAAATGTAAAATAACAAATAAACAGCCGACGACAATTTAATTCAGCAATATAAGGGTTAAATCCTTAATCATTAACTTTCCCAATCAATCAAATGAATCAGACAGTTTTATACGAATGTACCCTTATTGTTGAATGGAGGGTTGGGATCTGGCCTAGGGTTTATAACACCCGACTTTCAATCCAGAGGTTGTGGGTTCGGATCTCGCCTTAGGCATCAAAATACTTTCATAGTATTTCTATCCCACTTGTCTTTTGATTGAGACTTGAAACCCATGTCGCGTCCCTAAATGACCTTAGCTGTTGCTAATATTAAATATCTACAAGGTAGGACACTCACCATCTTTTCAACCAACGGAAGTGGATTATTTACCTTGGGCCTGGCTCTCTAATTCAGTAATTGTAACGCGCAAGAAGGCCATATGTAGGACCAGCAGGGTCGGGGCCTTCGCGCACATTACAATTACTGAATTAGCGAGCCGGATCCAAGGTACACTAGTACCACTTCCATTGGTCATGTTGGTTGAAAAGATGGCGAGTGTCCTACCTTAAATTGGGTATGATTTAAAGAGCTTTTGTTGTTCATACCACAAAGTGCCTGTGGTTGTGAAGACAAACATGTGTTTCAGTGACGTCGAGTGGCAGTTTCCACAACGCGTTCCCGTCCCCTGGTAGTACAGCCAGCAGTTCGAGCAGCCTGAGTCGTGATCGCCGTGTCTGGCGCGGTCACTCTACGTCACTGGAGAGCTTTAGCCGGCGGATAAGCCAGCATGACGTTCTTGCCAATGAAGTCAGTATTGTTGTTGTTGTTGTTGTTGTTATATGTAATTTAGGCGCTTATTTTTTGCCTCAATCTCTTTACAGCCACACGTTCTTGTTGTTAAGTGGAACCTGGTTCATAAAGAACGGGCATATTTTGATGTAACTGGACCGACTATCCGTCTAATGGTGGAATGGGAGGTTCAAAAGTACTCAACAATATTTTCCTCAGTCCTCTGGATGTTGAGTAAACGAGTGTAAACTGTGTATTTCATGGCCAATGTGACCAAAGTTCAAGGTCAAATGGCATGTTAAAAATGTTGAACCGTCCATGGCTCGACAGGCATTATATTGAAACCTCCGGCCCTATTGTTTTGATCACATAAATAGAGACTGTGGCATATATATATGGGGCTTATGGGTTTTGCGACCAGTGTAGAGCCAGATCTACCTGTACACAGTCTAATCAGGATCTGCACTGTTCGTCATTCCATCAATGAAACATCCGTTGTGATTCTAACAAGCACTTTAGCTTGTTACCCGGCTACGGGAGTGTGCAATTTGATCAGAAGCTACACTTCACAAAATAATTTCAGATATCATCAGCAAGGCAAAGAAGTAAACTTGATACCGGTGTAGATCCAGATCAGCCCATGCATTCGTACGATCTGATCAGGATCTGCACTGTTCACCATTCCATCATTGAAACATCCGTTGTGCTTCTAACATGCAACATAGGTCGTTATCCGGCTGCAGGAGTGTGCTATTTCATCAAAAGCTTTACTGGTGACAATTCCCATATTAAAGCCCAATTTCTGCAGTCATAGCCACAAAACAATTTCAGATATCAACCAGCAATGCATAGAAGTAAACTTGCGACCAGTGTAGATCCAGATCAGCCCGTGCTATTTGATCAGGAATTACACTGGTC
This sequence comes from Conchocele bisecta, assembly GCA_029237695.1. Classification (NCBI taxonomy): domain Eukaryota; kingdom Metazoa; phylum Mollusca; class Bivalvia; order Lucinida; family Thyasiridae; genus Conchocele; species Conchocele bisecta. The sequence goes on from CM055267.1 coordinate 32,172,883, forward strand.
ACAAATCCAATGAACCCCGTTTCTCCAATTTCAGATATCATCACCAGCACGGCATAGAAGAAGTAAACTGGCAGTTGGTATCATATTTGGTACGATAGACGAGAACAACGCAGAAGCAAATCGACTGTTTGAGAATTTCTTTTTCTCGCACATTGCCTTGTTTGAGGGTCACCTAGAGAGGTTACGACTGGCAGTAGAGAAGGCCTATTACAGTGGACGAACTCACCTGTTTTTGACAGGAATGATAGATGTAAGTATACGCCTGTCTTATAAATATGTTTACGAAGGTGAGTTAATACGTTGTGTCACATGGTACAGAACTTTAAAAGTATGGCTAAAACTGAAGGTCATCAAAGTTACTGTAACTGATATCTTGTAGTGTTTTTATGTGCCCGTTACATGGCGTATTATGGTATACTTCTGTCCATCCGTTCATCTGTCCATCAGTCCAATTTTCTGTGATTATCTCGGCGACACTCGGTCTGATTGACTTGAAACTTCATACACTTGTTTATCTTGATCTATACTTGTTGAATAAATGTGGCTGTTACTGGAGAAATGTGGCTTATGGGATGTGTGACCAGTGTAGCTTCTGATCCAATAGTACTCTCCTGTAACCGTATAATGATCCATATTGCTTGTTAGAAGCATGACGGGTGCTTCATTGATGGGATGGCGAACAGTGCAGATCCTGATCAGACTGTGCGGATGCACAGGCTGATCTGGATCTACACTGGTCGCAAAACCCATATGCCCCATTTCTCCAGTCACCATCACAAATATACTATATATTTTCTTATTTTCAGGCATTTGACAGTTTTGAACAGGAGATAGTTGATTTGTACACGGCACCACGTCTGTCAGAGCCTGTATGGCTGAACATGATGTCGTACAGTAACTATAGGTATATACTCTATGAGAAATTCCTCGCCGAATTCATGGGACTCGTCACCAAGTACGACAACAAGGCAACTAACTTGTAAGTTGTATCACATCATATTATGCAGGCTTCCTGTAGTTTAATCCTTTCAATTAAAACAATATCTGGCGCCAGATATTTTTTCCCGTTCACGGCACTAACCTACTATTCTATTTATCCTGTCAACACTACAAATAGCTTTAGAGCAAAAACATCCCCATTTCATATTAAATAAAAATGGATTACCGGTAGTCTGAAAATCATTTTGTGACGATTGGATTGGTTGCAAAATTAACATATCAAAAGCCATTCCAGTTACTTAGGGGTGAAAGGGTTAAAGTCTGTACCTTATTATGAAAGTCTGTAATTAATTAACAGTTTGGAATACTAAGCTGGTTTAAGTTAGCGTCTTTTATGTCTTATTTTATGCTTATGTAATGAAACATGGTCTTAAATTGTTCGTAATTGTGCCAGGTAGTTAATTAACTCGTTAGAATATGATCCACAATCCAAAATACATTTACTTCACAGATTAGTGAATATAATTTTGCATGAAAATGAACTAATTATATATTGTTACATGACTGCTGTTGTTCGACACCGCTCACAACCGTGTTCAAACGATAGCGCGTGCTGTTTGACATGGCTGTAGACAATGCTCATTTCGGGGCCAAGCCAGCACCTACGTAATGCATGATGCTACTAGAACGCGCCATTACGTCACCAGACTAGTTTATCACGGTCGCATTGATATTTTGAAATTGATGTGGCTGCATACGACGTGTATATGTATGCGTAAAGCAGCTGTTTGAATTGAGCAGTTTATCAAATTACCAAAAGTACTGCATATATGCTCAAATTACACGATATTTCCGACGGAAATGTAACAATAACATTTGACCATGTCCAGCCGTGGGTAAACGTTTGCCATGGCACTCTGGGGAAATGTTCGAGCCTGCGGCCTACGGTCTTGGGGTTCAAACAGTGCCATGGCAAACGTTTACCCACGGCTGGATAGTGTCAAACCTTATATTTGTTCTACTGGATAAAAATAATTTATTTAATTACATGTATATGAACATTTTAATTAATTTCTGCATCAGTAAAAAATACTCCCCCAAAGTCTACTATTATAGATTTATGCACTAACCAATTTTCATTCAATCGGCTACAGGTCATTGACTGTTTGCTCACATGACGTTCTATACTAATTGTTTGTGATGGCCTTTCCAAAAGTGTGTCAAAGAAAGATGGCCTACTAATGTAGTACCAGTCTGTAAACTCCTGTGATGCTTTATCTCGGCTAATCTGCTCTGAAAATTTAGATGACTGTCAAAATAATGTAATGTAGATGTCGCTGGTAGTTGTTTTGGAAAAATGCGGCTGTGACTGAAGAAATGGGGCTTAAGGGTTTTGCGACCAGTGTAGATCCAGATCAGCCTGTGCAGATGCACAGGCTGATCAGGATCTGCACTGTTCGCCATCTCATCAATGAAACACCAGTCATGCTTCTACACTCGATATAGCTCATTATCAGGCTACAAGAGTATGCTGTTTGATCAGGAGCTACACTGGTCATAAATCCCATAAGCGCCATTTCTCCAGGCACAGCCAAAAACAGTCACAGTTGAGAAAAAGGGACATTACAGTGCAAGCGACCTGGGCCCGGTTGTTCAAAACATCAGTTAGCTTAACGGACTGTTAAATCCTTAACGGACTGTTAAATCCTTAACTGAATGGTTAAAAACAGAGATTAAAAACAGAGATTTTAACCATTCAGTTAAGGATCCGTTAAGCTAACAGATGTTTTGAGCAACCGGGCCCAGTGTAGCATCATATCACAATTTCAGTGCTTATTATACGGTGCTTATACATATAGGCACATTCCTGTCTGTATGTTGCTGCTGTTGAATGCACAGGTCGTCATCATAGTAATATACCATTGCTCCAGATAAGCTGCGTATTTGCTTAAATACCCAATTGAAATCAAAAAGCAATACAAATGTTGTTGTACCTTTATCATATTGCAGAAAACAATAAACAGACCACAAATGTAGCATATTTTTTCTTATTTTCCATGAAAACACATCTTGGCATTTCATTAGAATTGTCTCCAATTCTAATGAAATGCCAATACATGTTTTCATTTCGAAGCAAACTATTCAATAATTGCTGTCTGGTGATGTGTAAGCAGTAATGTGATATTATTTTACCCAATTAAAATTTTGAAATACAGTTATTATTATTATACCCAATTGCTTCAGAAATGATGGAGTGACAATACTCAATTACTAATTCCTTATCTGGAGCCCTGAATATACTGTTATGTAGAGAACAACAAAATTTGTAGCCATTAAATAGTCACTCTATTTTTATTTAAATAAATAGAGTGACTATACAATGGCTACAAATGTATATTACAGTAAAACAGTACATTACACCATCCCATCACCATGCCGACGGCCTGTGGTTGAACAGACATAGCACCCCCATAGATATAAATGATACTCATCTGTGTTGATGGTCCATTAAGCACCATAGATCTACTGTCTGTTCCACGTTTTTCTGCCGACGAACTTTTGGCTATTAAACACATTAAATTTAAAAAATATATAAAAGTAAGTACTTTTTCAAAGTCACCCTCCCCAAAATATTTTGTTTCATGTAATTCCATCAAATATTGATTTTATTGCGGAAAAACTATTTTTCTATGGGAATTTAACATGGGGAGTCAATTTCCAAAACTCCGAAACCTGGTGAGATAGCTTGAAAATGATGTAATTAAGAAAACAAGTTAGATTTTGAAAATTGGTCCACAAATAAAAAAAATCTATTTTTAGCCCCCATGTTAAATTCCCATAGGAAAATCGTTTTTTTCGCAATAAAATCAATATTTGATGGAATTTCATCAAATAATTTTTTTTAGATTTAATGTGTTTAACAGCCAAAAGTTTGTCGGCAGCAAAACGTGGAACAGACAGTAAATGATACTCGTCTGTGTTGATGGGCCATTATGCACCATTCTATTCCACATCAATGCTATTTTCAGTTTCATGAGCACGATAGTGACGGCAGTATTAACGCACCACCTAGCCTGGGTTGCCACGGTAATGCCTGCAGGTGGCTCCCCCTCCAGCGCCTATCTGGACAAACATTCGGCCAAGTGGGTGCATACCCTTGCCAAGTCACACCCATACAACCCCCTCTGGGCGCAGCTCGGGTAAGTCCTATAGATTACGCGGTCATAAAAACTGCAGACGGAAGTATTTGCTTCCCGGTTTTTATACACCCATTTGAAAAAACGGGACATATTATGTATTTACTTTACAAATACGAGTGGGCAGGCGGGCACAGCTTATCCACGAGTTCTACTTGACGTATCGTAACTAAATTCGGTATACATGTTTATCAAAGCAAGACAAAGAAGCCTATTCATTTTCAAAAATTTGCGATGATTTGCGGCCATTTTAATTTTCGCACTTTGCATCCTTGTCCATGCAATAACTCGAGTTCTACTTGACCGATCATAACCAAATTCGGTGTACATGTTTATTATGGCAAGACGAAGAAACAAATTTTTCAAAAATGACTTAATTTCCCTTGGTGCTCATTTTTAGCCAGGTTTTTTGAAAAAAAATCCAGGCTATTGGATTGGCGAAAGCCGGGCGGGCGGGCGGGCGGCGGGCGGGCGGCGTCCACAATCAATGTTAAGTTTGAGTCCATTTCTTTGTTACTGTACCACCTAGGACCACCAAACTTTCAAAGTTTCATAATCAAGGGGTGCCCACCACATATCACTATCCAACATGTTACCTTTTTTTGAATTTGACCCATTTTTTCCGCGCAGTCGACTTAGCCATCCATTTTCAATGTTAAGTTTTCGCGTTTACAATGTTAAGTTTTCGTGTTTAAGTCCATTTCTTTGTTACTGTACCACCTAGGACCACCAAACTTTCACAGCTAGTAACCAAGGGGTGCCTACCACATACAACTATCCAACATGTGACCATTTTTTTTTACCTTCACCTATTATTTCTACGTAATGACTTAGCCATTTTCAACTTTAACTTTTTAACGTACGTCTGGTTAAAGTTTTTTGGTTAAAAGTTTTTTGTTATACTATATCTCTGCAACTGCTTCGCCCATTACCTTGAAACTTCACATGGGTGTTTATCAGCATCCATATTTTCATTCTACCCCCCAACCGTGCGGCCCCTGTGCCCAATGTCAAGGTCAAATTACTTTGATTTTTTTTGTTAAATTTTTTTTTTTGTGTACTATATCTCTGCAACTGCTTCACCCATTACCTTGATACTTCTCATGGGTGTTTATCATCATTGTCGCGCCCGCTTGCGGAAAGCGTGATATCGTCGGCATTTTGGCATACGTCCGTCCGTACGTCCGTACGTCTGTGTGTCCGGTTAAAGTTTTTCCATCTACTATATCTATTTTTTTAGTGTCCATGCCTCGCCCCAAGGCACGACATCCAGGCCACGGCCATCCAGTCTACAAAAAGTGGGTATAATTATGTTATCCAAGTGTCTATGCTTGGAAAAAACCTGGCCTTCGAGGCTTTTGTTATACAACTGTTTTTAAAAAACGGTACGTATATTATGTTTTACCGCGGGGCGGGCGGGCGGTGGAGAGAAAAAATGCATAGTTTGTGTACACAACTCCTCCAAAACCTTTCAGTTGATCGATCTGAAACTATGCACACGTCTTCTTCACATAGTTTATGCCGAAAAAACATTTTTTAACAAAAATATCACCTTTTTAAAAATATCACCTTTTTAACTTAGCCATTTTTTCTACATTTTTCTATACAATTCTATATAGGGTACAGAGTTTGTGTACACAACTTCTCCGAAACCGTTCAGTCGATCGTTCTGAAACTTCTACACATATTGAAGATGTGCACCTTGGTGTTTTTATGCCGAACAAATATTTTTTAACAAAAATATCACCTTTTTAACTTAGCCATTTTGTCTACATTTTTCTATACAATTGTATATAGGGTACCGAGTTTGTGTACACAACTCCTCTGAAACCGTTCAGTCGATCGATCTGAAACTATACACATGTCCTCTACATATATTGAAGATGTGCACCTTGGTATTTCTGTATCATACTTCCCTGCTATATGTTGCTATATAGCTTCTATTGGAGCTACCCATTCTGAATACAATTTATTGACCTGCATCTAGTCCGCACTTACACCTGTCCCATCCCATATCGACCGCGCATGTGCGCACGGGAAACTTCGTCTTTGCTTCGGACGGCTGACGTGAAAGTATCCTTTTTGGTGTCCGTAAGTAGGCAATAACTTATGTAATAGAGTGTGGGCTATTCATTTCTATAAGTTGCTAGTCGAAAATATTTCATTTTGAAAGTATTTCAAGTTTTTCTTAGTGTGAGAGCTTTTTTCAACTTTGTTTTGTTCGATATTTTGAACAAGTTTTCTGTACCGCGTTCACTATGGGCAAAGGGATGCCTAAGCCCAGTTCAGGTCAGAGAAATTTGGGTTGTGGTCACAGAGCGGGAACTTGGGATTCCCATGAGATCATTTGTTTCCGCTGTTGTCAGAGACAGAACGGTTGCTCGCGGGAGAAACCGTGTCATGTCTCTGCACTATGGGGTCCCAAAATGTGGAGTCAGGCGCTGGCTTATCAGGATAAGAAACAGTCAGCGCTTGGCAAGATTCAGAACTTAAGACTGTTTCTGAATCTTCGCCAAGTCCGAGTCCGAATAGTGGCAGGGTGTCTCTTATGACTGAGGCATCCAACATCGCTAGTTCTGCTCTGGGTGGTCGCTACCCACTGAGCAAGAACACAGGACACCGGACACTGGCCACCGGCCACCGGACACCGGACACCGGACACCGGACAAGGCAGGTAGCATCAAGGGGATAGGCGATGTGGGTATAGTACACGCCAATCCAATTGATCGCTCCTCGCTGGAATGCAAGCGTGTTCCACCGGACACCGGACACTGGACATAGTCACTGATATTGGCGACGCTGGTTTTGAACACGCCGTTTCAGTACCTGGATACGGAGATCAACAGGGTGGAGATACAGGGCGGGGAGTCTGATGGTGTCATACAGGGACACGCGCAGACTCACCGATCAGGACAGGTAGATCTCGGGCGTCTAGGAAGAGAACTTGTTCTTTGGCGCGGCCAGAGCGGCCATTGAGGCGGGAGACGCCATAGCAGTGGAGTCTCTCCTTCAGTCGTCAGCCAGAGCTACTAAGCATGTCATGGCTACAGCTCTGACGATGTCAGCAGACATAGTGCTGTCTAAGAGGGACGCCACGTCAGCGACGTCGTCCATTCTTCCCGGACAGGGAAGGGATCTACTGCGGGCTGCACCACTTCAGGCCAAGAGTCTGTTTGGCGACAAATATTCGCAGGTGGCTGCTGCTGACGCTGCTGAAAGACAGAGTCAGCAGTTATTGAGACTGTCAGTGGCCTCTGTCAAAGCAGTTCACCACTAGGAAGCAGAGCTCAGGAAAGAGTATTCCAGTGAGTAAAGGAGCAGGTAGTTTCAAACAACCCTTACCACCTATGCCGCACCAACAGCGTGCATCCAGGGATGGCGCTGCACACGGCAAGGGTAGGGGTAGTTTCTCGATGGGGAAGCCTCGAGGGGCTTCCTGTTAGGGGTACGTGTGGCGCTTTGCGTTTGGGGGATTGGTTCATTCCCGCATCCTACAAGCCTGTAGGAGGGAGAATGAGAATATCCGATTTCCTTCCAAGTTGGAAGGAAATAACGGAATGCAAATGGACCATTCAGTTAGTGGGAAAGGGACATTTCATCCCGTTCCACACTAACCCCCCCCCCCCCCCCTGAGGTGGATGCCACCAAAGTGGGAACCATACAGGGATTCACGAAAAAGGGAGACACTAGTTGCGGAAGTGAAATCCCTTGTAGCGAAAAACGCAATTGTGGAAGTCAGAGATTGGCAATCTCCTGGCTTCTACAGCAGGCTTTTCGTGGTTCAAAAGCGAAACAGCAAACTGCACCCCGTATTAGATCTGTCGATGCTGAATCAGTTCATTCAAACAGATCATTTCAAGATGGAGACTGCTCGATCAATATGACGAACTGTAAGAGTCGACGATTGGGCCGTCTCCATCGATCTACAGGACGGTTATCTTCATGTACCGATGTGCCCTGCATCCAAAAAGTTTGTACACTTTCAATCGGAAGGCAGAGTATATCAGTTTTGTGTCCTACCCTTCGGAATAACCACGGCTCCAAGGGTGTTCACAAAACTAATGGGAGGTAATTGCGGCTTAAGCCAGGCGGAGAGGTATTTCAATACTACAATACCTGGACGACTGGCTACTGCACGATCAGTCCAGAGACACACTGCTACTCAATCTACGTGTGTTCTGGGACCTGATCACAGGGTTGGGACTCATACCGAACATAGAGAAGTCGGAGCTTGTACCGACTCAGAACTTCTGCTATGTAGGGATGAATTTCCTTACCAAGCTGGGGATAGTCAGGGTACCCTTGGACAGAGTGGACAGGACGTTGAAGCTGGTTTTCAAAGTCTTGGGAGCTATTGTCGCTGCTGGGGGTCTTGAACTCAGCAGCAGATATGCTGTGTCTAGGGCGTCTACATTTACGACCCCTGCAGATATATTTGCTCTTCCATTAGAGACCGCACTATCACCCTCTGAACAGGTTGATACCGCTGTCCAAAGACTTAAAGCGTCATCTCAGATGCTGGGCTCAGAGGACGTGGTATCTCCAGGGGGTTCCCATGTCAATTCCCGATCCAGAGTTGGTGTTGATCACAGACGCCTCCAACTCAGGGTGTGAAGCTCACCTGGAGCCCCTGGGACTGGCGTTCTCGGGGATATGGTCGGAGGAATGGGCCGGGTGCCACATCAATATGCTGGAGTTGAGGGCGGTAACATTGTCTCTAGCAAAAGCATTTTCCCAGGTAAGGGGAAAAGCAGTTCAGATAGCCACGGACAACACCACGGTAGTGGCATACCTGAACAGACAAGGTGGCACTCGGTCTGTGAGCCTCTTTCTGGAGGCCAGGGAATTACTTATTTGGTGTCACCAGAATGGCATAGTACTGGAGGCGAGACACATTGCGAGGAAGTCCAATGTTCTGGCAGACTATCTGTCGAGGGGGGGTTCACCAGTTCTTACCGAGTGGTCACTGTCATAGATGGTGGCCAACAAAGTAATCAACAGGTGGGGCCACCCCTGGCTGGATCTGTTTGCAACCAGGATGAACAATCGGCTCCCAATGTATGTGTCTCCAGTACCAGACTCCCGAGCATGGGGGGGGGGTGGATGCAATGTCCTTGTCGTGGAACCAAGTGGACGGGTACGCATTTCCTCCATTTGTCCTACTGACTCGGGTGTTGCAGAAAATTTGTCTATCAAACTGCCAGGTCACACTAGTGGCTCCGTGTTGGCCAACGAGAAGTTGGTTTTCCAGCATACTGGAGCTCCTAGTGGACCATCCGGTAGTTCTTCCAGTGTCTCACAGGCTTCTGTCTCAGCATGCGGGGAACACACTACATGCAAATCCTCTCATTCTGAACCTTCACGCCTGGAGGCTATCAGGAAGGGAATCCGAAAGGATAAGTTATCGCAGCAAGCAGCAGCAATCATTGCGCAGGCAAAGCGTCCCTCTACTACAGCTTGCTACGACTCAAAATGGAGTGTCTGGGTTAATTGGTGTAAGCAAAGGCAAATTAATCCAGTCAGTCCAGCTATAGGAGAAGTAGGGGAATTCCTTAGGTATTTGTTCGATGACAGGAAGTCGTCAGCATCGACTATTAAGGGATACAGGTCGGCGTTGGCCAGCTGTTTGAAGTTCAGCCCGGCTCCGACATGTAACATAGGTTCAGATCCCAGGTTATTGGCGATGATTTCGTTTTTCACTAGGGAAAGGCCAGTAGCTAGAACAATCACACCTAAATGGAATCTTACAGTGGTTCTATGGGCCTTAACCAAGGCTCCGTATGAGCCCATGTCACAGGCTTCCCTCCTCGACTGGTCAGTCAAGACTGTTCCTCCTCGCTTTCGCTTCGGCGAAAAGGATGGGAGAATTGCACACACTGTCTATGGAAGATCAGAATCTGGTTTTTGGTAAGGATTCCGTTACTCTCTGTTGCAAAGTGGGTTTCCTTGCTAAAACTCCGGTTCCAGGTAAGCATCCCATACCGTTCGTTATTCCGGCCCTGTCCAAATCAGGTCAGTTATCCGTGACAGAAACCACACTATGCCCAGTCAGGGCAATTCGGCACTACATCTCAATGACTAAACGATTGAGAGGTAGACGCAAGAGACTTTTTATTCCATGCATGGGTAATCAGGATCTATCCAAAGTGTCTGTTTCAAGATGGATATCTCTAGCAATACGCAGAGCATATCGATCCACTTCGGGTAAGACACTCAGAAAGTTAAAAGTCAAAGCCCATCAGGTCAGAGCAATATCTACCTCATGGGCTTTCCTCAATAGAGTGCCCATGGATAAGATAATGGAAGCGGCATCATGGAAATCTCATTCCACCTTTTCTCAGTTTTACTTACGCACACTGACGTCGCAGAGTGCAGATATTTACACATTGGATCCCTTAGTCGCGGCTGGCAGGATTGTCGCGGGTGTGGAACATAATGTGTAAAAAGGCTCGCTTTGAAGCCTGTTGTTATTCTGGGCCATTGGATCCAGTTCAGGATAACAAAGTTGGTAGTATATTCAGATTGGCAGTTAGAAAAGATCTAGGTTTCAGCTAGTTCGAGTTATGTTTTCGAAACGTTTTCTAAAATTGTTTTCTTGTTTGCACATAACTAGTGAATGCCAGTCTGGATAAGGATTTACTATTGTATGTACAGTTTTGACTTGTTACCAATGATTGTGAGGTCCGGAGAGGGTACCGGGGAGTTCCCTGTGCTCCGGTGCACTAACCGTATCATTTATCATGACACTCGAGGACAGAAATGATCAGTCATCTAGGGTCACTGATACTATGTATTGTATTTATTGATAGTATGTGGTTGTCAATATACATATGGGTTATTGATGTGGTCATTAATGTTTGTGAGTGAAGTGAGTGAGAAATTATGAGACTTGTGGGCATTATTAAGATTCAGTGTAGAGACTGAGTCTTATATGTGAGACATTACATTGTGGATGACATTACGCTAACATGCTATGAGTTAGTCACATTCAGTACGTGTGGACTACGGCTGGAGACAATACTCAAGCAGACCAGAAGACGTTACTGGCGTTACTAGAGTGGCTCAGGCATCTTCTGGGAGCGAACAAAGGGGGGCGCTGCTTAAGACGGTGCCCAGCAGTCATCTACAAGATTTCTGTATCACCTTACCTTCCCGCCTTGGAGACAAATTCTAGCAACATATAACAGGAAAGTATGATACAGAAATCAGAATTTTTCGATGTAAAATTAGACGGTGACCAGCAGTCATCTACAAAATTTCTGTATCACCTTACCTTCCCGCCTTGGAGACAAATTCTAGCAACATATAACAGGGAAGTATGATACAGAAATCAGAATTTTTCGATGTAAAATTAGTTTCTGTGAGTACTTACCTGTTATATGTATTTAACACCCGCCTCCCACCCCGCAAGGTGAGAGATTTGTTCTATCGCAAAGAGGAAGTCTCCCGTGCGCGCATGCACGGTCGATATGGGATGGGACAGGTGTAAGTGCGGACTAGATGCGGGTCAATAAATTGTATTCGGAATGGGTAGCCCCAATAGAAGCTATATAGCAACATATAACAGGTAAGTACTCACAGAAACTAATTTTACATTGAAAAATTCTGATTGTTATGCCGAAAAAATATTTTTTAACAAAAGATCACCTTTTTAACTTTTTTTAACATTTTTTGCTACATTTTTGTATCCAATTCTATATCATTTCTACTTTACACATCTCTGCCTAAATTAGTATACATGTTTAGCACAACGAGATGAAGAAATAATGCTATAGAGTTTCAAATTCTCTTTAATGTTTCTTGCCTTGGTGCCAGCTTCACATTTCTGCATCTTCGCTGTCTGGCCCATATTCGACGGGCGTATTTCGTGACTTACGGCACTCTTGTTAATTTTTGCTCTCTGTATCCTTGTCCTAGCATTAACTCAAGTTTTATTTGACCGATCGTAACCAGATTTGGCATACATGTTTATCATGGCCAAACAAAGAAAAAAATCTGATGACTTACTCACTTGGTGGCCATTTTTTAATTGTTGGACTCTGTATCCTTGTCCACGCAATAACTCAAGCTCTACCTGACGGATCGTAACTAAATTCGGTATACATGTTTATCAAGCCAAGATGAAGAATATTGGTTTTCAGTGACTTATCTCCCCTTGTTGACTGGCCTTGCCTCGATGGGCATATATTGTGACATTCACATTTTATTGTTCATGTTTTAACTTACCGGTATTTCTTAAAAAAACCAACTTGGAGACGATTTTCATATATTATGTGCAATTTGATCAGGATGTAGCTGGTGCTATTAAATCACAGTCAACTATTTACACCCAAAGGTCAATACAATTGACTTGGTATGCAAACTTTTCTGGCCATGTTGATCGTGTTTAACTCTTTCACCCCAAGTAACTGGAATGGATTTTGATATGTTAATTTTTCAAACAATCCAATGGTCACATAATGATTTTCAGACTAGTCAATTTATGAAAAGGAGGTGTTTGAAGTTCTCAAAAATATGAAAATTACTTCTGATTTTGGTATTTACCCCCCATCACTACAGGTAACATTATTGTATTCGACCGGCCGCAAATGACCTTAGCTGTTGACCAGCCATTAAATGCCATTAAATAAATAAATCAATCAAACTGTACCCATATGGCCATACATGGAAATACATGTACGATATAACCTAATTTCAGGGACCTATATGGCGCAATTGGATTTCCGCTGAAGCTGTCCAGGACGGTAGTGATTGGCAAGAAAGCGGAGCTTGTGAAGAAAGTTCTGTACGTGCTGAGTTATTTCATCCGGTGCAGCGATGTACTGGAGGCCGCAGACTGGGGCAGCCTAGACGCCTACATGAAAACTGTGCAGTTTGTCGAGACCCCTAATGACTGTGATAAGAGTATTATCGGCTCAGCTGAGACGCCCACAAATAGTGATACCAGCTCAATTAAATGTGTGCCACATTCACCCCGCAGTTCACCACTGGAGCCCCCGTCATTGACAATTGACTCCTTAATCAACAACGATTCTAGGTTACATACAAATATTTCTCCAGACCGGAACATATGTGAAGGAGACTACAACAGCAATAGCAGGACAAATGTTGATACTGCGGTCTGTGCTGACTGCGGTGGCTCGAGGAATGGCCGTTTCCTGGAGAATGTTGGCCAGAGTGTGTTCTATGTGGACTCGATGAATTCACCGTGTACATGTGCTAGACCCGGGCCCCCGCGGGGCGCCACCCACCCCAACCCCATGGACAAGGCAAACCTGGAGAAGGGGCACTACGCGGAAATGGCCCGTAGGAGAGGTAGTTTGAGGCTTCATCTTCCTTGTAACGAATCTCAACGTGCTGAAGCTAATTGTGATAAAGATAACAATAGTATTTTTGATGAAGTTACTCCGACACCGTCTCAGTATCAAGGTTCTTCTGAATGTAGACTGTCCTTTGCTCCTGTCATTGAGGATACAAAGGTGCAGATCGTGAAACATGTTAGAAAATCAGTTGAGCATGATAAAGTTATCTCCCCTTCAAATGGTCTTCTTTCTGGTGAGGTAGATATCGTTGTAGCTAAAAATTGTTCAAAGGTAAAAAATAAATCCAAACTGACATTAAAGTTTTGCAATAATGGCTCAATTGATGATGAGAAATCATTGTGTAAAGATGAGATACGGTCATTGTTTCTAAGCGAAGGCAGTGACTCGATGTTCAATGAGTATTTTGATGTTGAAGGCATTGAAACAAAAACTATCGACGATGTTGATGAGAAAGATCGGGTGGTTGACTTGCCGTTGCGGGGAAAACACCGCTTTCACTCTGGCGACAACAATTTGGTTGAAGACGCATCTCATAAAGCTCCATCGTTACCTGACCTAAGCCGGGTACCGGTGGATGGTGGCCAGAACAGGGGTGAAGGGGACCGTAGCCACCGGCTGCGACTGGGGTCCCTGGATCATTCGACATTCAGGACAAAGAAGCCCTCGTTCACAAGACAGATGTCCGATATCAAGCCGCCGGGCAGATGCAGGTACATTCACCTGGCTCCAAGATGGTTATATTCTGAGCATGTACCGTAATTATCTTAATAAATGCCCCTGTGGCTATTACATTTTCTGAATTAGTTTTGGCATATTCATTGCATAACAGCACAGAATTTTGAGACGACTTTACTATGTTAAAATAAAGGAATTTGACTCAAAATATAGGAGGGGTGGGGGGCTACTATCTATTAGAGAGGGGGCTACTTTTAGAATAAATACAGTACCGGTACTTGATTCTCACGCTCCATATCAGGGCCCGCTCAAAGCCTCTGTTAGCTTAACAGGCTGTTAAATCCTTAACAGTGTTAAGGATTTAACAGTCTGTTAAGCTAATAGACGTTTTGATCAAACGTGCCCAGGCTGTTTGATTGGTTGAGGTTAATCTATCTTCAATCAAGATGAATCGAACACCATTCTCATGCTTAAAGTCATGATATGATTGATTGAGGCTGAGCTGGGCTCAGTCTACCAACCAAGCTATCTAATTTTGAGAAGATGCTCAGAAGGTGTTATAACGGACAAAAGAGCCATGAATATAAAACTTATCGAGCATTTAATCAATCCATTTTCATGCTCAAAATCAGGATGTATGGCTGTGCTGTGTCTCAGCCAATATGTGATTTTGTACCCAAGAACATGTGCGATTTTTCATGAAATAATTTGCAGTAAATGTGGAATTTTGTCCACTTCATTACAGAAAATACCGTAAATTTTGTAAATTATGAGATATTATGATTATAAGGTATAAAAATCACATGGCATGTCTCTTATGACCTTAGCTAGCTGTTGCTGGTATGTTAAACCCCATCACAACAGGCAAACTATGGGGTTCAACCTCGTTAACACACCCTAAAATAAACTTTGCTGTTGACAGGCCGTTCAGCACCATTAAATAAATCAACCGTTTCACTCCCACTGTCTACAGGCCCGTCACGCCCACAGAACTGGGTCGCCGCCGCCACGTGTCGTCCACAAGCAGTTTTGACTTTGACTTTGTGGATCCCAGCGCCTACTGTCGCGAGCTACCCATGCCTGAGTAAGTTAAATTGTGGCTCAATGTTTTCTGAGGGAATTTACTATATGTAAACAATTATTGCTTTAAAATCACTAAAAATCTTTTTTTTCTGGGGTACAATTCTCTTTCATCCATTGTGACGAAGAATCGTTTACCATCAATGTAAATAAAAATACTAGAGCATGTGAATGTAAGAAATAAACGGTACTCGATTCTTTATATGAAAGCTAAAAGTTATTGTAAAGAACTTTCAGAGCACCCATAAAATATGTATGTCATGGTCTTTGGTGCGCTGTATATCATCAAAAGCCATTGTTTGGTAGGAAGATTTTAAAGAAAATCTACTGCAAAAATCACGTCACTTTGGAAAATCAGATTCAGATATCCAAGTTGCAACAAAAATTGGAAACACACATTTCATTGGTCAAACAACATCACGTGATATTACCAAATAACGTAAATGTTGTGCTGCAACAAATTCACATTCTTTTCAACGAAAATCACATCATATTTGCTACTGCTGTAGCCTAAAACGTTACCTGATAAATATAATACAGTGCTAGTGTCTTTTGGTATCAAGTTGATCAGGCTCGGCTTGGAAATGGTAGGAATTCCTCAGTCTGATAAACTTGATATCTAAACACACTGGCCTGGTATTGTCTATATAATGAACCCTACATATGTCCTTGCCTTGCCTGAGAAACTTGATGTCTAAACACGCTGACCTGGTATTGTCTATATAATGAATCCCAAGCATGTCCTGGCCTTGTCTGATAAACTTGATGTCTAAACACACTGGCCTGCCATTGTCTATGTAATGAATCCCAAGCATATCCTGGCCTTGTCTGATAAACTTGATGTCTAAACACACTGGCCTACCATTGTCTATATAATGAACCCTACGCATGTCCTGGCCTTGTCTGATAAACTTGATGTCTAAACACACTGGCCTACCATTGTCTTTATAATGAACCCTACGCATGTCCTTGCCTTGTCTGATAAACTTGATATCTAAACACACTGGCCTGCCATTGTCTATATAATGAATGCCAAGCATGTCCTGGCCTTGCCTGATAAACTTGATATCTAAACACACTGGCCTGCCATTGTCTATAATTTTATAATGAATCCCACACATGTCCTTGCCTTGTCTGATAAACTTGATATCTAAACACACTAGCCTGGCGTTGTCTATATAATTAATGTTAGGAATTCCTCAGTCTGATAAACTTGATATCTAAACACACTGGCCTGGTGTTGTCTATATAATGAACCCTACATATGTCCTTGCCTTGCCTGAGAAACTTGATGTCTAAACACGCTGACCTGGTATTGTCTATATAATTAATCCCAAGCATGTCCTAGCCTTGTCTGATAAACTTGATATCTAAACACACTGGCCTGCCATTGTCTATATAATGAACCCTACACATGTCCTGGCCTTGTCTGATAAACTTGATATCTAAACACACTGGCCTGGCGTCTATATAATGAATCCCAAGCATGTCCTGGCCTTGCCTGATAAACTTGATATCTAAACACACTGACCTGGCGTTGTCTATATAATGAATCCGAAGCATGTCCTGGCCTTGCCTGATAAACTTGATATCTAAACACACTGGCCTGCCATTGTCTATATAATGAACCCTACACATGTCCTTGCCTTGTCTGATAAACTTGATAGCTAAACACACTGGCCTGCCATTGTCTATATAATGAATCACTACACATGTCCTTGCCTTGTCTGATAAACTTGATATCTAAACACACTGGCCTGCCATTGTCCTATATGAACCTACACATGTCCTTGCCTTGTCTGATAAACTTGATATCTAAACACACTGGCCTGCCATTGTCTATATAATGAACACTACACATGTCCTTGCCTTGTCTGATAAACTTGATATCTAAACAAACTGGCCTGCCATTGTCTATATAATGAATCCCACACATGTCCTTGCCTTGTCTGATAAACTTGATATATAATCACACTAGCATGGCGTTGTCTATATAATTAATCCCAAGCATGTCCTAGCCTTGTCTGATAAACTTGATATCTAAACACACTGGCCTGCCATTGTCTATAATGAACCCTACACATGTCCTGGCCTTGTCTGATACACTTGATATCTAAACACACTGGCCTGGCATCTATATAATGAATCCCAAGCATGTCCTGGCCTTGCCTGATAAACTTGATATCTAAACACACTGGCCTGGCGTTCTCTATATAATGAATCCGAAGCATGTCCTGGCCTTGCCTGATAAACTTGATATCTAAACACACTGGCCTGCCATTGTCTATATAATGAACCCTACACATGTACTTGCCTTGTCTGATAAACATGATAGCTAAACACACTGGCCTGCCATTGTCTATATAATGAACCCTACACATGTCCTGGCCTTGTCTGATAAACTTGATATCTAAACACACTGGCCTGGCATTGTCTATATAATGAATCCCAAGCATGTCCTGGCCTTGCCTGATAAACTTGATATCTAAGCACACTGGCCTGGCGTTGTCTATATAATGAATCCCAAGCATGTCCTGGCCTTGCCTGATAAACTTGATATCTAAACACACTGGCCTGCCATTGTCTATATAATGAACCCTACACATGTCCTTGCCTTGTCTGATAAACTTGATGTCTAAACACACTGGCCTACCATTGTCTATATAATGAACCCTACACATGTCCTTGCCTTGTCTGATAAACTTGATATCTAAACACACTGGCCTGCCATTGTCGATATAATCTGATAATGAACCCTACGCATGTCCTGGCCTTGCCTGATAAACTTGATATCTAAACACACTGGCCTGCCATTGTCTATATAATAAACCCTACTCATTTCCTGGCCTTGCCTGATAAACTTGATATCTAAACACACTGGCCTGCCATTGTCTATATAATGAACCCTATGCATGTCCTTGCCTTGTCTGATAAACTTGATATCTAAACACACTGGCCTGCCATTGTCTATGTAATGAATCCCAAGCATGTCCTGGCCTTGCCTGATAAACTTGATGTCTAAACACACTGGCCTGCCATTGTCTATATAATGAACCCTACGCATGTCCTTGCCTTGTCTGATAAACTTGATATCTAAACACACTGGCCTGGCATTGTCTATATAATGAATCCGAAGCATGTCCTGGCCTTGCCTGATAAACTTGATATCTAAACACACTGGCCTGGCGTTGTCTATATAATGAATCCGAAGCATGTCTGGCCTTTTGCCTGATAAACTTGATATCTAAACACACTGCCTGCCATGTCTATATAATGAACACTACACATGTCCTTGGCCTTGTCTGATTAAACTTGACATCTAAAAAAACAAACTGGCCTGCATTGTCTAAATATAATGAATCCCCCACACATGTCCTTGCCTTTGTCTGTTAAACTTGATATCTAAACACACTAGCATGGCGTTGTCTATATATTAATCCAAAGCATGTCCTAGCCTTGTTCTGATTAAACTTGATATCTAAAACCACATGGCCTGCCATTGTCTATAATGAACCCTACACATGTCCTGGCCTTGTCTGATACACTTGATATCTAAACACTGGCCCTGGCATCTATATAATGAATCCCAAGCATGGTCCTGGCCTGCCTGATAAACCTTGATATCTAAACACACTGGCCTGGCGTTTTCTCTATATAATTGAATCCGAAGCATGTCCTGGCCCTTGCCTGATAAACTTGATATCTAAACACACTGGCCTGCCATTGTCTATATAATGAACCCTACACATGTCCTTGCCCTTGTCTGATAAACATGATAGCTAAACACATGGCCTGCCATTCCTTTCTATATAATGAACCCTACACATGGTCCTGGCCTTGTTAGATAAACTTGATAGCTAACACACTGGCCTGGCATTGTCTATATAATGAAATCCCAGCATGTCCTGGCCTTTCCTGCTGATAAAAACTTGATATCTAAATAAGCACACTGGGCCTTGCCGTTGTCTATATAAATGAATTCCCAAGCATGTCCCTGGCCTTGCTGATAAAACTTGATATCCTAAAAACACACTTGCCTGCCATTGTCTATATAATGAACCCTACACAGTCCTTGCCTTGTACTGATAACTTGATGTCTAAACACACTGGCCTCCATTGTCATATAAATATAATTGAACCTACACATGTCCTGGCATGTCCTGATAAACTTGATATCTAAACACAATGGCCTGCCATTGTCTATATTAAACTACTTACTGGTCCTGGCCGCCTTGATAAAACTTGATATAAAGAATCCTAGCATGATCCTGGTCCTGCCATTGTCTATAATGAACTTTAACGCATGTCCTTGCCTTGTCTGATTTAAACTTGTATCTAAACACACTGGCCTTGCCATTGTCTAATGAATTGAATCCCAAAAAAAGCAAATGTCCTGGCCTTGTCTGGTTTAAACTGATGTCAAACACACTGGCTGCCATTGTCCTATTATAATGAATCAGCAATGTCCTTGCCTTGTATGATAAACTAATTCCTAAAACACAACTGGCCTGGCCATTGTCTATAAATAATGAAATCAAGCATGTCCGGCCTTCCTGATAAACTTGGTATCTAAACACACTGGCCTGGCGTTGTCTATATAAAGAATCCCAAGCATGTCCTGGCCTTGCCTGATAAACTTGATGTCTAAACACACTAGCCTGGCGTTGTCTATATAATTAATCCCAAGCATGTCCTAGCCTTGTCTGATAAACTTGATATATAACCTAGCCTTGTCTGATAAACTTGATATATAAACACACTGGCCTGCCATTGTCTATATAATGAACCCTACACATGTCCTGGCCTTGTCTGATAAACTTGATATCTAAACACACTGGCCTGGCGTCTATATAATGAATCCCAAGCATGTCCTGGCCTTGCCTGATAAACTTGATATCTAAACACACTGGCCTGGCATTGTCTATATAATGAATCCGAAGCATGTCCTGGCCTTGCCTGATAAACTTGATATCTAAACACACTGGCCTGGCGTTGTCTATATAATGAATCCGAAGCATGTCCTGGCCTTGCCTGATAAACTTGATATCTAAACACACTGGCCTGCCATTGTCTATATAATGAACCCTAGACATGTCCTAGCCTTGTCTGATAAACTTGATAGCTAAACACACTGGCCTGCAATTGTCTATATAATGAACCCTACACATGTCCTTGCCTTGTCTGATAAACTTGATATCTAAACACACTGGCCTGCCATTGTCTATATACTTGATAATGAACCCTACGCATGTCCTGGCCTTGCCTGATAAACTTGATATCTAAACACACTGGCCTGCCATTGTCTATATAATGAACCCTACTCATGTCCTGGCCTTGCCTGATAAACTTGATGTCTAAACACACTGGTCTGCCATTGTCTATATAATGAGCCCTACGCATGTCCTTGCCTTGTCTGATAAACTTGATATCTAAACACTGTCTATATAATGAATCTCAAGCATAGCAATCTCATAGCAACTTCAACTTTGAGGCCATTATACATTACACGTCTGAAACGGCCCCTTTCTTCCACTGAGAACCCCATTACTAAGTTAAACCCGCCTTCCATCTCGGCCACCTCTCAGCCAATGAATGCATTCTGGTCTCTGGCCTCTCGGCCATGGAATCAATTTTGTTTATTTTCCATCAACTCACAACCACAACCAATATCTAAGCACACTGGCCTTGTATTCTCTATGTACCTATTTACCCAATACAGTTGTGGCAGCTCGGATTGCACAAGCCAGAAAGCATTTGATAAGAACTTTGGGCGTTCGCTGCTTGCCGACTTCTCCGACCATTACATGTCGGACTTCGTGCTGCACGGAACGTCTGATCGTAACTACCAGGAGAAACTGATGAGGGATGTCCGTATGGCGAGTCAATATTCCGTGCTTGATGAGCCGATTGCCGAGGCCGTCTGTATTGTAGCAGACACAGACCAATGGTACGGCTATTCACCTGGGGCCTGTTTCACTAAACTTTGTACAACTAAAATGTTCGTCAGTGAAAATTTAGGATTATCTGGAAATTTCAATTGATGGGTTTTCATTTATTGAGCAATAAATGTAAATCCAACAATTGTTTATAAGAAAACATTGCTAATGTGAAATTTACTATCATAATTTTGCACTTACCGTATGAACATTTTAGTCGTACGAAGTCTAGTGAAACGGCCCACAGTTCAATGGCAATCTTATGCTCCTTAAATAAGTTACATGTATTTCAAATGCCATCAAATATTTATTTTACAATAATGTTTCATCTTTTGTTACGATAAATTAAAAAAAAAGATCATTGACATTATTTTGAAATTTTTTCTAGAAGTTGCATAATTTTTTCTAGAAGTTGCATACTAGTATTTTTCAGACTTCTTAATTATGCGGAAATGTCCAAAACCCACTGGTGGAATTTATCTGAAACAGACAGTTTGCTACTATCACACTAATGTGGGTTTATATGTGACTGGAGAAGTGGATGTGTATTGCATTTGCATAGCTCCAGACATTGTTTGCACACTTCTACAACCTGATAAAGGATGAACTATTCTGTATGTTAGAAACATGGTGTGTGTTTCACTAACTTAACCCTATCACCCCAAAGTAACTGGAATGGATATTGACATGTTAATTTTCCGACAAATCCAATGGTGACAATATGATTTTTCAGACTAGTCCATTTCTGAAAAGGGGGTATTTTTGCTCTCAAAAATATGAAAATTGCTTGCAAAAAGTGCAGATCCTGATGAGACGGCTCGTCACGAGCCGGCTCATCTGTATCTACACTGTTTGCCAATACCACTATACAGGCCTGTGGTGTTGAAAGGTTTAATAGCGAACAGCGCAGCACATGCTCAGATGTGTAAAGATACAAATATCAATGCGGTTTTTTCCTGGGATTCAGAGAAGGAACAATTTTATGCTTTGGTTTTTCCTTATTTCTTGTGTTAGACAAGAAATAAGGAAAATACAAAGTATAAAATGTCAAGCCTTTCACAACTCGGTAACCTTTCTTCGTATTGATTTATTTCCACGTTAACTCTTTAAATGTCAATTCTTGAAAAACTATTTACATCTATCACCTTTCTGATAAAATCATACAACTTTCTGGAAGGGTTCGCTCCGCAGTAGCCTTATACTGTGAAACCTTGCTAAACCAGACACCCTGGGAGGTCCCCAGGGTGTCCGGTTTAGCGAGGTTTCACTGTAAATCAGGCATTTCATTATTCCGATCCATAGTTAAGAGCTATGCGATCATGAACAGGCATTATCACCTGAGATAAATGACCAAGATACCCATCAAAATTATGATCACATATGTTTCTTGTTGTCCTGTTTAGAGAGGTATCTTGTGTTTCAGGACAGTGAATATATGCAGCAACCAGTCCCTAGATAAAACTGTGAATGGCCAGCAGCCGTGCATCTCGTCACATCTAGTCCACAGTCTCATCGAGTCGGTCCTCAAAATGTGCAATCTCAAGATGAGTCCAGAATTTGTAAGTTACCGTAATAATCCTAAACATTTGGACACAATTTATTCTGGGAAACGCACAATTTATTCTGTTCAATATTCACGGTTAGAATTGTTGTCCTTGTTTATCACAATACCAATGTATTTGGATATAATTTGTTTTGGGGTTTCACAAAACTAATGGTGTCCGAATGTTTAGGGTTATTACTGTACCCATAATCTGAAAAATGTTCAATCGCAAGACAAGTCCGGAATTTGTAAGTTACCGATAATCCTCAAAATTTCCGTACGTCGGTAACACACAAGCTTAGCATTTTTATATTTTTATGTCCCACCACGATGGTGGAGGGGGCATTTAGTGTTGCCCTTGTCCGTTCATCCGTCGCGTCCTTCATTCCGTCTGTCCGTCACCAACCTTGCAACTCATAATACTTTTATATGATTTTGATTCGACCCCCGGGTCATGGATTATTTCCCCTTTTTCGACTTATATTTTTCCAGTTTTAGCTTGTAACTCTTAAAACTTTTTAACCCTAATAGCTACAAACCTGTATCTTTGTATGTAGCTTCCTTATGATTAATTCGACCTCTGGGTCATGGATTATCTCCCCCTTTTTGACTTAGAATTTCCCAATTTTGCCTCGTAGCTAGTAAAACCTTTAAACCGTACTAGCTACAGACCTGAAACTTGGTATGTAGCTTTCTTGTGATGAGTAGATGTGCAAAGTAATTTTTTTTATTTTTATTTGACCCCCTTTTCGCTTTGTAGCTTGTAAAACTTCTAAAAACCTAATAGCTGGAGGCATGATGCTTGGTATGAACCTTCGTTATGGTGTGTAGTTTTCTAGTTTAGTTTGCATTGAACATTTGGTTTTTCAGTCTAGAAAGTGGCTGGGGGTATCTGTGAGCCCCTGTTCACTGAAATAAATAAATCACTTGTATAATAAATGATCTTGCCCGTCGATGTGCCTTCAGTGTATGATGCATCTAGAGGATCGGCTACAGGAGATTTACTTCAAGTCTAAGATGATGGCTGAGTATCTCAAGGGGAACAAGCAGCGTGACATCAAACAGCTGCTTGCCATGTTCGGGTACGTGCCATTTTGATTTTTATTCCCCCGTTATCGGTAGAGCCGGAGGCATATATTGTTTGGACTGTATGTCTGTCCGGCCTATTAAGAAGTTTGCCGGAGTTTTCCAATTTCTGTCTTCACTTCTATATCCCTAGAAGGATTACTTTAATATTTCAATACATCATACTTGTGCACAAATGCCACAAATCCATGCTGCCGTTCTTCTGACCTTCACTACTTTGAACTTCATTTCTGTCATAGCTTCTATATCCCTTGTAGGATTACTTTAATATTTCAATACGTCATACTTGTGCACAAATGCCACTCATCTATGCTGTCCTTAATATGACCTTGACCTTTTAACCTTGACAACTTTGAACTTTCCGACACTTTTACATAAGTCTTCACAACTGCTTATGAATATTTATCACCTTTTGTTAATTAACTGTGCCAATCGTCGACTGAGGGCATTTGTGTGCCGACAGGCCACATTTTCTTGTTTCAATTTCTTAATAAAAGCATGTTTTGACAGCACATGAAAATTGTCTCCATTAGTCCTAACATGTTGCTTGCCATATTCGGGTACTTTAAAAAGGTGGGAAACCATCTTCATTAGAGACAATTCACATGTGCTGTCAAAACATGTTGTGTGCTGTTTTGATTTGTTTTTGTTTTTTTTACTTATTTCTTAATAAATGCATGTTTTTGCGATGTCGAAACATGTGAAATCGAGAACAAATTAAAGTAAAAAATAAATAACAGATTAAAAGGGTTCAATTCAAATCTTTGCCTATTTATTACACATTCAGTATTGGCATATTCAACATTCAAACCATGGCCGATCACACTTTCAAACCTTGGTCTATTACACTTTCAAAGTTTGCTCTATCACCTTCATATATTGGGCCTAAATCACTTTCACACTTTGGCCTATCACACATTCAAACATTGGCCTACCACACATTCAAACATTGGCCTATGACATGTTCAAACTTAGGCCTATCACACATTCAAACTTTGACCTATCACACATTCAAACATTGGCCTACCACACATTAAAATATTGGCCTATGACATGTTCAAACTTTTGCCTATCTCGCGTTCAAACTTTGGCCCATCACACATTCAAACTTTGGCCTACCACACATTCAAACTTTGGTCAATCACACATTCAAACTTTGGTCAATCACACATTCAAACTTTGGTCCATGACATGTTCAAACTTTGGTCTACCACACATTCAAACTTTGGTCAATCACACATTCAAACTTTGGTCCATGACATGATCCATGACATGTTCAAACTTTGGTCTACCACACATTCAAACTTTGGTCAATCACACATTCAAACTTTGGCCTACCACACATTCAAACTTTGGTCTACCACACATTCAAACTTTGGCCTACCAACATTCAAACTTTGGCCTATCACACATTCAAACTGCAGATCCTGATCAGACTATGTGGATGCACAGGCTGATCTTAATCTACGCTGGCCACACAACCAAAACATCCCATTTCTCCAGTCACAGCCACACTATATAGCAGCTGGTTAAGTTGCTCAGCCCTGTTTCCTATAGCAGTGTTCTGTTATGCTATAATACAGCTACACTCTATTCATATGCCAATATCAATATAATGGACATATAGGTCAAGACTACTGTTACATCTTGTGATTTTTAATGGCCATTGTCTTTTAATTTCAGGTTTGACCGCAGTGACCTCCCACTACTGGTGGCTATAGCTGGAACACACACTCCAAATTTTCCACTTGTCATAGTATAGCAGGCCATACAGAATAGCTGGAACACTCGCTCCGAACTTCCCACTTGCCATATTGTAAAACATATACAGAATAGCTGGAATACACACTCCGAACTTCCCACTTGTCATAGTGTAAACCATATACAGAATAGCTGGAACACACACTACAAACTTCCCACTTGTCATAGTGTAAACCATATACAGAATAGCTGGAACACACACTACAAACTTCCCACTTGTCATAGTGTAAAACATATACAGAATAGCTGGAACACACATACACAACTTCCCACTTGTCATAGTGTAACCATATACAGAATAGCTGGAACACACACTACAAACTTCCCACTTGTCATAGTGTAAAACATATACAGAATAGGTGGAACACACACTACAAACTTCCCACTTGTCATAGTGTAAAACATATACAGAATAGGTGGAACACACACTACAAACTTCCCACTTGTCATAGTGTGAAACATATTCAGAATAGTGGAACAACACTACCAAAACATTCCCATCTTGTCATAGTGTAAAACATATACAGAATAGGTGGAACACACACTACAAACTTCCCACTTGTCAAATAAGTAAAAGGTAACATTATTACAAATTAGATAGTGGAACACACTCTACAAACTTCCCACTTGTCATAGTGTAAACCATATACAGAATAGCTGGAACACACACTCCGAACTTCCCACTTGTCACAGTGTAAAACATACACAGAATAGCTGGAACACACACTCCGAACTTCCCAATTGTCATAGTGTAAACCATATACAGAATAGCTGGAACACACACTACAAACTTCCCACTTGTCATAGTGTAGAACATATACAGAGTAGCTGGAACACACACTCCGAACTTCCCACTTGTCATAGTGTAAAACATATACAGAATAGCTGGAACACACACTCCAAACTTCCCACTTGTCATAGTGTAGAACATATACAGAGTAGCTGGAACACACACTACAAACTTCCCACTTGTCATAGTGTAGAACATATACAGAGTAGCTGGAACACACACTCCAAACTTCCCACTTGTCATAGTGTAGAACATATACAGAGTAGCTGGAACACACACTACAAACTTCCCACTTGTCATAGTGTAAAACATATACAGAATAGCTGGAACACACACTCCGAACTTCCCACTTGTCATAGTGAAGAACATATACAGAATAGCTGGAACAGACACTCCGAACTTCCCACTTGTCATAGTGTAAAACATACACTCCAAACCTTTGTCATAGTGTAAAGGCATAAAGAATAACAGGCACACAAACTCTGGACTTTCCACTTGTCATAGTGTAAAGCCATACAGAAAATCTGCAACACACACTCTGAACTTTCCAGGTGTCGAAGTGTAAAGCCATACAGAATAGCTGACACACACCCTCATACATGTCCTACTATAGCCGGCTACACATTCCAAACTTTCCACTTATAATTGTAGCTGGAACACACACTCCAAACTTTCCATGTGTCATACATAATATAGCAGGTCGTACAAAATAGCAAGGCTTTCCAAACATTTCACTTGACTTGACTACCATAGTATAGCAGGCCATACAGAAAAGCTGGAACACACACTCCAAATTTAGCAATTATCATAGACTAATAGCGTAAAGACACGTACATGTATAACGAGTGGTAAGTTTGAATTATATGTTCCTGTAACTGGAACAAATATGCCAAACTGTCCACTCGTCATAGTAGAGTGGACCGTGTAGAATACCTGTGCATTGTCACCGGCATCTAACAGAGCTATCCATCTATCATTGTTAAAACGGACACAGACTCGAAAGCGAAGCAACACTGATTAGTATGAAAATCTATCCCAAGAAGCAATGAATATTTGTGTAATCAATACTTGGTTCACGATAATAAATATATTCAAATTTGGCTATGGCTGGAGAAATGGGGCTTATGGGTTTTTCGACCAGTGTAGATACAGATCAGCCTGTGCATCCGCACAGTCTGATCAGAATCTGCACTGTTCACCATTCTATCAATGAATTTCCTGTCATTTTTATAACAAGCAACTTCGGACGTTATCATTCCACCGGAGTGTGCTATTTGATCAGGAGCTACACTGGTCATAAATCCCATAAGCCCCATTTCTCACAGCCATATTTATGAATGTTTTTCCCTTTAAGCGGAATACCTCTTACAATATATGGGCCGCGCCATACGAAAACCGGGCTTAATGACAACGTCATGAAAAGCGGTAAACGACGTCCGGAAAAACGACGTTTCAAATTGTCTATCATCGCCGTAAAAGTTCACAGTTTGCCCTCCCATTTACGTTTACTGGTGTCAGTTAACATTAAGTGTGAACAGAAAGCGGAAAATGATAACTTACTGAAACTTTAACTAATATGAGACGCGATACCTTGTACCTCGGTACACATATTATGACGTCACGTACTTGTGACGTCATTGAACGTGAATACATGTTTTACGTTATGGCGATGGTGTCGTGACAAAATATTATAGCAAGGATACTTGCACCACAAGTTCCTCACAGCATCAATGACTTAGAAATGCTTCAGGCGCTGTACATTGTCGCCTAACTGTCGTTCTTTGACATTTTTACTATTTTTCGTCGGTTGTCCTTATGAATTCAAAATGGTGAATGCATAATTTAACTGGCTACATATCAGAGAAGTCTTTGCTTACACTGCACTTTGATTCCTAAATAATCTTAAATATGAACAACCTATTGTATGCCAACGATATTACCATCTATTATCTTGGTAAATTGAGACTTTTGAACAATTCTATCCAGTACTTGGCGAATGGTATGCCATTTAATGCCACTCATTTTATCATAAATGGAGGTAGACAGGCATCTATATAATGACATAAATATCCGGGGTTTGTATTGAATTTAAAATAAATGCATCAACATATTAAATGGAAATGTGATGGTCATAAACTTGATTTTGTAGTCGAAAATGCTTTTGTAGTATCAAATCATCAGTTTATCACTAGACTGCATAATAATGTATATCAGGCGATGGTAATGCGATCCTCAAGAAAGACACACGGCGACAATTATAAGGTATCTGCCCGGTATCGTGTTTTGTCACAAAGTTAATGTTATAAGCGGCCTACTGCCTACTTTAAAATATGTCGTCGTATACGAAATGTTAAATGATGTCGCTATTATTCCCCAAAATTATTTCACACGGCAGCAAACAACAGGGAAACGCCTCACTCTGCCTTATTTGAAAAGTATTCATACGAAATTTGGTTACTTGGGCCGCAATCCAAAACATGACGTTACATTAGCAACTGCAACACGAGCCATACACATTATTTTCATACTTTGTCTTGACCTAATGGGAGACACTTGGCCAGGCTACGAGATATCCAAATTTGGTTGACATGCGATAAAAGATGACAAATCTAAGAGGACTTGTCCGGATCAACACCCCTTGTATACGCCGTTGATAAAAACGTCGTAATTTCGACGTCATTGATCTAAAACGTCATATACGTTTTTACCACGCGTCATAAAACTACTTCTAAAATGAACCATAATTGGGATACATTGATAATTTTGGCGGCATATGGCTTTTAAAAGATGTACAATTCAGAATACGCGAAAAAGTAAAAACTGAAAATGTTGTCATTAAGCCCGGTTTTCGCACGGCGCGGCTCATATTTATGTTGTCAGTATACCTAGTCACTCATATTCTGATGTATGCCGTTTCCTATGGTAGCAAGACATTTATTATACATGTATATGTACATTGTGCTTAACCTGTATAGTGGTATTGGCAAAATGTGTAGATCCAGATGAGCCGGCTCGTGACGAGCCTTCTCATCAGGATCTGCACTTTTTGCAAATAATGTTCATATTTTTGAGAACAAAAAAAAATCTTTTCATAAATGGACTAGTCTCAAAACCACACACTCCGAACTTCCAATTTTGACTAAAAGATAATGCTTTTAGTAAGTGAACTGATCAGGTTATTGTGATTTCAATGTTGGAACATTTTGAGATGAATTTTTAATGCTACCCCCATGCAGGTGTATTTTCATTTGATTTGAGGATGTGACTGGAGAAATGTAGCTCCTGCTCAAATAGCACACTCGTGTAATCTGATAATGATCAATATCGCTTGTTACCTGCTCAATAGCACACTCCTGTAACCTGATAACGATCAATATTCCTCATAGAAACATGTCTGGTGTTTCATGGATGGAATGGCGAACAGTGTAGATCCTGATCAGAAATGCTGATCTGGATCTACACTTGTCACAAAGCCCATAAGCCCCATTTCTCCAACCTCATTCATACACAATAAATTGGAGCACACATTAGTCGGGTCAATGGTGATACAAACAGGCGTATAAAAATATCACATTACCCCACCCACCTGATTTTGTGCAGTACAATATGGGTATAATATTGTACTGTTCAGTAGCAATTGGATTGGGTAATGTGATTTTTATACTCCCGTCTGAAAAAAACGGGACATATTATGTATTCATCTTATATGGGCGGGCGGGCGGACGGGCGGGCACAGCTTGTCCACGCAATAACTAGAGTTCTACGTGACGTATTGTAACCAAATTTGGTATACATGTTTATCACGGCAAGCCGAAGAAGCCTATTGATTTTCAAAAATTTCCCATGACTTATCTCCCTTGGCGGCATATTTTTCGCACTCTGTATCCTTGTCCACGCAATGACTCGAGTTCTACTTCACCGCTCGTAACCAAATTCGGTGTACATGTTTATCAAGGCAAGACGAAGAAGCCTATTGATTTTGAAAATTTCCAATGACTTATCTCCCCTTGGCGGCCATTTTTAATTTTCGCACTGTGTATCCTTGTCCATGCAATAACTCAAGTTCTACTTGACCTATCATAACCAAATTTGGTATACATGTTTATCACGGCAAGACGAAGAAGCCTATTGATATTGAAAAAATTCCGATACTTATCTCCCCTTGGCAGCCATTTTTAGCTCGCTTGCACGAAGTGCAGAAGAGCTTATGGCATACCCCCGGCGTCATCGGCGTCGTCGGCGTCGTCGGCGTCGTCCACAAACTTAACGTTGGGTAAATGTCTTATAACTTCTGTTTCCTTTCATGAAACACCTTGTTATTTCAAACATGCATTCCTCAGATGACCCTCTATCATGCCTGTAGCAAATCCATGACTCACCACCCAACCCTTACCCCAAGGTCAAGGTCACAAACTTGGCACATTCATTAACTTAACTTTGGGTAAATGTCTTATAACTTCTGTTTCCTTTCATGGAACACCTTGTTATACCCCCCCCGCAACGAAGTTGTGGGGGGGGGTATACTGGAGTCAGCTTGTCCGTCCGTCCGTCCATCCGTGTTTCCGCGCTGACGGTACTATACTTATGTGGCTAGCCCCACAGGGTTATGGACTTAGTAAAGGTAAGGGTTGGTTACAATTAGCCACCTAAAAATCCTTTTATGTGGTTAAAAATCCTTTTATGTGGCTAATATTTAACATGTGATAAGCCACATAAGTATAGTACCGTAAGAATGTCCGTGTTTCCGTCCGTCACAAAACTTAACAATTGTAAATTTCCTTTTAACTTCTCTTTCCCGTTGCGGAAATCTTTCATATTTTACCCGCCCCTTCTCTGACACTCATACATCATTCTGCAACAAACCTACGACCCCCATTTATGCCAGGGGTCAAGGTCACGGACTTGGAAACTTAGAAAAAAACGAAAACTTAACAATTGTACATTTCCTTTTAACTTCTCTTTCCCTTTGCGGAAATCTTTCATATTTTACCCGCCCCTTCTCTGACACTCGTACATCATTCTGCAACAAACCTATGTCCCCCATTTATGCCAGGGGTCAAGGTCACGGACTTAGAAAAAAACGAAAACTTAACAATTGTAAATTTCCTTTTAACTTCTCTTTCCCTTTGCGGAAATCTTTCATATTTTACCCGCCCCTTCTCTGACACTCATACATCATTCTGCAACAAACCTATGACCCCCATTTATGCCAGGGGTCAAGGTCACGGACTTAGAAACTTAGAAAAAAAAACGAAAACTTAACAATTGTAAATTTCCTTTTAACTTCTCTTTCCCTTTGCGGAAATCTTTCATATTTTACCCACCCCTTCTCTGACACTCATACATCATTCTGCAACAAACCTACGACCCCCATTTATGCCAGGGGTCAAGGTCACGGACTTAGAAACTTAGAAAAAAAACGAAAACTTAACAATTGTAAATTTCCTTTTAACTTCTCTTTCCCTTTGCGGAAATCTTTCATATTGTACCCACCACTTCTCTGACACTCATACATCATTCTGCAACAAACCTACGACCCCCATTTATGCCAGGGGTCAAGGTCACGGACTTATAAACTTAGAAAGAAACTAAAACTTAACAAATGTAAATTTCCTTATAACTTCTCTTTCCCTTTGCGGAATGCAGTGATATTTTACCCGCCCCTTCTCTGACACTCATACATCATTCTGCAACAAACCTACGACCCCCATTTATGCCAGGGGTCAAGGTCACGGACTTAGAATGTCTAGTTTGCTTTTTTCAACTGGAACCACCATCGCACTCTCCATATGTGCTGACATAGTCTTTTATCTGAAAATGATAGTATGCGAGCTGGAATGTATGTTTACCTTCGTTATACCAGCTTTCTATTAATTACTAATTAATATACTATGCATATTAAACATACAGCCATGCCAGGGTATCTTTAAGATGAAAGTCACTGTCTCATAAAACATAATTTCATCATCATCTTGTATTGTTCAAAACTATTTGTAGAACATGTTACCTACATGTACTAGCTAAATGTTATTTTCTTACCCCAGAATGAACCTATCACTAGATAGGTCAGGGCTGACGCGGGGGGGTATTCCGTAAGCCCCCGCTTACTGACAAATCTAGTTATTTCATACATGCATTCCTCAAATGACCCTCTATCATGCTGTAGCAAATCCATGACCCACCATCCAGCCCTTACCCCAAGGTCAAGGTCACAAACTTGGCACATTCATAAACTTAATGTTGGGTAAATGTCTTATAACTTCTGTTCCCTTTCATGGAACACCTTGTTATTTCATACATGCATTCCTCAGATGACCCTCTATCATGCTGTAGCAAATCCATGACCCACAACCCAGCCCTTACCCCAAGGTCAAGGTCACAAACTTGGCATGTTCATAAACTTAACGTTAGGGTAAATGTTGTGTAACTTCTGTTTCTTTACACTTTGATACATGCATTCATCTGATGATACTCTATCGTGCTATAGCAAATTCATGACCCAGCGGCCATCCTTTACCCCAAGG
The DNA here is from genome assembly GCA_029237695.1 of Conchocele bisecta. NCBI lineage: Eukaryota > Metazoa > Mollusca > Bivalvia > Lucinida > Thyasiridae > Conchocele > Conchocele bisecta. Next base: position 32,205,737 of record CM055267.1, read on the forward strand.
TCAAGGTCACAAACTTAGCACATTCATAAACTTAACGTTGGGGTAAATGTCTTATAACTTATGTTTCCTTTCTTGGAACGCCTTGTTATTTCCTACATGCATTCCTCAGAGATGACCCTCTATCGTGCTGTAGCAAATCCATGACCCACCACCCAGCCCTTGCTTCGAGGTCAAGGTCACAAACTTAGCACATTCATAAACTTAACTTTGGGGTAAATGTCTTATAACATGTTTTCTTTCATGGAACGCCTTGATATTTCATACATGCATTCATCTGATAATACTCTATCATGCTATAGCAAATGCATGACCCACCGCCCACCCAATCGTTATCCCAATGTCAAGGTCACAAACTTAGCATGTTCATAAACTTGTTGGGGTAAATGTTGTGTACTTCTGTTTATTTACAGGGAACGCCTTGATATTTCATACATGCATTCATCTGATGATACTCTATCGTGCTATAGCAAATTCATGACCCACCACCCACCCCTTTCCTCAAGGTCAAGGTCACAATCTTAGCACATTCATAAACTTAATGTTGGGGTAAATGTATTATAACATCTGTTTCCTTTCATGGAACGCCTTGATATTTAAAATATGCATTCATCTGATGATACCCTATCATGCTATAGCAAATACATGACCCACTGCCCATCCCTTACCCAAAGGTCAAGGTCACAAACTTAGTACATTCATAAACTTAACGTTGGGGTAAATGTCTGTTTCCTTCCATGTCAAGGTCACAAACTTAGCATGTTCATAAACTTAACGTTAGGGTAAATGTTGTGTAACCTTCTGTTTCTTTACACTTTGAACACCTTGATATTTCATACATGCATTCATCTGATGATACTCTATCATGCTATAGCAAATCCATGACCAACCCCCACCCCTTTCCCCAAGGTCACGGTCACAAACTAGTTCGTAAATTTTACATTGGGGTAAATGTTGTGTAACGTCTGTTTCTTTACACTTTGAACGCTTTGATATTTCATACATGCATTCATCTGATGATACTCTATTGTGCTATAGCAAATCCATGACCCACTCCCCACCCCTTTGGCCAAGGCCAAGGTCACAAACTTAGCACATTTATACATGCATTCCTCATGTGAATAGCTATCAGGCTGTAGAAAATCACCAACTTAGTGTGTTCATAAACTTAACGCTGGGTTAAATTTTGTTTTCCTTCTCTTTTCAGAGAGCGCATTGATATTTCATACATGCATTCATCTTGATATGCTATATCATGCTATATCAAATCCACGACCAACGTTCTACCACTGACCTCAATGTCAAGGTCCATCGCACACCCCTTATCCCAAGGTCAAGTTATATAATATTCATGTTTTTTTATACAACTGTGACAAGTTTGAATGAAGGCTGCCAACAGGCGAGCTTCGTTGTCTTCTGACAACTCTTGTTAATTTTCGCACTCTGTATCCTTGTCCATGCAATAACTCAAGTTCTACTTGACCGATCATAACCAAATTCGGTATACATGTTTCTCACGGCAAGACGAAGAAGCCTATTGATTTTGAAAAATTGACGGATCGTAGCCAATTTTGGTTTACATGTTTATCATGTCAAGATGAGTTATCTCCCCTTGTTCACTGGCCTTGCCTCGACGGGCATATATTGTGACCTTCGGCACTCTGGTTTAATATCCTTTTTAATTGACCATAGGTCTGGGTCTCGTCTGTGATTCAAGCCACTTTTCATCCGTCCATATGTTCATTTTTCAAACTATTAAATGTAATGTCAAACACTGCTGGGGGCCGTTTCACTAAACTTTGTACAACTAAAATGTACATAAGTGAAAATTTAGGATCTTCTAGAAATTTCAATTTATGAATTTACATTTATTGCAGCCTATGCTCAATAACTGTAAATCCAATAATTTCTTACAAGAAAACATTGCATAATTTTGCACTTACGAAAAATTTTAATCTTACAAAGTTTAGTGAAACGGCCCCCAGATACTGATGAGACGGCTCATTATGAGCCAGCTTCTCTGGATCTACAGTGTTTGCAAATGTTAGCTTTATGGCCTATGGGGTTGAAAATGTATTGATGTCATTAACAAAAAGATGTGCAATTGTTGCTCAGTTTTGTGTGGCTGCAACCCATTTAAATATGTATAAGTTATTGTTCACATGTTTAGTTTGTAAGGAATTAAATGTGAGAGAGCGTTAACAAGGAATAGTGAACAATAACAACATTTTAAATTGGCCAGGTTCATAATGCAGTCTCTCAATCGAGTATTGATGAGTTATTAAATCTGGTAGTATGTAACTTATTGGGATTACCGTCAATCTTGCACTATGTGAAATAAGTGGAGCGGGATACGGGCCAGAAATTTGCTTAGAAAGTATGGCGAATTATAAGTAGTCCCGGTTCACACTGCATTTATTTATGGCAGTTTTCTCACTATTGTCTAGACATGCTGTTTAGCTCACCTGAGCCAAAGGCTCAAGTGAGCTATTGTTGCCACTTTTTATCCGTCGTCGTCCGTCCAGTTTCAAACCTCTTCTTCTCCCAAACCGCTGGGCCAATGTTAGTCAAACAGAAATGATACATGGGTGGGGGCACGGCAGATTGTAAAATTGGAGGTCGATGCATAATCCAAGATGGCCGCCGTGGAAAAGTAGGTAAAATTCTTAAAAAATCTTCACACGAACCGCCAGACCGATTTCAACGAAACTTGGCAGGAATAATCGATAGTCAACGCTTTTTCAGAATGTTAAAATGGTGGTCCCGTGGTCAAAAATTGGTAGTTCACATATGGGGTCAAGTAGGGGTCAAATTTCCCATTTGACCAAATATGGTCATGTCATATATCACATTGAAGGTATCGACAAGACAATCATTCTGGAGCATGTTTTGTCGAAATCGCCTGATTACGTCATCCAAGATGGCCACCAAAAGGTCATCCTTTTATTAGAGATTTCAAATGTCTTCTTCTCGTGAACCGCTTGGCCGATATTGGCCAAACTTCACAGTTATCGGTTATGGTCCGTGGGTGAAGCCTTTTCATATTTGTTAAAATGGAGGTCATCCCTTAATCCTAGATGCCATAGAAAATCAGGTCAAATTCTTAAAAAATCTTCTCCCAAACTGACCTACCGATTTCGCCGAAACATAGCAGAAATAATCGATAATCCATGTCGTTTCAGATTTGTTAAAATGATGACCCCCCCGAGATAAAAAAATGGGCAGGGCCCGGGAGGTCGAAGTTCACATTCACATTTGACCGAATATGGTGATGTCATATATCACATCGAAGGTATCGAGGAGACGATCCTTCTGGAGCATTTTTTGTCAAAATTTGATGATTACGTCATCCAAGATGGCTGCCAAAAGTTGAAAGGTCATCCTTTTATTTCATATTTGTTAAAATGGAGGTCGTCAGATAATTCAAGACGGTCATCGTAGGACATTAGGTCAAATACCTGAAAAATACACTAAAAAACTGCCAGACCGATTTCGCCGAAACTTGGCAGGAATGATCGATAGTCGATGCTCTTCAGATTTGTTAAATGATGACCCCGGGATAAAAAATGGGCGTGGCCAGGGGGGTCCATAATTTCCAATTTGACCAAATATGGTCATGTTATATATCAAATCGAAGATAATGAGGAGACGATCACTCTGGATTAATTCATCCAAGATGGCCACCAAAAGGTTGAAAGTTCATTCTTTTAATATAGATGCAGCCCTTCCAGCAGTCCTATAATTCCTATATTTTTCAGACTTTTTCAAAATGTCCTATAATATCCTATATTTTGGGCAAAATTCCTATAATTCCTATATATTTTTTGGGTAAGCAAAAGGTTGCTTTTTCTTTGGTTAAAATAGAACTTTGTTGTTAAATTTGTTGCACTAAATTCATCATGCAATTTAAAGGACATCCATAAGTATTTATTAATGTGATGTTGACATCATTTCAACAAAATTAATTTATGTAGTACCATGATGTGTGCCAATTCATTCTTAATTGTTTTTCAAAAATCCCTTTTTTAATGTAATAAGTTAAGATAAATGACTTATTTGCACAAATAAATGATTTGTGGTGGAACGCGGCTGGCTAGAAGGGGTGTTGGGAGGCCAGATATAGTGTCCTATATTATATTATTTTTTCACTGCTAGAAGGGCTGATGTCAAATGTCTTCTTGTGAACTGCTTGGCTGATGCTGGTCAAACTTAACAGTTATGGTCTGTGGTTGAAACTTTCTCGTTTGTTAAAATTGTCGCTGTCGCATAATCCAAGATGGCCACCATATCAAATTAGGTCAAATTCTTTAAAAAATCTTCCTGAACCTCCAGACCGATTTGACCAAAACATTTTCATTATATTGTGCAAAGTTTTGATTTTCCAGGGTAATTCACAATTATTCATTTGTCACTTTCATAGCTGCTAAAGATGTGTGCCTTGCTGATCAATATGGAATTGGGTTACGACATTTTCCTTATATTGTGGCAAGTTTGCTTTTCCGGGGAAATTCATAATCATTTGCTAATTGCTTTATCATGTTTATAATAGCTGCTAAATATGTGTGCCTTAACATTTTAACCCCTTCTACACTACAGACCGCTTTCCCAATGTTTGCAAACCATCTGGCTCATAACGAGCCATCTCATCGGGATCTGAACTGCTTGTTGATATTTTCTGATTTTTGACAATCCACTCCTTTTTAGCTCATCTGAGCGAAGCTCATGTGAGCTATTGTTACCGCAATGTGTCCGTCGTCGTCCGGCGTCCGTCGTCGTCCGTGAACATTTTCAAACGTCTTCTCCTCGGTAACCATTGGGCCTATAGTCACCAAACTTCATGGTCATGGTCCTTAGGTAGGGGGATTACAAAATTGTTAAAATGACGTCATTACGTAATCCAAGATGGCCGCCGTCTAAAAATAGCACAAATTCTTCAAAAATCTTCTTCTCAAGAACCGCCAACCGGATTTCGACAAAACTTGGTAGAATGATAGATGTACAATGATCTTTCAAAGTTGTTAAAATGGTGATCACGGGGTAAAAAATGGGCGTGTCCCGTGGAGTCAAATTGGGGTCAAATTTTATTATTTTTGACCGAATATGGTCATGTCATATATCAAATCGAAGGTATCAACGAGGCGATCACTCTGGTGCATTTTTTGTTGAAATGTCAAAAGGTCGTTCTTTTATTAGAGATTTTAAAATTCTTCTTCACACGAACTGCTTCACAGTTGTGGTCCATGGGTGAAGCATTTTCAGATTTGTTAAAACGGAGGTCGTCTCTAATCCAAGATGCGGCCATCTAAAATAGCACAAATTCTTAAGAAATCTTCTTCTCATGAACCGCCAGCCGGATTTCGACGAAACTTGGTAGGAATGATTGATGTAGAATGCTCTTTCAAATGTGTTAAAATGGTGACCCCGAGGTAAAAAATGGGCGTGGCCCTTGAGGTCAAATTTTATTTTTGACCGAATATGCTCATGTCATATATCAAATTGAAGGTATCGATGAGGCTATTGCTCTGGTGCAATATTTGTCTGAATCGGATGATTATGTCATCCATGACTGCCGCCAAAAGGTCCATTTATTCAAGATTTTTAATGTATTTTTCATGGGAACCACATGGCCGATGCTGGCCAAACTTCATAGGAAGTTAAGATCCTTGGGTGAAGCATTTTCAGATTTGGTAAAATGAGAGTCATCGCTTAATCCAAAATGACCGCCATCTAAAAATAGCACAATTTTTTTAAAACACATATGAACTCAATGTCACATTCTCCTCTGGTGTTCATGGAGTCAGGTGAGCGAATTAGGGCCATCATGGCCCTCTTGTTTGCTTATCCTGATCGTGATCAGATCTGGTGGTTGCGCAGGCTGATTCGTGCTGTGACACTGGTTGCATAACCCATAAGCTCCAATTGTCCAGTCACATGTAATCTCAAGATGGACAATGGAATACCACAAAAATGTATGGTACATTATTGTAACAGTTTTTGTTGAGCCCGCTTGCGGAAAGCGAGACATAGTGATCACAATGATGTCCGGGTTTCCATGCGTCTGTGCGTCAGTCCGAAATCTGCGTTTAAGTTTTTAATTACCTTATATCTCTGCAATCCTAAGTCACATTGACTGGAAACTTCATATGCTTTTTAGTCATCATCCATATATTCATGCTGTATCCCACTCATGCGGCCCCTGTACCCAAGGTCAAATGACTTCGATGTTTGCGTTAAAGTTTTTGTCAAAATTTGCTTTCAACTTTTCACATACCTATCGCTGTAACCGTAAGGCAGATTTGCTTGAAACTTTGTATGCTTATTGGGCATCATCCATATATTCATTCGGTGTCGCACTCATGTGGCCCCTGTGCCTCAATGTTAAGGTCAAATGATTTAGAAGTTTGTGTAACCATAAGTCGGATTTGCTTGAAACTTTATATGCTTATTTGTACATTCATTGTCCCATGCATGCAGCCACTGTGCCCAAGGTAAAGGTCAACTGAGTTAGAGTCACCTTGTTTGTAAGGCAAAAATGTTATAAGTTTGTTTTTCTTTTTTCAATAACTCATCAACCGCTTCAGCGATTTTGATAATATTTGGCCTCAATGTGTGTCTAGGGATGGTTCTTTGTTTTGCATACGACCCACGTCCGACCGCCGAAAGTCAAGGTCACTGAGGACTCAATTTGTTTTTATTATTATTATTATTATCAAGGCTGCCAGCGAGGGGGATTAGCTTCATTTAATGATGACAGTTCTTGTTTTTGTCGCGCCTGCTTTAGCAGAAGGCTTTGTCATCATGCTATAACTTTAATATTACTTTACGGATTGCTTCAATATTTGGACACTTGATACATGTAATCATAGGAACACACTCATGCCGCCAATTCACATGACCTTCACCTTTTTTACCTTCAAATTTTAGCTGAAACGCTTAGCCATTTTATTGGTCAAAAACTTTGTACAAGCTTCCTCATTCTGCTATAACTTTCATATTACTTGACGCATTCCTTCAATGTTTGGACACTGGATACATGTAAGCATTTCGAACACACTAATGCCGCCATTAACATGACCTTGACCTCTTTGACCTTCACATGGTTGTGGAAACATGTAGCCATTTTTTTTTTTATCAAAGTTACTTCAACCTTGACTTTTTTGTGTGTTAGGCATGCACTTCTTTAGCACATGCCCATGATCATGTTGCGAGCAAATGCCTCAGCAGGCGCTTCCGTGGCGGAATTCTTGTTCAATGTACTGGTATCTGTTGCTACATTATATAAATCTTACCCGGAGATCACCAGGGGGCCGTTAAAGTTTGTACGACTAAAATGTTCGTAAGTGCAAAATTATGATAGTCTGTAAATTGCACATCAGTATTGTTTTCGTGTAAACAATTATTGGATATACATTTATTGAGCATAGGCTGCATATGCAGCCTATGCTCAATAAATGTAAATCCATAAATTGAAATTTCTAGACGATCCTAAATTTGTGCTTACAAACATTTTAGTCGTAAGAAGTTTAGTGAAACGGGCCCCTGATGCCTCAGCGGGCTCGACATGTAGGCCGCAGCCATCTGGTATTGTGTTGAGGGGCTCAATAGGTGACTCGCCATGACAAAATATGCTATTTGAATCTCCGACCAGTATATGCTCCAGATCAGCATGTGCTATTGTGGTGTCTGGGGAAATATTACAGACACAATTATGTATTTCACTGTATGAGTGCAGTGCTAAACTGGTCAGAAAATCAATGAACATGTTTTTGTCTCATGTGACATGTCATTTATCCCACCCCCCAATTTGCGTTAAAGTTTCCAGGTATGTTGTCTCCATCCATATTTTCATTCCATAGCCAAATGCTGCCACAGGCCTAAGGCCAAGGTCAAATTAAGTCATAAGTCATCATCAATATTTTCATTCTACAACCAACCCATGCAGCCCCTCTTTTCAAGGCCGCTACTCACAACAATTGTCGTCTGCTGTTGCTTTTATATCTTGCCTTATTTCTCAATAAAAACATGGTTTGACAGCACTTCCAATGGAAATGATTCTGAAATGCTGTCAAAGCATGTTGTAAATTATTCTAAAGTGCTCTTAAAGCATGTTTTTGATGATAAAAATGGAAAATAGAAAATAAACAGCAGACGACAAAAAAAATAAGAAAGCGGTCTAAGGGTTAAAGTTCTTTTTTTAATTTGCGGTAAATTTGTTTTTTGAGGGGTTTGTCCATCAGGATCACCTATTTATTTGTCCATGGAGCTATCCACCCTTGTATACTTGCTATGCCTTGACGGGAGTATATTGTGACCTTCGGCACTCGTGTTAGCCATCATGTATACTGCTTATTGCTTCTGGTGGAAACACGATCATGATCATCATATTTACATCATTGTTGACATATATTTATAGATACACATGTTACACTGGCAGTGCATTATTTATTGTAAACTCCAAATAAAACAATGCTTTACGTCGGACCTTGTTTGTCATATTGACGAATTCCAGCCATTTTCTGTGTGCAAAAAAAATGATGCATTCTTTTGTGGCAGGCAAATTTTGTCCTGTTATGGAGTTATGCTTTATGGATAGTAACCCTTACTATGCTGAATTAAATGTTGTCGTCTGCTGGAAATGTTTTATTTTCAATATTTCTCGACAAAAACCTGGTTCCAGTGGAGACGATTCTCATGTGCTGTGAAAACCAGTTTTTTGTTGAGAATTAAAGCAAAAATGAAAAACAGCCGACGGAAGTTTCTGTCAACAGCGTAGGAAGGGTTAACAAGATTATATTGCTTTTCATAATTTGCCCATGAGCTATCTTATTCTATATATTGTGGGTGGCAGGTCGGAGCATGCGATGGATAATTTAACGATCAGGGTTCATTCTTACCAGAATCCCGACCGGAGACCTGGTTTGGCCCTCACGTACATTGTTGGTATTCTTGTATGTGACCGTTGAATCTGGTTATTCCTCTTATGTGAGTATTACGATCATTTGTAATCCTTATTACTTTTAGGGGAAGGGGTCAAGTGACTTTGGTGTGACATGTATGTACATGTACCTGGCACCAGGTCTGGTTATTCTAATTTCAGGGCTGAATATATTTTGTTTGTATATACATGTATTCCATTCTTATTTTGAGATTTTCCCAATGGAGCAGGTTAAATATGGGATTGAACTTGTTGGCCCGGCGTTAAATGACCTTAGCTTTAAACCCATTCACTTTTTATGACCCACCAATATATTGGGGTAGGGGTGGGAGGGGGAGCATTATGTTTTACCCATGTCCATCCGTTTGTGTGCATCCGAACATGTGAAAAGAACTCCTTCACCAATTTCAATAATATTTGACCACAATGTCTGTCTAGGGATGGTGCTATGTTTTGAATACGACCCACGCCCGAACACCCAAGGTCACTGAGACTTATGTTCACCTTGTTTGTGTGGGTGGTTGTCGGGCGAATGAGACGGCGTAAATTAACGGTATGGGTTCCTACTTCTAGGAATCACGATTTGCCTGATTTGGCCCTCGGGTACGTTTTTATCTTTGGCTCTTTAGTTACCTGGGAGTTGAATTGGGTTATTGTCCATTATAAAAGTAGGAAGATTATTACTGATCCTACTGCTTTTGGGAGGGGCCAAGTGATTCTGGTGTGGCGAGGACCTGACATCAGATCAGGATTATTCTGATTTCAGGGCTGAATACATAGTTTTGTTATTGTAAATATTCAGTTCTGATTTTGGGATTTTCCCCCCATTTGTACATGTACTTGAACAGGTAATATATGGGATTTAGTACTAAACCCATTGACCCGGCCTTAAATGACCTTAGCTGTTGATAGGCCGTTAAACCACAACAAACAAACAAATCATCTTGTTTGTAACGCAAATGCGTTTGAAGTTTTTAATGTTTTCTCAATAACTCATTAACTCTACCAATTTCAATAATATTTGCCCACAATCTCTGTCTAGAGATGCTGCTTTGTTTCACACATGACCCACGCCCGAACACCCAAGGTCACTGGGACTTATGTTCACCTAGTTTGTAAGGCAAATGTGTTTTAAAGGCCCAACAATCGGTGCCCTGGTACCGAATTTAGTAGGAGGGGCATATCCAATTACTGATAGCGTCCCCAGCCTGTCAGTTATACACTGGCTTTATAAATAGAATACATAAACAGCAGCACATGTTTGTCGTCTGCTCCCAATGTAGAACAGTGAGGGGGCAGCTGGATAGCCAGTGTAGGGGTTTCTGTACTGCATGACCAGTATCTAGATATATGGTATGTAGGTTTGTTATCAAACGTGTGTTCCCATAAAACACACACATGATACAGTGTATACCAGTCCCTCTAATAGTATCTGTATGTTTTATTTGTGCAGGAAAATGATTGAGAATTTACTAAAAGTGTTAAAACTTATATAGTATTTTGCTGCTTACTATTTCAAAGCAAAGAGTATTTTGATGCTATTATATAAATTATTAAAAATAGAAAGAAGTAAAATTGAATGAAACACCTTTCCATGTGTCACACAATAAGTAAATGGGGCTTATTGAGCGTTTGTTCAGTTTAACTCACAATCAGATAGCACATGACTATAGCATGATGCAGTTTACATCATTAATTAGAGCCACCATGAATGACCACCAAACTTAACAGTGTAGATCCTGATGAGGCTGCGAGGATGCACCAGCTGATCCGGGGATATGCATGTCGTAACGTGTCCAGTGTCCGTTACTTAATTAGAGTGTGTCATGTATATATAGTGAAACCTATATTGTGCTTCTGGACCTGAACAAGGTTCCTATCTCCGATGTATTTTGTAAGTACATGTAGTAACCAATATATAAGAATATGTGTTTGTAATAAGTTGGTATTTTATAAAAATGTGTAACTGTGTCATGTCATTCCACAGATAACCCCATACCAGTTAAACTGCATTGCTGCATACATAATATATGCTGACCGCTAATTAGAAACCAATGTTGAAATATAGGATATAGGAAATAAGGCTGCTAGCAAACTTGAATTCATGTAGTCATGTAAATTCCAGATCAGACTGCACATACATGCTGTTTTGTGACTGTGCATACTAACCCGAGTATATGCTGTTTATAATTAGTATATACTGCATTTTCACAGCCACTGTATCAAGTTCTAGGCGAAATATTTCTCTTGCTGGTCTATTAAACCATGGTTTTGTTTCATTCACCTTGTTATGTGCATACCAACCACACATTTAATTTGATATTACTGTCCAAAATCAAAGTTGTGCGGCTGGCACACTGTCTGATGTTGACCATACAGGCAGTTATAGCTGTTAGCGTTATCACTAAACACGTGGGGTTGTTTACAATGTCGGGTCATGAACTCAGCTCTATGCATGAATTACATATGTAACAGCTACGCTCCGCCCGGCAAGTTTGAATCGGTTGTCAGTTGAGTACATTGTATTACTTCAAAAGCACATTTACATTTGTTTTCTTAAATCCAAATTTTTCTAAACCTTTCAAAGTTGTATTATCTATGTCTGTGTGAAATAGTGTACTTATTTGTTCATTGGTATTTCAAAAATATCTGAAAATGTGTCCCTGAAGTGAAGCATGCATAAAATTATCAAAAAGCCTGCCCAGCGCCATCTGGTGGCTTTTATATCCCAGTTGGGCCTTTTAGTTTTTAATGTTTTCTCAATAACCACCAATTTCAATAATATTTGCCCACAATCTCTGTCTAGGGATGCTGCTTTATTTCACACATGATCCATGCCCGGACATATGGGGACTTATGTTCACATTTTTTGTTTGTTAGGCAAATGCGTTCAAGTTTTTTTTCTCCCAACAATGTCTGTCTAGGTATGGTGCTTTGTTTCGCCTACGACACACGCCTGAACACCCAAGGTCAAGGTTTGTAAGTCAAATGCGTTTAAGTGTTATATCTTCTCAATAAGTCCCTTCACCAATTTCAATAATATTTGCCCACAATGTCTGTCTAGGCATTAGCTTCATAATAACGATGCCCTTTTACTATCAAGGCTGCAGGTGGGGGCATCCGTGTTCTATGAACACATTTTCTAGTTTTTAATCTTCAGTTGCATTTGCCTTGTTTCAAAACAAACAAAAAATAACAAGAAAATGTATCCTGTCGATACACGAATGTCCCCGGTGGCAGATTGGAGAAACTGTGGCACAGTTGTGAAGGTCAAAAGGTCAAGGTCATATTAAGGGCAGCATGGTTGTGTGACATGTGTGCACAATTCTTATGTACACTCCAGCAAACTTTTTGATATGTGAACAAGTTGAAAGTTGTGAATGTAAGAAGGTCAAGGTCACATTAAGGGCAGTATGGATTTGTGGCATTTTTCCACAAGTACAGTATGATGTATTGAACTATTAAAGTAATCTGTCAAGGGATATAGTTATGACAGAATTTAGAAACTCCAGCAAACTTCTTAATGTGTCAAAAAGTTTAAAGTTGTGATTTGTTTGTTTGTTTGTTAACTCCAGCAAACTTCTTAATGTGTCAAAAAGTTTAAAGTTGTGATTTGTTTGTTTGTTGGGGTTTAACGGCCTATCAACAGCTAAGGTCATTTAAGGCCGGGTCAATGGGTTTAGTACTAAATCCCATATATTACCTGTACATGTACATGTTCAAATACATGTACAAATGGGGGGGGGAATCCCAAAATCAGAACTGAATATTTACAATAACAAAACTATATATTCAGCCCTGAAATCAGAATAATCCTAATCTGATGTCAGGTCCTCGCCACAACCAGAATCACTTGGCCCCACCCAAAAGCAGTAGGATCAGTAATAATCTTACTATTATAATGGGCAATAACCCAATTCAACTCCCAGGTAACAAAAGAGCCAAAGATAAAAACGGACCTGAGGGCCAAACCAGGCAAATCGTGATTTACGCCGTCACATTCGCCCAACCACAACCCACTTCAAAGTTGTGAAGGTTAAAACGTCAAGGTCATATTAAGGGCAGCATGGATGTGTGGCATTTGTCCACACATACAGTATCATGTATTGACATATTAAAGTAATTCAACAAAGGATATAGAAGTTATGACAGAAATTAGAAAGTTTGGCGAACTTCTTAATGTGTGAAAAAATTATTAAGGGCAGCATGGATGTGTGGAATTTGTCCACACGTATGATGTATTGAAATATTAAAGTAATCCATCAACAGATATAGAAGTTATGGCAGAATTCAGGAACTCTGGCAAACTTCTTAATGTGTGAAAAAGTTCAAAGTTATGAAGGTCAAAAGGTCAAAAGGTCAAGTCAATATCATTAAGGGCAGCATGGATGTGTGGCATTCGTCCACAGGTATACCAGGTTGGTTGAAATATTTAAGTAATCCTTCAAGGGATATAGAAGTTATGACATAATTAAGAAACTCCAGCGAACATCTTAATGTGCCGGACACACATGACTCACCGATACACAGTCCGAACACTATATGTACTTACGAGAAACATTGTCAATATGAATGAATAGCAGACAAATATTCATGTCCGCATTGTAAGGTTTGAAGATTTCTCATAGTTTCGACGTACATTGTATCGAACGAGTCGAGATAAAGCAAGTCTGTTTCAAAAAAGATATTTTTATTTTGCATGGTGAAACATTGGTAAAACGATGTACATGAAACTTAGAAAGAAACATTGTATATGACTAGAAAATGCTCTGTACATGCCCAAAATATTTATACAGCTTGTAAGCAGTGGTCATACATGTATATGTAAAATTGCTTGCATGTCAACACTTAGAATGCAGGAATATATAAATGATTTATACTTTGTCCATTCTCTCAATAAAAGCAAGGTCTGACAGCACTTTAGAACCATTTCCATTGAAATGTTTCAAAGTGCTGACAAAGCATTTTTTGCTGAGAAAATGGAAAATATAAAAATAAACAACAGCAGACAACAACATTTCATTCAGCTTGTGGCATTTGCATTCCGTGCAGACTCAGACCAGCCTGCACATCTGCACAATCTGATCAGGGTCTATTTGTGAAAAGCCTCTTATGCTTCTAACAGTATACTAGTAGATTGCAATCGGGGCCCAGTTGCTCAAAACTTATGTTAAGGATTTAACAGTCCGTTAAGCTAACAGAGGTTTTGACCAACTGGTGTAAGGATTTAACAGCTAACAGAGGTTTTGATCAACCAGGCCCTGGTGTTGGGATTTAACAGTCCGCTAACAGAGGTTTTGAACAACCGGGCCCTGGTGTTAGGATAAGTCTGTTAAGCTAACATGGTGTAAGCATTTAACAGTCCGTTATGGATCTGTTAAGCTAACAGATTTTGAGCACATGGCGTAAGGATTTAACAGTCTGTTAAGCTAACAGAGGTTTTGAGCACATGGCGTAAGGATTTAACAGTCTGGGCCGGGTTGCTCAAAACCTATGTTAGCTTAACAGACTGTTAAATCCTTAACCTCTGTTAGCTTAACAGACTGTTAAATCCTTAACATTAAGGATTTAACAGTCTGTTAAGCTTAACATTGTTAAGGATTTAACAGTCTGTTAAGCTAACAAATGTTTTGAGCAACCGGGCCCTGTTAAGCATTTAACAGTCCATTAAGCTAACAGAGGTTTTGAGCAACCGGCCCAAGACTGCTAGCGTGCGTTAGATTAGGAACTGACAGAGCACATATGCCCCATCAACCCCATGTCTCCAGTCACAGCAACAACACTACTTTCACAAACATACCAGTACAATGTATTCTAGAGTCCATACAATGGGCAGGCACATTGGAATACTATTGTGCATACAGACACCATACTTGGATAACTTTTTCTCATAGGGATGTACATCAATAATCCCTGACCTATATTTTACCTTGACCTACATTTAACCTCAAATTACTTAGTTATTTCCCCTTAGTTAAGGTTTGTACTCAAACTTGGTTAAGGTTTATATTCAAGCTTGTATATGGAATACTCCTGGGCCTACAGCAACCATACTTGGACAACTTCATCTCCTAGTGTTGTACATCAATAATCCCTGACCTATATTTTACCTTGACCTACTTTTACCCTTGGATTACTTAGTTATTTCCCCTTGGTTAAGGTTTTTAGTCCAGCTTGTATACGGAATACTCCTGGGCCTACAGCAACCATACTTGGAAAACTTCATCTCCTAGTGATGTACATCAATAACCCCTGACCTATATCTGACATTGACCTACATTTAACCTTGAATTACTTAGTTAATTTCCCTTGGTTAAGGTTTTTAGTCAACCTTGGTTAAGGTTTTTATGCGGGCCGTGGCCACCTTGTTTGTCAAGCTATGTGTACATCGACAACTCTCGTAGTCGAGCTATGCTGTTCTCATACAGCTCTTGTTTTCTGACGAGTGTCGACACAGTCATTTTCTATGATTTATCTTAACATTTACAGATATTTTTCTTATGGACATGCGGTGGTGGGAATGTGGAAATTATAGCTCTAAAATGCACGACAACGCCGGAAATTGCACATACATGTACATGTAGAAATAAAATACATTCCGGGTGAGAAACCCGCGAACTAGCGAGAGGGGTAGCCAGAGGGACACCCCTCTTGTGTTCTACCATGGGCAGTCGAACCCCCACTGGAAAATTCCTGGCGACGCCTATGGTGTGCATTAGCATGATAGTGCAGTCTGATTCCTACCCCAAAAAGGGTATTCAGCATGAAATAGGCTAAGCCAAATGAGTAAGTCAATGGAAGCTGGCGGACTGATTTTTCTATATGTGGCGGTGACTGGAGAAATGTGCCTTATGGGATGTGTGACCACTGTAGGTCCTGGTCAAAATAATCTAAATTCCTTGTTAGAAGCATGACAGGTGATTCATTGATGGAATGGCGAACAGTGCAGATCCTGATCAGACTGCGCAGATCCTGATCCGAGCATTAAGGTTTCGAGATGCACAAAGTATGAGACCTTGACTCTGGGCTTAGAAGGGGCGGCACGGACCAGTAGAGGACCCTTGGAGCAATGCGTGTGTGAAATATGAAGCAAATCCAAGCAAGGAAACAGAAAATATAGGCCATTATAATTTTGGACGGACGGACGGACGGACGCCTACGACGCTGAGGGTATGCCATAAGCACGGCTTCCTTCGGAAGGCACGCTAAAAACTATATACCTCTCGACATACTTCGTATGCCGGGGGTATAATAATAAGACATACAAACCATTGTACCAGACGTGCCCTATATTCACATTGACGTCACTATACATACCGGGCGGTATATAATATTAGTAAAGTAATTTGATCCTTGGGCGGTGAAAGCTCGAGTTGGTATTAGGCAGATCAGGATCAGCTGGATCAGCTGGATCAATGCTGGATCAACGAGACGCAGTCGAGTTGATCAGCTGATCTGCCCAAGACCAACGAGAGCTTTCCGTTACTGTACTAATATTGCGTTTATTATATACCAGTCAAACATTTAAAACACATATATTGCATTGAAAAATCGTATATTAAATTGGATTACAAAGTTGTAATTATTTTCTGCGCAGTGTTTTGACGGCAGTCATTTGGTTTATCGCCTAGCACCGAGACGTCGCGCTAGTGACACGCGACCAGAAACGACGTCAAATTTCACGTATCATCCCGACTAATATCCTACATCGAGTGTATTGTCCGTTGACAGCATGCATTTTAAGTGAAAATGACTAGCTTTTACAGGGTTATTCTCATTTGAAGGACATCATTATGATTTCCCGAACTTTCCTGATGACAAGTAGTTCTGGCAAATCAGAACGAGAACAGAGTGGAATATGGATTCAGAAAGCCACTGAGTGGAATACGGAATTTCAATCTGCCGTGTCGTATCTGGCTGAAGAATACACCATGAATTCACCACATATCTTTGATAGGTATACAATAAACTGCTGTATTTATATGGCAGTTACGTATAATGTATTTCCCATTCAAACAAAATATTCAACACGGAGTCTAAATATTTGGACTAGTACAAGAGTGATTCCAATTCCATCCTACGAGGATGTAGGCGTACAAATCGGGATATTATTTCCCGCACATCGTGTTTGAAGCCATAATGAATGTATACGAGCGCCAGCGAAGAAAGACGACTACTACTCATAGATGCACGTGAATAGTGGTGAAGTCGCCTCAATGCACTACCGGCGCGTTCACATTCTGCACTGGTGACAGGTAACGTGCATGCGATTCTCAACAATGTGCGAATGTTCGGATATAAACATGGATCGCATGAACGTAACGCACTGGAACACGAGGATGGCGGATCACTTTCTGAGACAAAACGCTTAACCCAGCGTGCATGTTCTTCCTCGAGAAGGGCAGGTGTCGGCAAATCCTCTTCATATGATTGTCCTAGTTGATTGATGTTATGATGACCGGCACTCTTGAACACGGCTGAGATTAACCGTAATTAACGGTGTGCTCCAGATAACGTGATTGTGTGTTCATGAGCAAAAACAATCTTGGCTTGTCCGAAAAAGTTGGGTGCAGACACACCCAACGCACCCCCCACTGGCTACGGGCATGTAGATGTCATGGTTACCCGAATGACACAGGGTGGAGTGTCATTAATGTGTTGGAGATACTAATGAAGTTTAGTAAAGATCTGACTTAACATATCAGATATGTAAAATTTTGGCATATACCGGTATTCAAAATGATTGATACTGTCAATGGCGTCATTGCTGCAATTGTGACTGTCTCAGTTTTCACTAAAGTGAACGAGACAAAATTTAGCTTGGAATAGTCAATATAAATTTGAAAGGGTTAAGCAATATATAAACTATAAATTCATAACATTATAACTACTATCACATGCAATATCTTGCACAGGGAAGAGAGACTCTTCATCACATGAAGATAATGTGGTGTTATCAGAGCCATCCAGTGCTCTGTCAACACAGTTTTGGGTAATCTGCATGCACTGAATTGAACATGTTTCCAACATATCATCCATGCTGTTTTCACACTCTATATTGGTTTCATTTTCATCAAGATTTGTGAATGGCTTATCATATTGACTGGACATGTTTTCATGCATAGTGCTACTATTGCTATCTATACTGGTACCGGATGTTTCTGTCAGTGGAAATGTAGACAGATATTCTAGAACAGACTGATCTGTAACGTTCTCACCAATGGGCACTGGTGCAGCGATCCAGTCTCCTGACTGGAGGTTTGCCAGCACATCAGTGTTCACATTATACACATTGTCATCCTGCATTTGAATAACAACCATATCCTGACCTGGGTCGTGATCACCCACACAGCTGGCTGCAGTTCCTCCAACATCCATTCTGCCGGGGAAAAACTGCCCATCCTCGACATTTAGATTATTATACAGCGTTATTACTCCACCGCTGGTTCTCACCGATAGCGGATTAGACATGGTGTAGCCAATCTCTTTACTTGCACCATTATGTGAATACTGTTCAATGGGTATTGATACACCTTTCTGTTCCACCGTATTATGAATTGTTGCAATATCATCTTGTATATCCATATCTGGGTCTGATGTTTGCTCTAGCCCATGGAAGAAGCTGTCACTTATCGGTTCCATCTGAGTAACAACATTACCAAAGGGGTCTACTGTAGTTTCAGGGTTTACTTCATACAGCGTAACAGGATATTCCTTGCCTTCGGCTAAACAGTGACCGTCACTTTTCTTTGGATATATGAAGAATTTAACACCGGCAGGCAGCTGTTTGCCAGTCTGTGGTACAGATGACTGTGACATTTCTGTAGTAGCAACGCTGTCTACAAGACTGTTTGATTGCACACAAGGAGTTGGTTCAAAGGTCAGTACTGTGTAAGGCATGTCTGCACACACAGTTTGAATTTCACACTGGTCAGGAGTGCTACCAACTTTCAAAGCAGCTTTTGATCTATGACGTTTCAAGGAACTTTTAGCTCTACGACTTTTCGATGAAGCTTTGGATTTTCGATTGACCAATTTGTCAGTTACAGGTTTTGAGTATTTTACCTGTGATTCTAATTGGGTTTTACTATTGTTCTTGCATTCATTAATGATTTCAGGTTTTCTTATTCTGAGAACTTGGGGTTTAGCATGTTTGGCATAAACATTTCTTAAAATCCGAACAGGCTGAGGGTGGGGATCAGTTTTCTTACAGAACTGATGGTGATTCAGGGATATGATATCCTTTTTCCAATCTGCTATCTCTGTCACTGTACCAACATCAGTCCTTTCACGAGAAGAGGATATATTGGCTGGATATGGACTACCTGCAGCGTCATCAGATAAACCCACCAACGCTGGTTCAATGCAATTTGTCTGTATACTGTGTATACCTGCTTCTGACTTCTTTGTACCACAGGGTACTTTCTTGTTTTCACCTAGTACACTTTTATTTATCTTTTGTTTTGTCACCTTTCCTTCAGATAACATTTTGCCTGTTTCAACATGTTCAATATCGCTTACACTTTCTGCAAGTGTAGATTTTCTGGTAGAGGGTGATTTAGATGGCTTACTCACTACTTGATGGGAACTATCAGATACTACACAAATGACCGCGTCATCAGTATGATGAACCTTACGTACATGCTTGTTATACAAAGTCACATTAGTAAAGACAATGTTACATTTGTCGCAGCTTTGTTGGGCAAGAGACTCGTGAGCTTTCTTGTGTTTCTTCAGCTGTACATTCCAGGCGCACCGATACTGGCACATGTCACACTTGTACGGACGATCGCCACTGTGGGTGCGCGAGTGGGACGTCAGCTGCCATGCCTTCACACACGAGAACGGACACTCCGTACACCGGTATGGATGGATTTCTACAAAGTGAAACAAAGTTTGGTCAGACAATCAAGTAGTTTAATCAAACTACTTGATTTGGTGCATTCAAGGAGTCTGATAATGAAACTAGAGTGTGTCACATGTTTCATTACATTTACATTGTGGAAAATAAATCACGTATTTTTGTATTATAGTTGAAAACACATACTAATAAGTGCACGACAAATTTTGATTTAGGAGAGCTAACAAATATACATGTACAATGGTGTTGGCTAATTCTGCGCACCTAAGGCTTTCCAAACAAATTTATATGGCATTACCATCTCCATATTCAGTTAAACTTTCCTGAATATTCAATGCAATTCAAAGCCGTTTGTGCAGGTAAAATGTCATAATGTTCTGACGTCAGTAAGTGACGTAAATTGTGTGATGTATGACATCACATGTGTATTTGCAACGTCACATTTGTTTCGGCGAATGCTGCGCATCTGGTAGTGTAAACAAAATGGCGAGCAGCATACTGGATCAGCATAGCAAAATTGGTATTGAACTTGAAGCAGAACTATCCAGTAACATCATGGCAGGTTAGTTTCTTCATGTAACAGTTAATTTAGTAAATAAGACCGCTATTCCATCAGCAGGGTCTGAGGATTTTACACATTTCGAATATATTCAGAATAATTTTTTACCAAACTATCGGAATGTGATAAAATTGTGACACAGTGTAGCAATTAATCAGTTTGTTTATTCCAAAATCCACATATTTTATTATGACATACGCAAGGCTAAATTTGACGTGAATTGCGCATTAGCCGATGCGCAGAATTAGCCGACATGACAGTATTATGTCTAGAAATCCTGAAAAGTAGGTACATGTATTTCCCAAAACAAATTGTATCCAAATACATAGTTATTGTGATAAACAAGTACTTATACAACCATACATTCATTGCTGTGATAAACCATATATTAACCCTGAGACCGCTACTCACAACAATTTTCGTCTGCTGTTGCTTTTATATCTTGCCTTATTTGAAGTTATTTCTCAAGAAAAACATGGAAATGATTCTGAAGTGCTGTCAAAGCATGTTGTAAATTATTCTAAAGTGCTGTCAAGGCATGTTTTTGATGATAAAAATGGAAAATAGAAAATAAACAGCAGACGGCAATAAAATTAAGATAGCGGGCTAAGGGTTAATGTGTGTTTTCCCGGATAACTTGTGTCCGAATGTTTATGGTTTTTATGGTACATGTAGTATTTGAAATGATAAACTGCCTTTATTTGAAATGACATCAAAAGTATGACGTAAATGACGTTGCACGAGTCGTGACTGGAGAAATGGGGCTTCTGAGATTTGTGACCAGTGCAGCTCCTGATCAAATAGCACACTCATGTAGCCGGATAATGATCAGTGCAACCTCTATACAACAGCCACTCATGGGAAGACACGAACATGGCCGTTGTAGAGGTGACTGTTATGGGGAGGTTAAATATAGAAACAATTGTCCATTTGAGATATAATATATTGGCTATTACCGAGAGGGGGTTGGTTGTTGTAGAGAGGTGGCCGTTCGTGGCCGTTCGTGGAGGTTCGACTGTATATTGCTTGTTAGAAACATGACAGGTGATATATTGATGGCATGGCAGTGCAGATCCTGATCATACTGGGGATGCACGCCAGTGAAAACAAGTATGCGTATGCATTTTATATTAATTGACATCGGCTAGTATAAAAAATTACCTGATAAATAGAATACCAGCCTAGTGTACAATGTATGTTGATTTCACGTTTATCAGGCTCGGTTTGGAAACGGTAGGAATTTCCTTGCGAGCCTCGGATTTCCTACATCTTTCCAAGCATTGCCAGATAAACTTGATGTCAAATGACACTTGACTGGTATTCTCTATATACTTACTCAGGTGCTGAGCCCTCACGTGATTCTTCAACAAGTCACTGTTGCCTGTGGTATACGAGCACATTTCACACTTCAGGTTGTGGACCTTGGTGTGAATCCTTCTGATGTGATCCTTCAACTGTTGGGAGTGAGGACAAACACAGCCACAGATGGTGCATGTTACTTTCTCCCGGTCACAAACCCTCCTCTCCATGTGCTGCTTATATCCATGTTCAGCCAGGAATATTTCCCGACACTTACTACAGTACCAAGTGGAGTCTGCATGTTTTTGTAGGCGGTGTTCTTTCATCTCATTTATGGTTGTAAACCGTGACTCACAGAGTCTGCAACAATGACTCGGTTTGCTGTGTACTTTACCATAATGGTCATCCAGGGTTATTTTGTTCCTTGCTTTAAACTCACACTGGCTACAAGCAAAGTCTCTTTTGATGTCATTCATGTGAAGCCGTCTTTGATGAGACACTAACAGATTGTAAGTCGAGGCAACAAAGTCACAGAATTCACAGTTAAGTTTCCCCCTTACATGCAGGGCTACATGTTTCTGCAGTGCCTGTGGGTCTGTGGTTCTGTAACTGCTGCAGACCTTACAAACATACCGCAACTCTGTCCTGTCAGCATCAGGCTTCCCCTTAAATAGAGGATTTACTAGAAGATATTCTTCTGTTTCATAGCAGTCGATATAGTCTTCAATATTAACAGTGGGTATATTTACAATGGTTTCGTTCACATTTCCCTTACAGACATTGTTAATAACTTTAGTTAACTTTTTATACACCACTTTGTCATTTTCATTACCCACAGTTGTGTTGTTGAGGTGTTCGCTTTTATCGCCTGTTTCCCTTGCAGATTGGTCCATTGGTGGTTCCACTGTGTTCGGGGTGAGCTGGTCCCACTCTGCTGTGCTATAGGCCAAATTGTCAGTTTCTATATCCATGGTTGTGTTGTGGTGGTGTTTCCTTCCATCACATGCTGTGAATGGAGAAATGGAGTGTATGGGTTTAGTGACCAGTGTAGATCAAGATCAACCTGTACATCCGCACAGTCTGATCAGGATCTGTAGCCTATTTCACCAAAATTGCAAAGCATACTTACCTAGCAAAGTGTACTTTGAGGGAGTAATTATTTATTTTTCCAGAAATGCATTATTTCATATAGAACTAATGACTGCATATATTTGATGATTAAAAGTATACAGAATTATTATACTGAATTTATTACTGTGATAATGTAGCAAATCCAGTATAATAATGTGTATTCCATCAGACGATTTAACAAATTTTCCCCCGTAAGCGCCTCAGATATATATGTCCCACGCGCATGCGCACCAACATGGGGTTTTCCCCACGTCATACAGGTGTCAACAGAAGTTGGCAGGTATGAAAACAATTCAATTTAATAGTTTTACTCATTTTGTTACTGATCAATATATTATACAAATTATCAGGATGGATTTGTCAGTCATACCAGTTGGAAACTACATTGAATGAGATGGGTTCATATCTATATGACCATATTTTTGGCATTCAGGAAAATGCACTAGTCCGCCGGAATAGCCAGCTTTTTGTCTGGAGCTCTGTGTATTTTTAGCGGTGTTGAAAGTGATATGGCGTAACTTGAAAGGTTTCTGCTGGAGTTCCCGTGACGTATTGTCATGAATGACCAATAGGATATTATGTGTCGCTAGGAAATTGTGCGTGTGCATAGTGTAATTAATGGGATCTGTGGAAGAATGGGCTAAGTCCATGAAACCCGCTTCTGTGCAATAAAGGGTTAAATGACATACAGAAACGTTTGCAATAACATAAATTTAGCACAAAAAAAGCAAACAAAACATTTATTACACTGAAAAATGAAAAGGTGATCTAGCTGTTGGAACTATTGTTTATGGCACAAGACCAATGTTTTTAAAAAGAAAACCCACAATATGTCTGCTGCGACCGACATTAGCTTATTTGCAAAAAAGCTGTAAGACCTAATTTTGGATGTTGGTTGTAGGTTAGAGAAGTAGTCCGGTATAAAAGAAATAGTGCAGGCGTTTTGAGGTCACAGACACACTTTGCTTGCAAATCTTGATCTACATGTATTACTACCCAGTTTCATAGGCGGCAGAACCGGGAAATTATTGGGGGGGGGCAATCTTGAGGGACAAAAGGGCCCGATGTTGCTAGGGGAGTCCAGGGGCATGCTCCCCCGCATATTTTTGAAATCTAAGAGGCGTGAAAGGCCATTTCCTGCATTCTCAGGATCCAGTCTTGAGGGCCCGATGTTGCTTGGGGGTTCAGGGGGGTATGCTCCCCCGTAAATTTTTTAAACTTAAAAGGCGTGAAACGCAATTTCCTGCATTGTCAGGGCTCAGTCTCGAGGACCCAAAGGGCCTGATGTTGCTAGGGGTCCGGGGATTTTTTAAATCTAAGAGGCGTGAAACACCATTTCCTGCATTCTCATGGCCCAGTCTTGAGGGACCAAAGGGCCTGATGTTGGTAGGAGGGTCTGAAATTTTTTTAATTTAAGAGGCGTGAAACGTTATTTCCTGCATTCTCAGGGCCCATGGCAGTCTCGAGTGCCAAAAGGGCCCGATGTTGCTAGGGGATCCGGGGGTCATGTAGACTTAACATGCCATGTCTCTTTATCATGTTTAACTTCTATTTTTCATTATCTGACTTTTATCATTTATTATTGCTATATGTAACGGTAGTAAAGCCATAGTGCAAATGTCTAGGGGTCATGCTGCTAGATCATGCTGCCCCGGAAACGCAATTTCCTGCATTATCAGCAAGTTTGAGGATGCGAAAATGTGCCTTATTACAGAATTATTGAGGGGACCTGAGCCCCCCCCCCCCCCCACCCGAGTTTCACTTGAGGAACATAATTTTGGGGTGCTTTTAATAATTATCTTTTTTCATGGACAACTAACAGTAACAATTTAGACATAGAAATAGAATTACCCATGACAATATAGCAACACATAGTTCATGTGTGTTATACTAACTTTCAAACTATTCAGGCCAGCCTGTCAAGAAAACGAATAACAAAAAAAAAACAATAACAAAAAACTGGCGATGCCATTTTCGACGTTGACACCGTTTCAAGTTGACAGTGTCTATGTGCAGGTTAGAACACACCAACTAGTTTTACTATATAACTTAAGCGAATCCCATCAAAAACGGCCAGCCTCTCCTACTTTCATTATTTGTATGGATGCTGTGGGAGCTACTTGTAGAAGACCTGCAGCCAATCTGTACTGGTTCTGCATGAATTAAACAATAGGTTCACTTACTCCTATGAAAGAAAAATCCAACCTCGTCATATCCCCCAATATTGTTTAAATTTGTTGGCCACGGAAACTATGTTTACATCACGTGACTAACATGTTCAGTGTTTTCTTTTAAATGCTACAAATATGCTGAAAACTGGTATTAAAAGCACCCCAAAATGTTCCTCAAGTGAAACTGGGTAGGTGGGCCACCACCATTTAATTTTCCTAGATAACCTAACCATCTGCCACACATGTTAACTGTATCTGTCTTTTTGCTTTTTATTCGAGCAATGGAGAAGAATTATACAACCAACATACAAAATTAGGTCTTACAGCTTTTTTGAAAATTACCTAATGTCGGTCGCAGCAGACATTTTAAAAACATGGGTATTATGCCATAAACAATAGTTCCAACAGCTAGATTGCATTTTCATTTGTCAGTGTAATAAATGTTTTGTTTGCTTTTTGTGTGCTAAATTTATGTTATTGCAAACGTTTCCGTATGTCATTTAACCCTTTATTGGTCAGAAGTGCGTTCCATGGACTTAGCCCATTCTTCCACAGATCCCGTTAATTATACTATGCATGCGCACGATTTCCTAGCGACACATAATATCCGATTGGTCATTCGTGACAATACGTCACAGGAACTCCAGAAGAAACCGTTTCAAGTTACGCCATATCACTTTCAACACTGCTACAAATACACAGAGCTCCAGACAAAAGCTGGCTATTCCGGCGAACTAGTGCATTTTCCTGAATGCCAAAAATATGGTCATATAGATATGAAACTATTTAAAATAGAGTTGCTGCCCAAACACAACAGTTTACATTTAAAATGAGAAATAAGATGCACTTGTGCGGATACGCATACTGGTCTGTGTTAATATTGATTGTAATAAGTCCCATTTGTCAGAAATCCATTCTGTCATCCATCCGGTGGAAGTCCCGTGCACGATTTGACCTTTTTGGACGAAAACGACACTATATACTTCGAACCAGTATAGTTGTACTGATGAGATTAGCATTAGCATTTCTAAATGTGTTTTGAATTGTACTGTACCTTTTAGTTTATGTTCACATGTTAATAATTACTGCAACCGCTGAACATAGGGAACTTAATTGTAACACAAGCTGGTTGACATTATCACTATCTATAGTTATCGTGTTATTCATTTTCACAATGAGGAGCGAGCCTGGTACAGATCATGTCTCCAGATAAGAATATAATTATTTGATGTTGAGATTCTAATTATGGCCTGGGCCTTTTTAATTGGTGAGTTGTGTGAAATAATTGTTAATATATATGAAATATATTGATTTTATCACGCTGGGTAATTGTTTTAATTAATGTAAAAAAATAAAGCCAATATATGTAGGTAACCAACTTATCTATAGCTTATTTACAGTTGATGTGGGCGGTACGGAAATTTGCTGCCGCCATGTGTAAATCATAACACAATATATCACACGACAAAAACAGGGATCATATTGGGTTGCAAATAGTGTAACCGATCTGTGATTTCCGGCTATATGAACAGGGCCTTTTGTGTCTGAATGATCGAGACTGATATCATCTGAGTCTCAGTCAATATTATTTTAGTGTTAAGTATATATATGGGTACGTGCAGACCAAAATGAATGGACACCAGTAATACTAATCCTGTGTTCTTGTGACTTTTGATTTAGCTGACGGATTTGCCGATGGGAATAACTTTTATTTTTTAAATTAATTGGGTCTATATGACCATCGGCCGATATGATTTTGGCATCATGTCCAGAAATGTTGAATATTTGACACACAGTTTGCATAGTTGGGAGCTCTGCTCAGATACAGGACACAGGTCGCGTGATCGTGATCAAATGGACATGTGGCGGTAGGTATTGGAGGGTATGGCGCTAATTTCTGGTAGAAGGAGCAGCGCTGCGCATAATCAAAGGACTGAACGTCCTGAAATTCTACATTTTTTGACATATGGCGCACAATATGGCGCACAACCTAGAGATTCCCCCGTAGATGGTGAACTACTACGTCACAGAAGTCTCTTCCATCTTTTTAGCCACGCTGAAATAGTTACCAACAACATGAAGATATGATGTACTACAAAAATCCTCACAAAACTTAGCCTGAGTATTTATAACAATGGTTTCTGACCTCCTTCTAAAGAAAGTGGGCCGTATATAAAAAATTCGGTCACTGTCTCAAGGATTTATATATCCTTGTCAACTCAATAGAAGCCTTATTTTCGAACATTTTTTTCACCAAACCTGTTCACATCTTCATCTGAAATTAAAACAAACAGACCGTAGCTGAAAATGGACAACATCTTTAACTGACCCAATGGTGATGAATACTAGTAGTATTCATTGTTTAACGCATTTAAAGGTACATGCCCACGCAGTAGGCACAAACTGTTCTTTATAGGAATTAAATAAGTGTATAATTATGTCACTATTCCACCAGTTCTAAAAATTACGAGTGCCCGCTATACAAATATAATCATTTATTAATTATCAGTTTACTGTTAGCGACGCACGGCGTTAACAGTCTATTTTGATAATGTGCGGGGACGACGACTTTCACATCACGGCTTGCGGTGCGCAGTATACTATGCGCGCCAGTAGGCTTCCCAATATGTAAACAAGATTATCAAAATGTCAAAACGTCCAGGACGGAAATTGTCTGAAACAGCGTCGGCCAAAAAAAAGGCGAAATGTCTGAAGGACAGGCAGTACCGAGAGAGAGTGGTTAATATTGGCGACCAGATCACCAAATGGAAAGAGTTACGTGGAGATTTAGATTTCGACTCGAACAGAGATTTTTCTTCTCAACTTCCGATACTTCACTGCGCATGTCAAAGATGTGATATGATTGACTGTGTCACACGATGCGTATTGGTAAAAATAGCACGAGGTCGGAAAATACCCTTTCTGGTCGCGGCATATAAAATGCGATTTAACACCAATTAACACGCGCCGTAATTGAAAATAACTTGTTAGTGGGTAGACAAATGGCTCATATAAGGCATGACAGAAAATGAAAAGTAGTAGTACAATGTAACCTGCTGCGTGGGCATGTAACTTTAAGATCAGATATGGTGTGTTTTTTTAGCAATTTTAAAAATCAGGACCGAAGTGTCGAAGTCTACTAGAAACGGTCTACTAAATTCACTTGGCCTTATGTGACCAGTATAGATCCTGATAAGAGAGCACAGTGGTGTAGCTCAGATACATTGGGACCGAGCGTAGAACAAATATAACTAGAGCAGCTTGAGCTGCATCAACGGTTTGAGCCTCAAACATTGATTTCATGTGTAACTAAGCTTTAGCCCAAGGTGTAAACTATCGGTTGCAAAAAGAATTTCTGAAGTTTTAGAATGAACAGTCCAACATTATTGTGTTCGCATCATCACACCGATGTGGGGCCGGTTAGCTTAGAGGTAGAGCGATGGACTCGGAGCGAGGGATACCGGGTTCGATCCTCAGCCAAAGTTTTAGCTAAAGGACTGAAATATCGACTACAGCAAAAACAATTGAAATCGAATGATAAATAACGAAGCTGACGTCACATCCGTTTGCTCTATTTTGAAAACTTGAAAAAATACGTTCATCTTTGACATCGAATAGAGACGTAAGTAGTCAAGATATAGCTCTGAAAATTATCATCTTTCATGCGGCTGACACTCCCCAATCACCCTGGCAAGAAATTATGTTGCTGACAGTACTGTACAAATTGGAAAACGTTTGTAAAGACCACCCGTTATCAGCAGAAATTCGGCAAAATCGTTGAAAAGTATGTACATTTTTCAACTTCAAATGCATATAGCTCTTTTATTTGAGCAGATAGCCGAAAACCGTCAGGGAATTTGAGATAGAGAATTTTGTCAGCTTTCCAATGCAAAAAGAATTCTTGAAATCGGTTGGAAAATAAGGAAGTTATAGGAAGTATGACGTCACTTCCGTTTTCGTGGAAAGTAGCATTAAAATATATTTGAAAATCTCTGAATCTCTGCTCACACTTGATCCGAATCGGCATGCAAAATGTGAAGTCGATCCGACCAGCGGTTTGGTGTAGATGGAGGGAGCCCGTAAGTCAGCGGATGATTATTTTCCGATAGTTATCGCCCTTAAATTGCAGTTTACGCCATTTGTAAATATACCTAATAAAACGGAAATGTGCAATATTCCGCCAGTGAAGTTTTCGTTTGTTTTTCACCATAGGCCGGGAACAAAGCGGGAAAGTTTTAGCTAACGGACTGAAATATCGACCGCAGCAAGAAATTTTGAAATCTATTGATAAATAACGAAGCTGACGTCACATCCGTTTGCTCTATTCCTATAACTTCCTTATGAAAAAAAGACGTTCATCTTTGACATCCAATAGAACCGGAAGTAGTCAAGATAGAGCTCTGAAAATTATCATCTTTTATGCGCCTGACACTCCCCTATCACACTGGCAAGAAATTATGTTGCTGACATTATTGTACAAATTGGAAAACGTTTGTAAAGATCACCCGTTATCAGCCGAAATTCGGCAAAAAATCGGCAAAATCGTTGAAAAGTATGTACATTTTTCAACTTCAAATGCCTATAACTTTCTTATTTGACCAGATAGCCGCGAAATGTCAGCAAGTTATAGAAAGTATGACGTCACTTCCGGTTTCGTGGAAAGTGGCATTAAGAGATTTCTGAAAATCTCTGAGTCTCTGCTCACACTTGATCCGAATCGGCATGCAAAATTTGAAGTCGATCCGACTGAAAGCCGCCTCAAACCTAACAAGTTTCTTGGTCGTTTCACCCTAAATCCCGTTCATATATATATATGATGTAGATGGGCTGAATACTGTAACTGGATACTATAGCAAGTTACTCACGAATTGATACGTCAACCTCTGCCCCCAGTAGGTAGGTACCAGACTATACGATTGTAAGTACTACCACATCGCCTAATAAATTATCTGGTACCAATTTACAGCTGGATAAACTGAAGAAGTGTGGATAAAGTGTTTTGCTCAATGACATAATGCGCGACTCAGGTGAGGCTCTTTCTTTTTTTACATACTGCTACACCCCCTCGCGGGTAGATAGAAGGCAGCAAAAGTGTGATTAAAAATAGATCGAAAAGATAAAAGTAGGTCAAAAACAATCCATATAATTATAGTGTCTTAAGGGTGGGAATTGCGGGAAGTGCCCAACGATGACCTGAAATTGTCATGGTCGGGTTGGGCCAATGTGTGTTCAGGCAGGGAGTTCCACTGCACCACTGTACGAGGGAAGAACGAGTATTTGTAAAAGTCTGTATTTGTATGTATTTGACGGAAAGTCATGGAATGGGGCGCAGTAGAGAGAAATTCTGTTTGACGCTGTATGTGGATGATGTGTGGTATGGCGACAATACTTTGACAAGTTTATAGAAAAGGCATAATTGGGCCTGTAACCTCCAGTCTTGCAAGCTACACGACCCTCGAGTGGACAGCTTTTCAGTTACGCTAGCCTGCCGTGATTATTCATTGACAGTCCAGCGAGCAGCGCGTCGCTGGACCATCCTACTTTGTTTATGGTTTGCTGTGTGTAGGGGTCCCAGAGACATATTCGATCTGGGGACGGACTAGAGTTTTGTATGTCTAATCGCGTACTCTGGGGTCTGTAGTTTTGATATTCAGTTTGACAAACCCCAAAGCACTGTTTGCTTTGTTTGTGATGTGCTGGTTCTGTAACAGGGAGAGCAAAATATGCAGTCGTTGTCTGATTTAGATGAGACGTTTCCACTAGTTCATGTACCTTCATCTGGCTGAGTTGGGAAAAGCGCAGTGGGCTCTTTGGAGTGGATACTGGCCTGAATCGGTCGTTTAAGATGTTTCTTAGTATTCACTGGGACACTGGTGTATGGCTTACCCTCCTATGTGGTACAGAGTCCTAGTAAGTCCTCAGCATAGTTGCTGTAAGCTACCTTTATCATTGCCTTTACAGAATGTCGGGTCTGGAGAAAGAGTTTTCGAGATTGTTGGTTACCTGTTTTTCTGTGGTGTCTATACAATTTGTCACGCTTTCTGATATTCCGTTTGATTTCTTGCGTACTCCATGGGAAAGAGAATTTGCCAGTGACGAGTTTCTTTGGGATATATGTCTTTACTAGCTTGTTTAGTGATTTTGTAAAATCAGACCAAAGTGTCTCCACATACTTACTTTTTGATATCTGTTCTTGATATGCCATCGTCCCTTCTTTTCTTCCATACCAGTTGGCCTTCTTGAATAGTTGTACATACATTGGTTTTTTTCTCACCATCTTGCCTTGAGGTTCGTGCTTACATAAACTATGTCATGGTCTCCTAGGCCTGGTAGATTGCTTACCTTCTCAACTAGCGTATTGCTTGTGGTGAGTAATAAGTCAAAAATATTGTTGTATCTGGTATGCAGGGTGACCATTTGTGTCAGGTTAACGTCATCGAGTATGTCCACGAACGACTCATATACTTTCCTGTTGTGGCAGTCATCCATGAGTGTTGGCTCGTTGTTGTCCCATCTCAATTTTGGTAGATTGGTGTCGCCAGAAACCCAATTATTTCCATTATTTTTGCTTTCCTTCTCCACAGATTTCCTTAGTTCCTCTATGCTGTTGATGTCATCTTCTCGTGGTCTGTAGTATGCTCCAATATGGGTGGGTTTGGCACCTACAACTTCTAGACTAACCGAGACTATCTCACAGTCTGTTTTGAACTCTGGTTTTTCTGTGCATATCAGGATGTTTTTCACCAGAATGATAACACCACCGCTACGTGTGGTGATAGTATTTTTGTCTTCCCGGTATGGGGTGTAGCCTAGGTTTGTATAGAATAGCTCGTTACTCAAAACTTTTTGGGATATCTAGGTCTTGGTACCAACTACGACATCAGGTTTGTCCTCGTCTAATAGGGCATAACACTCTGCAAGCTTGTTGACGATGGATTGAAAATTTAAGTTAAGTAGTTTGAGTGTTCTGGCTTTATTTTTCCTGTTTTGGTTTGTAGTATGTGTGCATGTGTGTGTTCAAACCCATAACCGTTGCGTCAGTAGTCTGATGCACCATTTGGTTATTGCGGTCCATCCATTATTCTTAAAATTATTTTTATTCTGTGGTAGGTTTTCAACTATACATTCGGAACTAACCAATGGCGTTTGCTAGCTCAAATGTACTTGCTATTTGTATGTGTTATGCTATTTGGTAAACATAATATCATGTTCGTTTCCAGTTAAAACTCGTCAACAATATTATTATATAATGAAGTAAAAATTCCTTAGCCTGTTTTTCATACTGATTTGTACAACGGTTAATCAGCTTTTGCGAGCAAGCTCTGTCTGTAGTCTAAAATCACGGGTTATTCTTTACCGGACTACTTTTGCACATCCAATGAGCACATTATGTTGGTATATTCTTACCTGTGCATAGACACTTTCACTGAAACGGTGTCGATGTAGATTATTTATTCTGATAAATAAAAATAACAACAACAACTTTTTCACGTTTCCGAAACGTTTCGTTTTATGGTCGCTGGTTTGATTAAACGAACACCACATTATATACCACTAGCTTAGAAAGTCTAGAAGTTAAATAAAAAAAAGTTAGTATGACTAAATCATGTTGGTAACGTGATCACTTCATGTTGGTAATCTGGTCCCGGGTCGTTTCGCCCCGATTACCCGTTCGCCCCGCGGGTCGATTCGCCCCGGTGACCTGTTCGACCCGGGTCGGTTCACCTCGGGTGGTTTCGCCTCGCTCATAATCTAAGTAGAGGGAGCGATATGTGATGTAGAGGGAGCGATATGTGATACACAAAGTTAATGGTGAAATAAATTAAATAATAATATCTGTCTCGTTACTCGTTAGCCACCGTTTCATATAGAAAGATATGTAATATCCCTATATAATAACTATGTTAACGGAATACGGATGAGCTGGATATTTAAGAGCGACTGTCATAATGATGATCAATTAGTGGCTTCACAGATTACACTAATCGGATAATTGCATGGTACTCTTGTAATAGGTCCTGGTAATAAAGCGTAATTATCACATTTATTTGGTGATCAGGAACAACTTATTATAATAACTATGCATATATAGTGAATGCCTTTACTGAATTGTCTGATTTTCGTAAGGCGGTGTAATTATGAAATAAGATAATTGGCCAGGTGTGCCTATTATTCAGGGAAGAAAATTCATACAACTATGTTTGACAATAATGTTATCGCCACGGGTCAAATTAAACGTATGTTATTATCTGTGAATCATCTTTAATCCTAATTGCAATTTGTATTAAAATAGGTATTGTGGTATATTAACATTATAGTTTTTGTCCAGCCCGCTTGCGGAAAGCGAGACATAGTGATCACAATGACGTCCGGGTGTCCGTGCGTAAATAGCCCATAAACCCAAAATGTTAGTACGTCTGTGCGTGCGTTCGTCCGTCCGAAATATGCGTTAAAGTTTTTAAAAATACCATCAAATGCCTCGGCGGGCTCGACATGCGGGCCGCGGCCATCTGGTATACTATAGTCATGTATCAAATAATCGCAGATTATCCTTTTGTAAACTTTCATAATTGTCAAACATTTTAACTAATTTAACTAACATACCTTACATTTAACCCCACAATTGGCACCATATTCAATACTTCAAAACGTTAACGTCGGGGCGAAACGACCCTCCTCAACCCATATTCATAACCAGATCCAACATAAGTTTAAAATCGGGGCGAATTGACCCAGGACGAACCGACCCGGTGCGAACGGGTAATCGGGGCGAAACGACCCGGGACCGGTAATCTGATAGATCTAACTTCAAGTTCTCTTTTTATACCCAAGCCCAAGGTTTGGTCAAATCGTCATTTCATACTCACAGGTCAGTGATTTAGTTACTACTGCGTCTAGGAAGCAAACATTTTGCCATGGATGCAAACAAAAAAAAACCTGTGAGTGCTAGACGCATAAAAATTATCTGTCGTAGTTTATAAATAGTCACGATTTGTTTGTCACATGCGCTTACCGTTAATAAGTAAATTTCTTTACGCTGTAGTAGGTCCGTGTCTGGGTTGAACCAGTATAAGTGATTGTGATTTTGTGAACCTACCATAGACCATGTCATATACATGTAGTACTGGGGAAATTTTATGGCCGTTATCTGAGGGACCAGTGGTATTAGCCGAACTATACTCTATAGTAGAGAGTGTTTTCAGCTGCAGCTATTTTGGAATCAGTGACGAGACAACAACTGGATGCTGGAAATATTTGTTTCCACAAAAGGAACAATTTTATTACATGATTTTATAGGTTGAATAAATTAAATTTAAATGCAATTAAATAAATGAAATAATCTACATGTTGAAAATTGGTGTGAAGGAATGAAAAATAAATGAAACTGGGCCGGGGACGAATCCTACCGGGACGTATACGAGGACGAACGCTGAAGAGAATGAATAAATGAGCAATAAACTCAAGTCAGCAATGAACTGACCAGGTGTATCGCACGGACAGTCCTTATATACGATCCAGGTGGATTGACCCTGGATGACCCTCGCTAGTGAATTTCCACACGCGAGTATGTGACAATCGCTCTGATTGGATGATCAGTAACGATTCATCCAATCAGAACGGAAATTACAAAGGAAGATGGTATGGTGGCATTTGTGGTGAAAAGAAAAACATCAGCTCTCATAAATGGTTAAATGCATCGAAATATGGAAGTTTTGGAAGTAACTAGAAGTTGATTTAGAAAAAGAAAGTCACAAAGTATAAAGTGATTGTAAATTTGTAAGAATTTTGATAAAGGGAAAGAAAATTTGAAATTTGTAGTGTGATGTCTTTTCGGACAATTTCGCGACTGCCACAACGCAAACCATAATAATTATTTTTTACCAAGACACCGTTAGATACATCTATCGATTTGATAAATTTTAATGGCAAACCAAGCGCGTCGGTCGCCAGTTACAGCGGCGCCCATTGAATTGGAATGGGCCAACAACTGCTATAATTGGTAGCGAACCGTTACGGCTTTTAAGGCTTGCGTCCGTATCAGTAACAGTTTTGTGAATTATCAGTTTAGCGCTGTGAGATACACAAAGGCATTAGGGATGATGCTTCATTACGCACACCCCCACATCCAAATTTTGAAGGTCAAGGTCATTTATTTACTTGTAATGTTCACCGGTTTTGTAACAGAAATGCGTTAAAGTTATTGTTTTTTCACAATATCTCTTTAACCCCTTGCCAGACATTGATAATATTTCACATCAATGTTTGTCTAGGGATGATGCTTCATTACACACACCCCCACATCCAAATTATCAAGGTCATTTATTTACTTGTAATGTTCACCGGTTTTGTAACAGAAATACATTAAAGTTATTGTTTTTTTCACAATATCTCTTTAACCCCTTGCCAGACTTTGATAATATTTCACATCAATGTTTGTCTAGAGATGATGCTTCATTACGCACACCCCCACATCCAAATTCTCAAGGTCAAGGTCATTTATTTACTTGTAATGTTTACCGGTTTTGTAACATAAATGCGTTAAAGTTATTGTTTTTTCACAATATCTCTTTAACCCCTTGCCAGACTTTGATAATATTTCACATCAATGTTTGTCTAGGAATGATGCTTCATTACGCACACCCCCACATCCAAATTTTGAAGGTCAAGGTCATTTATTTCCTTGTAATGTTTCACCAGGTTTTTGTAACAGAAATGCGTTAAAGTTTATTGTTTTTTTTAACACAATATCTCTTTAACCCTTGCCAGACATTGATAATATTTCACATCAATTGTTTGTCTAGGGATGAGCTTCATTACGCACACCCCCCACCCCCACTCCAAATTATCAAGGTCAAGGTCATTTATTTACTTGTAATGTTCACCGGTTTTGTAAACAGTAATACGTTAAAGTTATTGTTTTTTCACAATATCTCTTTAACCCCATTGCCAGACTTTGATAATATTTCACATTCACTGTTTGTCTAAGGAATGATGCTTCATTACGCACACCCCCTTTCATCCAAATTTGAAGGTCAAGGCCATTTATTTACTTGTAATGTTCACCGGATTTGTAACAGAAATGCGTTAAAGTTATTGTTTTTTCACAATATCTCTTTAACCCCTTGCCAGACTTTGATAATATTTCACATCAATGTTTGTCTAGGAATGATGCTTCATTACGCACACCCCCACATCCAAATTCTGAAGGTCAAGGTAATTTATTTACTTGTAATGTTCACGGTCAAATGCCTCGGTAGGCGCGACACCGCTTCCGTGGCGGAATTCTTCTTTGTAAGGCAAATGTGTTAAAGTTATTGTTTTTTCACAATATCTCTTTAACCCCTTGCCAGACATTGATAATATTTCACATCAATGTTTGTCTACGGTTGATGCTTCATTACGCACACCCCCACATCCAAATTCTGAAGGTCAAGGTCATTTATTTACTTGTAATGTTCACTGGTTTTGTAACAGAAATGCGTTAAAAGTTATTGTTTTTTTCACAATATCTCTTTAACCTCTTGCCAGACTTTGATAATATGTCACATCAATCTTTGTCTAGGGATGATGCTTCATTACGCACACCCCCACATCCAAATTCTCAAGGTCATTTATTTACTTTTAAAGTTGCTGTCGCCGTATCTTATTGGTAAGGTCGTATGACACAAATTATCATTATTTTGGTACACACCTGTAGAATAGTGTCTTAACAGAGCATACTGACCTTATCGGTGCATTGAAAGTATGAAAAAGTGTCTTTTATCCAAGAAAATCGCGGTAGTGTTTGTCTCCCAACTCAACTCGCTACTCATGAATATTCATGAGGGCCGATCAGGTGACAATGTTGTTGTTGTTGTATTCCGATGTTCCGCCGCTTATTTTTCGGCGCACCCCTTCAAGCCACAAGACAGGAAGGGTTGTTACACCTGAACAATTGTGCAAAATGTGATAAATTCACCAAATATTCCACAGATGTAGAATAATATATAGGACTATCACAATGTCGACCTGTAACACAAAATGGCCGCCATTTTTGAAGCGGACCACGTAATTTTCGGTTTCCTGGTCGCCATCTGTTGTTGTTGTGTCCTCTTCCGTTTTGGTACGACGCATGCGCGGAAGTTATGAATATTTATGACTGACGTGAAGCTCATTTGCATAAAACGACCCGATTAAAGTCATGTCTTTAGAACGATATATTAATTAGCACAGTTAATTTGAGGTCCCAATTCTTGCGGATCCGTCATCAGTCATGCATTGGCTATACGGGAAAAATGCCCTTTTCCGCGAGATAAATCGTTTAATGACATAAAATAGCATTTATACAGCGACAGCATCTTTAATGTTCACCGGTTTTGTAACAGAAATGCGTTAACGTTATTGTTTTTTCACAATATCTCTTTAACCCCTTGTCAGACTTTGATAATATTTCACATCAATGTTTGTCTACGGTTGTTGCTTCATTACGCACACCCCCACATCCAAATTCTGAAGGTCAAGGTCATTTATTTACTTACTTGTAATGTTCACCAGTTTTGTAACAGAAATGCGTTAAAGTTATTGTTTTTCACAATATCTCTTTAACCCCTTGCCAGACTTTGATAATATTTCACATCAATCTTTGTCTAGGGATGATGCTTCATTATGCACACCCCCACATCCAAATTCTCAAGGTCAAGGTCATTTATTAGCGCGCCTTCTGAAGGAAGCCGTGCTTATGGCATACCCTCGGCGTCGTAGGCGTCTGTCTTCAACAATTATAATGGCCTATATTTTCTGTTTCCTTGCAAGGATTTGCTTCATATTTCACACACGCATTGCTCCAAGTGTCCTCTGCTGCGCTGTGCCAAATCCACGTCCGTGCCGCCCCTCTAAGCCCAGTTACAAGGTCACATACTTGCTAAGCCATCTGGGAAACCTTAACGGTCTCACATACTTTGTGCATCTCGAAACCTTAACGCTCAGTCGCTCGGGTAAATAATGGCCTATATTTTCTGTTTCTTTGCTTGGATTTGCTTCATATTTCACACACGCATTGCTCCAAGGGTCCTCTACTGCGCTGTGGCAAATCCACGTCCGTGCCGCCCCTTCTAAGCCCAGGGTCAAGGTCACATACTTTGTGCATCTCGAAACCTTAACGCTCAGTCGCTCGGGTAAATAATGGCCTATATTTTCTGTTTCCTTGCTGGGATTTGCTTCATATTTCACACAGGCATTGCTCCATGGGTCCTCTACTGCGCTGTGGCAAATCCACGTCCGTGCCTCCCCTTCTAAGCCCATGGTCAAGGTCACATACTTTGTGCATCTCGAATCCTTAACTCTCGGACGCTCGGGTAAATAATGGCCTATATTTTCTGTTTCCTTGCTTGGATTTGCTTCATATTTCACACACGCATTGCTCCAAGGGTCCTCTACTGCGTTGTGGCAAATCCACGTCCGTGCCGCCCCTTCTAAGCCCAGGGTCAAGGTCACATACTTTGTGCATCTTGAAACCTTAAAGATCGGACGCTCGGGTAAATAATGGCCTATATTTTCTGTTTCCTTGCTTGGATTTGCTTCATATTTCACACACGCATTGCTCCAAGGGTCCTCTATGCGCTGTGGCAAATCCACGTTCAAATGTGCCCTCGGTTTCTTTGCTGCCACCGGGCGCGCTTCGTTGTCCTCTGACAACTCTTGTTTACTTTTAATGTTCACCGGTTTTGTAACAGAAATGCGTTTAAAGTTATTGTTTTTTCACAATATCTCTTTAACCCCTTGCCAGACTTTGATAATATTTCACATCAATCTTTGTCTAGGGATGATGCTTCATTACGCACATCCCCACATCCAAATTCTG
Source organism: Conchocele bisecta (assembly GCA_029237695.1). Classification (NCBI taxonomy): domain Eukaryota; kingdom Metazoa; phylum Mollusca; class Bivalvia; order Lucinida; family Thyasiridae; genus Conchocele; species Conchocele bisecta. Next base: position 32,244,530 of record CM055267.1, read on the forward strand.
AAGGTCAAGGTCATTTATTTACTTTTAATGTTCACCGGTTTTGTAACAGAAATGCGTTAAAGTTATTGTTTTTTCACAATATCTCTTTAACCCCTTGCCAGACTTTGATAATATTTCACATCAATCTTTGTCTAGGGATGATGCTTCATTACGCACATCCCCACATCCAATTTCTGAAGGTCAAGGTAATTTATTTACTTTTAATGTTCACCGGTTTTGTAACAGAAATGCGTTAAAGTTATTGTTTTTTCACAATATCTCTTTAACCCCTTGCCAGACTTTGATAATATTTCACATCAATGTTTGTCTAGGGATGATGCTTCATTACACACACCCCCACATTGTAATGTTCACGGTCAAATGCCTCGGCAGTTACGTTCTATATTTATCACAATATGTTTGGTAACATCGCAGATGCATACGAGTACTTTTATAACTTCACGACGGCCTACATGATAGTGTACATATATTTATTCAGACTACACTAATGCTGTGTTTATCTGCAAATGCAATGGTCAAGTCGTAACTGTGTTGTGTAAGTGGCAACTAGTGACAGCGCGATATAGTCGGCACTTTGACATCCATACGTCCGGAGTTTTTACATATGTTATATCTCTGCAACCACTTGGGTTTCTCAAAAATAATATAATAAAATAACCCAACATGATGTAGTTGTGGTGTAACATGTTGGGGTAAATTTGCTTGGATGCTTGTGCCAATGTTTGTTTAATCTACTTTTGAAGGAGTTAACAGAGGGTGCCGTTATGTCCTCTTAATGTAGATTGCTGCATACATGTATATTGACAATTCTGTGACTGAAGACAGCGGCTTCTCCTCTTTAACCCTTTCAACACCAAGTAACTTAATAGGATGTTCCATGCCAATGTTTCACGCTATTTCATTAATTTTGTTCATTCAAATTATCCCATTCTTCTAAAAGGGTAATCTGTACGACGTTTAAAATTATTAACAAACAGTGGAGATCCTGATGAGACGGCTCGTTACGAGCCGGCTCATCTGGATCTGCACTGTTTGCAAACATTGTCTCTATAGAGGTATGTGGTGTTGAAAGGGTTAACAACATCCTACTGTGGCCTCTAGTACGTGTGTAGCTTGCTGTGGTAAACAATTTACCTTTGTCAACATAGTCAATTCAGTGCTCCAGATAAGTTTTGTATCTAAAGAGTAGCTTATCTTTGCACAAATTCAATGCATATTTTAATTTTTACAAATGTATTTTTGATTTGTTTTATTAAATAGGAAACAAATGATAAAACATAAAACAAATTTAAAAATTCACTTATTTGAGCTGCAAAAAGAAAACATTGTTTGTTTTTTGCAGTTCAACTATAAAGTAAATTTTCAACATTATTACAGTATTTTCACTACTCAATTTGAAAATCAATGCATATTTTCACATTGCTGTGAGTATTTTGTACTCCCACTTTTGATAATCAATGCGTATTCTGCTAAAATAAGTATGCAAAATACGCCAATACGCACCTTATCTGGAGCTCTGTCGATTTATTGGAGAATGTTGTAAGTTTGTACCATGTCGGCTCTTGCTCTTCTACGTGCAAGAGAGGGAAGTCCAAGCCCTTTTATCCTCTGTTCGTAGGTTAAGTCTTTCAGAGTTTTCACTAGTCGAGTTGCTTATCTTTGCACATTTTCAATTGCAATTTTATCTTCTTGTATACTGGGGACCAAACAGTTGATGCATATTCCAAATGGAGCCGAACGATTGACCTCGGAAATGACCCTACTATGTATTTATGATCATATGCCTCGGCAGGCGTGACACCACTTCCTTGGCAGAATTCTTGTTTAGGTAATTGGGATGAATGTGGCTGGAGACACGGGGCTTTTGGGGCCAGTGTATCTCCTGATCAAAAAGCGCACTCCTGTAGCCTGATAATGATCTATATTCCTTGTTAGAAGCATGATGGGTGTTTCATTGATTGAATGGCGAAGACTACAGATCCTGATCAGACTGCGGATGCACAGGCTGATCTGGATATTCACTAGTCGCAAAGCCCATAAGCCCCACATCCAGTCGCAGTCAGGAATATGAAAAAAAACAACAGCAGAATATGACGATATAATTCCAGCACAAAAATATTTACACAATTCCCTAACATTTGATTGGCCCGTAGCAAGTCTCTGTCCAAAATTTATATCCCAGTAAACTCCCACGCCAAACTACTTTCTACAGGCGCGCTGTCAGTGTTGTCAATGTAAACAAATGGCTGCCGTCTGTCAAAATAAACACATTTTTTTTATGAATTTATTTCAAATGCTGGAATTATAAGGAATGAATGGCCTTTTTGTGGTATTTATCGGGGATGTAAACTTGGAAAAGTCGCGGGAATACTGGACGAGGCCTTCCGGCCTTCGTCCAGTATTCCCGCGACTTTTCCAAGTTTATACCCCGATAAATTCCACAAAAAGGCCATTCATTCCTATAATGCATTTTCCATGTTTTAGGGTTAAGAGGGGGCAGGGACAATGTCGCTGGCGGATGAGCTGCTGGCTGACTTTGAGGAGGATGGGGACGTTATGGTAGAGGATGGAGAAGGGGAGGATGACACAGATATGCTGGAACTGGCCGAGGTCGATGAAGACGCCCTCGAGAGGGAACGCCTCTATAAAAGTTCCGTGCGAAATATCGCCAAACTACGCGATAGCACCGAGGTAAAATATAGTGTGACTTTAAGGGGCTTGTTATGTTTGTGAATTAACCTTTTCAACCATGTCAACCATAAAGCAAATATTTGCAAGCACTAGATCCAGATGAGCGCATCAGGATCTGCAGTGTTTGTCGGTATTTTTCAGATATTTTAAAACTCCCGCTGATCTGATTATGGCTGTGAAAAGAAATTGTTTTATCCTGCATTGACTAGCTATGCATATCCAGATAACAACAGAGTCAGAACTGCTTAGGTCCATAAGTCATATGATTGATACATGCGTACATCGTGATGTCAAGTTATGGTACATGCAAGAAAGACAACGTTTGTGGTGATCTCACTCTGACAAAATATTCACATTCAGGCCCCTATAATGTAATACATGAAATTTATTATTGATACTTATCCCTTTCTACACAACAGGCCTGTACAGTGGTATTGGAAAATAGTGTAGATCCAGATGAGCCGGCTCGTGACGAGCCGTCTCATCAGGATATTGCACTTTTTGCAATATTTTTCACATTTTGAGAACAAAAACACCCCCTTTTCGTATTAAATGGACTAGTCTGAAAATCATTTTGTGATGGTTGAATATGTACATGTGTTTCATGCATATGTGTTGTATGAATATGTGCATGTGTTGCATATATTGCATGTGCCATTAAGGAAAAATTTCATTATCTTTTGTTGTGAAATACTAGAAATACTATACCACATTTAGAAAGAAGTTCCTATTATAGTGTCAGGGCTCCAGATAAGGAATTTTACATTGGGTACTGTTACTCCATACTTTTGAAATCAATTGGGTATTCTCAATTTTCAATTGGGTATTTTAAAAACGTTACCCCATCATTTTTTTTCAATTGGGTATTTCCATATTTTGATTACAAAAACCGATTCGGAAACAAATCGTACTAATTTATGTATTAATGGTACCGTTTTGTTATTGATATAATTAATTGAAGCAGTGTTGATTGAAGCACTGCTTCACTTACTTATAAGAACACCAAAATGACTAGCTCAAGTTTGCAATGATTCCAAGTACATATAAGTAACTGTTACTAGAGTAATTGGGCTTATGGCATTTGTGACCAGTGTAGTTCCGGATCTGCTAGCACACTTATAGTTATAAGGTATGTAACAAGCAGTATCATGTATTCAAAAAATCATGTGAGATGTTTCATTATCTGAATGACAAACAGTGCATACGCTGATCAAGAATGCTTTGATTGGCAGATTGATCTTTGCAACACGCGATCCATTTGTTTTTTGGCTAACCACGTTTGACAGCAATTCATCAATAATGTCAATCACGATTAATTTGGGGTCTCCACACACCAAGCTCAACAAAATGACTGTATGATGCCTTGTGCAATGGATTGAGATTCCACCTTTGCATCGGTCGTAAAATAAATCGAAATAAGGTTAACATTGGTGGTGGACTTTTGCAATATGTTTTCTTCCACGTTTGTTGCGGCCGCCATTTTGTTGCGCCATGTGTCACCAATTTTCTACGAAAAAATCTGACATGATCCGATTGTGTTATTTATAGTGTCTATCGCTACTACGATTATATTAATTGGTGAATTTGGGCGCCGTTCAACTCGTCCTATTTTAACTTAGTTAATTCGACCGCCATTTTATTCAACGTGTGCGTTGGTCGAAATAGTAATAATGTTACCATATTTTCATTTATTACTTATGATACTGTCCCACATGTAAAATATAACCCATTCAAAATAATAAAATGTCTGCTGTGCCCCGACCCTCCCCTCCCCCAGGACCAATTATTCTGTACCATTTGTTTTATCCGTGCGGATAGTCATTTACTAATGTCTACGGATGTTTTTCGTTGCTTCTCCTTGAGTAGACTCTGGGTCGCCGAAACAAGCAGTTTCACATCGATTTTAATTTAAGAAAATAGACTAGTAATGAGCCTGGATCTCGGGTTCACAATAGTGTCGCATCGCCGTGTTTTTTTCCACAATTATTGATTTGAAAATCAGTAATATTTTCCGTAAATGACGTGGATTGTGACAACAAATTCAGAGGTAAAGGGGAATTCAATTCCGGCTTGCGTGAGCTCTGAAGTTTGTGTCCACTTTCGCCATAATTGATAGGCCCCGTCTTATCAGATTTTTGTTCTCAAAATCAATATGGGCAAAAATGGCCGATACGATAAGGGTGGAAATTCTAGATTTAGGATCATTAACTTGAACGGTACTCAAAACAACTGCCGTGTGGTGGGTTATAGAGTTTCGTATCGAGTTGGACCCATTGTTTTCCCGCTGAGAGTTGGAATTGCTCCCGCTAAATCCTGGAGTTCAAATCGAATACATCCGACGACTGGTTTCCAGCCGTTATCGGTGAAATACAGCGAGACATTGTCCGCAGCTAGAGCCGGGACCAGACTTTGTAAACATTGAATGGCCGACTACACAGATAATCGGCAATGATTTTGTAGGATTGTATACATGAACAAATCTAGCAGTACGCGACAGACTGAACATACATTTGAGGAGTACGCTACAGGATAAAAAAGTATTGCGTACTGGACATTTTAATTGCTTTTTGGTACGCATTGTCTCCGATTTTAATTGGGTTTTTGCATTTTTTAATTGCGTACTTACGCAAATACGCACCTTATCTGGACCTCTGTAGTGTTTTAACCTTCAATTTCAAAATATGTTAATTATACATGTATTACAATCTGAACACTTTTTTACCACAGGTGGAAGACTCGGACCTAGGACCCAATAAATGGCTCATTTGTTAACCATTAAATACACCAACCACCAATTTCCGTACAATATACACTATAGCCTGTATAGTGTACGGAAATGGGTGGGTGGGGTAACGTTTTTCAAATGAGCCATTTAAGGTACAATTGGGTTCAGAAATACAATACAAATATAAAATTAAACTCTTTATTTTTCTAAAAATTTGTTTCATCACTTGCATATCTGAGATCCACAGGCCTGTGGTGTTGAAAGGGTGAAGTCATTGACTGCAGTCCTATACAGATACTTCACACATGCATACATCTAATTTAATTCCATGTCACATGCAACAAAGATGACTGGATTGCTTACGTACTTTTGGAGTTTCCTGCTATTAACAAAATGTTCATTTACTATCATGACGATATGTGGGGGGGGGGGGGGGATGTGTATCCATGTTTTATGAATACATTTCTACATTCACTTTATTAGAGTCAAGCTAATAAGTCATGTGTATGTATATCTTAACCATTAGAATGTGGCCAATGAATATTGTCTTCTGCTGTTGTTTAATATGTTGTCTTTTTGTCGCGCCCGCTTGCAGACACGCGATATTGTACATACATGTACGTCTGTCCGTACATATGTGTGTCTGTGTTAAAGTTTTTGGTTAAAGTTTTTTGTATACTATCAAAGGCTCGGCGGGCTTTCTATGCCCCACCCGTGCCGCCCCTGTACCCAATGTCAAGGTCAAATTAGTTTGAAATTTACATTAAAGGTACATACCCACTCAGTAGGCACAAAATGTTACTTACATCAGAGACATTTTCTGGCAAAATAAACATTAATTCACCATTATTCCACGTATTGATTGGCATTATTATGCATTTTATATTAGTCGTAAATTTACACACTGATATCAGGGGCGATAACCGTGTTTCCTTAAAATGTTAACAGACATTACTATTTATTCTCTGTATTTATTTTTTGATGTGCAATGATCATACTTGATAATCTGTCGAATATATTATTTTTTCAGGTGACGCATTGAATTAGTATAAATAATGAAAAAATATCATGCCTCATTTGCATTTGAAAATAGCCTGATACCACCGCGCGTCACTATCAGTATAATATATATTACTAAATGATTATATCTGTAAAGCGGGCACTGGTAATTTTTAGAACTGGTGGAATAGTGACACAAGTATATACTTATTTAATTCCTATAAAGAACAGTTTGTGCCTACTGCGTGGGCTTTTTGGATTTAGGTTAAAGTTTTTAAGAACACTATATCTCTAAAACTGCTTCGCCAATTCACTCGAAACTTCACATGTGTGTTTATCATCATCCATATTTTCATCTATGCCCAACCTGTGCACCCCTGTGTCCAATGTCAAGGTTAAATTACTTTGAAATTTACCTTGCATCTTTTTGGATTTAGGTTAAAGGTACATGCCCACTCAGTAGGCACAAACTGTTCTGAGATGTTTTCTGGCGAAATAAACATTCATTACAAAATGTATTGACTGGCAGCATTATTATACATTTTATATCAGACGTAAATTTTCACACTGATATCAGGCGTGGTAACCGTGTTTCCTTAAAATGTTAACGGACATTACTATTTATTCTCTGTATTTTTTTTTTAATGTCCAATGATCATACTTTATAATTTGTCGAAAATATTATTTTTTCAGGTGACGAATTTAATTAGTATAAATACAATATAATTAAAAAATGTCATGCTTCATTTGCATATGAAAATAGCCCGATACCACCGCGCGTCGCTATCAGTAAAATAAATATTACTAAATGGTTATATCTGTATAGCGGACACTTGTAAGTTTTAGAACTGGTGGAATATTGACACAATTATACACTTATTTAATTCCTATAAAGAACAGTTTGTGCCTACTGAGTGGGCATGTACCTTTAACCTTTAAAGTTTTTTACGTATACTATATCTCTGAAACCGCTTCACTGATTAACTTGAAACTTCGCATGTGCGTTTATCATCATACATATGTTCATTCTATGCCCAACTCGTGTGGCCCCTGTGCCCAATGCCAAGGTCAAATTACTTTGAAATTTACCTTAAATATTTTTTGGATTTAGGTTAAAATATTTACCTATACTATATATCTGCAACCGCTTCACCAATTAACTTCAAACTTCTCATGGGTACGGTAGTATGTGTACAGGTGAATGCTTTTTTACGTTAGAAGTTTTTTTTAGTACTATCAAATGCCTCAGCGGGCGCAATGTGCGGGTAGCGACCATCTAGTTAATTATAAAAACATATTTGACAACACTTTTGAATCATTTCCGGAAATGAGTATAATCTGCTGCCATATAATGTTTCTGTTGAGAAAAATGGAAACAAAAAAATAAACAGCGGGCGACAAAGTTCAGCATTTCTTTTTCGTTTTTTTCAGTTGGCTGAAGTTGTACAACAAATAGAACACTATGCACGGATGAAAAGAAGAGATAAAAGTTAGTGCCTTGTACTTACACATTATTATACCCCCCGTTGTGGGGGTGGGTATACTGGAGTCAGGCTGTCCATGCGTTTGTGCGTGCGTCTGTCACTTTTTGGTAAATGGCTGCCTTGCTCGGATCTGCTTTATATTTCACACGCATTGCTCCAATGGTCCTCCACCACCCTGACAAATCCACATTCGTGCCGGCCCCGCTAAGCGCAGAGTCAAGGTCACAGGCTCACACACTCGGACATTTTTCAAGGTCACATACTTAGTGCAATCAAAACCTTAACGCTCGGGTAAATGGCTTACATTTCCCACACGCATTGCTCTAATGTTCCGCTACCGCCCTGTGACCAATCTATATTTGTGCCACCCCCGCTAAGCCCAGGGTCAAACGTTTCACCAAATGTTTTTATATTTCACACATGCCTTTCTCTAATGATTCTCTAACATCCGACCCATGCCGCTCAGACCCCCACTAACCCAAAGGTCAAGGTCACAGTCTTTTTGCTTTCATAAACTTAACGTTGGGGGAAATGTGTTATAAATATACCCACTTTTTTAATAAAAAAATGGATATTGTTAACGTCACGGGTGTCCATCTGTACGTCCGTCCGTCACATTTCTTGTAAGAATTAAAACTTTTTAAACCGTAATAGGTAGGGACTTGAAACTTGGTGTGTGCCTTCCTTATGGTGTTTAGATGTGCAAAGTGAATTTTGATTTGACCCCCGGTCATGCATTGTCTCCCCCTTTTCGACTTAGAATTTCTCAATTTTGCCTTGTAAGAAGTAAAACTTTTTAACTGTAATAGCTAGGGACTTGAAACTTGGTGTATGCCTTCCTTATGGTGTGTAGATGCGCAAGTGAATTTCGATTTTTGATTCGACCCCTGGTCATAAATTATCTCCCCTGTTTCGACTTAGAATTGTGGTATATTGCGATGGTGCGCCATCGACTTCTCTACTTTCTGTTTCCTTTCACTAAACATGTTGATATTTCACACATGCCTTTCTCTAATGATTCTATATCATGCTGTGACAAATCCACGACGAGGGGTATTCTGTAAGCCTCGCTTACTTATCAATCTAGTTGCCTTCTGACAACTCTGGTTTATTAATGGTACTAGTACTTTGGTTTCTCTCCCTTTTCATGGAACATTTATCTCCCGTTTCATTGAACTTCATCGTATTTCACATATGCATGCCTCTAATAGTCATCCATCATGCTGTAGCAAGTTTTCCACTGCCTCGGCTTAGTGACATATTACTACATGTACCTTTCGGTAGCAGGTTTAAACAATCGATATTGTTGAATCTGAGTCACCAGTCAAACAAATCACAATGGTGAAACATCAATTGAGACAAACCTTGTGATTGTGTACCTAATGCGATGTGCTATTTTTTTATTCAAATATTTGCAGAAACTGTAATATTGTCTATAAATGATGTTGAAAGTTGACAACATTTTCATAGCAAATGCGGAATGTTTTAGAACACTGACACGTCTGTTGGGGACAATATTACAATGACACCAGTGTTGTAGACAACATTACAATGACACCAGTGTTGTAGACAACATTACAATGACACCAGTGTTGTAGACAACATTACAATGACACCAGTGTTGTGTACAACATTACAATGACACCAGTGGTGTGCAAAACATTTCAATGACACCTGTGGTGTGTACAACATTACAATGACACCTGTGTTGTGTACAACATTACAATGACACCTGTGTTGTGTACAACATTACAATGGCACCAGTGTTGTGTACAACATTACAATGACACCAGTGTTGTGTACAACATTACAATGACACCAGTGTTGTAGACAACATTACAATGACACCAGTGTTGTGTACAACATTACAATGACACCAGTGTTGTGTACAACATTACAATGACACCAGTGTTGTGGACAACATTACCATGACACCAGTGTTGTGTACAACATTACAATGACACCAATGTTGTGGACAATATTACAATGACACCAGTGGTGTAGACAACATTACAATGACACCTGTGTTGTGTACAACATTACAATGACACCTGGGTTGTGTACAACATTACAATGACATCAGTGTTGTGTACAACATTACAATGACACCTGTGTTGTGGACAACACTACAATGGCACAGGTGTTGTGTACAACATTGCGATGACACGTGTGTTGTGAACAACATTACACTGACACCAGTGGTGTGGAAAACATTGCAATGACACATGTGCTGTGGACAACACTACAATGGCACAGGTGTTGTGTACAACATTGCGATGACACGTGTGTTGTGAACAACATTACACTGACACCAGTGGTGTGGAAAACATTGCAATGACACATGTGCTGTGGACAACACTACAATGGCACATGTACTGTGTAAAATATTACAATGACACCTATGTTGTGGACAACATTACAATGACACCAGTGTTGTGTACAACATTACAATGACACCAGTGCTGTGTACAACATTTCAATGACACCTGTGATGTGTACAGTATTTCAATGACACCTGTGATGTGTACAACATTACAATGACATTTGTGTTGTGGACAATATTGCAATGACACATGTGTTGTGTACAACATTACAATGGTGGGTGGCAGGTGGGAGCATGCGATGGGTAATTTAACGATCGGGGTTCATCCTTACCGGAATCCCGACTGGAGACCTGGTTTGGCCCTCACATACGTCTTTGAAATTTTGTATGTGACAGTTGAATCTGGTTATACCCCTGGATATTCGTAATCCTATTTTAGGGGAAGGGGCCAAGTGACTGATGTGGTCAGGTTATTCTAATTTCAGGGCTGAATATATTTGTTCTCGATGTAAATATTCCGTTATGATTTTGGGATTTTCCCCCCAATACAGCAGGTTAAAATGGGATCGAACCCGTTTGCCCGGCCTTACATGACCTTAGCTGTTGATAGGCCGTTAAACACTAATAAACAAACAAACAAACAACATTACAATGACATCTGTGTTGTGTACAACATTACAATGCCACCAGTTTTGTATTCAATATTACAATGGCACCTGTGATACGTACAACATTACAATGACACCAGTGTTGTGTACAACATTACAATGACACCAGTGTTGTGTACAATATTAGAATGACACCAGTGTTGTGTACAACATTACAATGACACCAGTGTTGTGTACAATATTACAATGACACCAGTGATGTGTACAATATTAGAATGACACCAGTGTTGTGTACAACATTACAATGACACCAGTGTTGTGTACAATATTACAATGTCACCAGTGATGTGTACAATATTAGATGACACCAGTGTTGTGTTACAACATTACAAATACACCAGTGTTGTGTACAATATTACAATGACACCAGTGTTGTGTACAATATTACAATGACACCAGTGTTGTGTACAACATTACAATGCCACCAGTGTTGTGTACAACATTACAATGACACCAGTGTTGTGTACAACATTTCAATGACACCAGTGTTGTGGACAACATTACAATGACACCACTGTTGTGGACAACATTACAATGACACCAGTGTTGTGGACAACATTACAATGACACCTGTGTTGTGTACAACATTACAATGACACAGTGTAGTGTTACACATTCTATGACAACTGTGTTGTGTACAACATTACAATGACACCAGTGTTGTGTACAACATTACAATGACACCTGTGCTGTGTACAACATTACAATGACACGTGTGTTCCAGTCAGCGGACCCGTGGAGGCCGACCCGGAGTACCAGGTCATTGTACAGGCCAACAATCTCACCCTGGAGATTGACAATGAAATCAGTAAGTACCAGTTATAAGTATAAGTTATTGTTCACATATGAGACAGTCATGTGGCGAGCCATGTGGCGAGCCACAGAATTCCTACCACTTCCTGACCTTGCCCGATAAACGTGATATCAACAGACATTAGGCTGGTATTCTCTATATGAGACACGCCATGTGATTTTTTACCTTCGAACCTTCGAATTATATTCCGCATGTACATTTACTCTGAATTTTTTTGTCAACTTTTGATGCCATTTACGGAAAATATTGTAAATTTTGTAAACGTATTTCATGAAATTATGCAGATGTCTGATGATACAAAATCACATGGATTTTTAACAAATTAAATGTGAGGGAGATTTAGCGACCGCATCATTTAGTTTCTCAAAAATCCAGTTTGTGAACAATAAATAGCTATAAGTAGTCAGGTTTATAATGCAGTCTCTCATCTGATAAGTTTGCATTGAAATTCTGTGTTTGCGAGAGTAAAGAAGATTTCATGGTCAATTTACCCATACAATGCTGAATTACATTGATTTACTTTTTATTTTCCATTTTCTCATCAAAAATATGTTTTGACGAGACTTTATAATCATTTCCAATGGAAATGACTCTAAAGTGCTGTCAAACCATGTTTTTAGCTCGACTATTCGAAGAATAGTTAGAGCTTATGTTGTCAACCCGGCGTCACGTCACGCCTTGGTTAAGGTTTTTAGTCAAGCTTGTATATGGAATACTACTGGCCCTACACACTCCATACTTGGACAATTTCCTCTCCTAGTGATGTACATCAATAACCCCTGATCTATATTTGACCTTGACCTACATTTCCTCTTGAATTACTTAGTTAATTCCCCTTGGTTAAGGATTTTAGTCAACCTTGGTTAAGGTTTTTAGTCAAGCTTCTACATGAAATACTATTGTGCATACAGACACCATACTTGGACAACCTTTTCTCATAGGGATGTACATCAATAACCCCTGATCTATATTTGACCTTGACCTACATTTCCTCTTGAATTACTTAGTTAATTCCCCTTGGTTAAGGTTTTTAGTCAAGCTTGTATATGGAATACTACTGGCCCTACGCCCACCATACTTGCACAACTTCATCTCCTAGTGATGTACATCAACAACCCCTGATCTATATTTGACATTGACCTACATTTCCTCTTGAATCACTTAGTTAATTCCCCTTGGTTAAGGTTTTTAGTCAACCTTGGTTAAGGTTTTTAGTCAAGCTTGTACATGGAATACCATTGTGCATACAGACACCATACTTGGACAACCTTTTCTCATAGGGATGTACATCAAGAACCCCTGATCTATATTTGACCTTGACCTACATTTCCTCTTGAATTACTTAGTTAATTCCCCATTGGTTAACGTTTTTAGTCAAGCTTGTATATGGAATACTACTGGCCCTGCACCCACCATACTTGGACAACTTCATCTCCCAATGATGTACATCAACAACCCCTGATCTATATTTGACCTTGACCTACATTTCCTCCTGACTTACTTAGTTGATTCCCCTTGGTTAAGGTTTTTAGTCAAGCTTGTACATGGAATACTAGTGTGCATACAGACACCATACTTGGACAACCTTTTCTCATAGGGATGTACATCAATAACCCCTGATCTATGTTTGACCTTGACCTACATTTCCTCTTGAATTACTTAGTTAATTCCCCATTGGTTAACGTTTTTAGTCAAGCTTGTATATGGAATACTACTGGCCCTACACCCACCATACTTGGACAACTTCATCTCCTAATGATGTACATCAACAACCCCTGATCTATATTTGACCTTGACCTACAATTCCTCTTGAATTACTTAATTCCCCTTGGTTAAGGTTTTTAGTCAAGCTTGTAGATGGAATACTCCTGGGCCTACAGCAACCATACTTGGAAAACTTCATCTCCTAGTGATGTACATCAATAACCCCTGACCTATATCTGACATTGACCTACATTTAACCAAATTACTTAATTTCCCTTGGTTAAGGTTGTTAGTCAACCTTGGGTAAGGTTTTTATGCAGGCCACGGCCACCTTGTTTGTCAAGCTATGTGTACATCGACAACCCTCGTAGTCGAGCTATGCTGTTCTCCTACAGCTCTTGTTACAACAGCAGACAACATTTTAGTTTTCCCTGAATTTAAGGGTTAAGATTAACCAATAAGTATCACCATAATTCTATTGAAAGAAAACAAATGCAGTTAACATGTAGTGTACCTGTTTACCCGTTTCGTCAGCTCTACCTCGATGAATCATCTCTTTGAGCCACCTAGGTCTCTGTGAGCCATCTTTACAACTTTATATTGCACACTTCATGTGATTTATTGACTTAAAAAAAGGGAAATAATAATGTCCTCGGTCTTGGTAGAACCACGAGGTGTGTAGTGTTTGAACAGTGTGTCAGTCTATGTCTGTATCTGTAGCCTATTTCATCAACATTGCAAAGTATACTTTAGTAGCAAAGTATACTTTGAGGGAGAAATTTTCAATTTTATGATAAATTTATTAATTTTTAGCCAGGTTTTTTGAAAAAAAATCCAGACTATTGGATTGGCGAAAGCCGGGCGGGCGGGCGGGCGGCGTCCACAATCAATGTTAAGTTTTCGTGTTTGAGTCCATTTCTTTGTTACTGTACCACCTAGGACCACCAAACTTTCACAGCTTCATAATCAAGGGGTGCCCACCACATATCACTATCCAACATGTTACTTTTTTTTTTAACTTGACCCATTTTTTCCACGTAGTCGACTTAGCCATTTTCAATGTTAAGTTTTCGCGTTTACAATGTTAAGTTTTCGTGTTTAAGTCCATTTCTTTGGTACTGTACCACCTAGGACCACCAAACTTTCACAGCTTCATAATCAAGGGGTACGCACCACATATCACTATCCAACATGTTACTTTTTTTTTTTAACTTCTTCACCCATTTTTCCGCGCAGTCGACTTAGCCATTTTCAATGTTAAGTTTTCGCGTTTACAATGTTAAGTTTTCGTGTTTAAGTCCATTTCTTTGTTACTGTACCACCTAGGACCACCAAACTTTCACAGCTTCATAATCAAGGGGTGCCCACCACATATCACTATCCAACATGTTACTTTTTTTTTAACTTGACCCACTTTTTTTTTACTTTTTACCGCCGCAGTATACTTAGCCATTTTCAATGTTAAGTTTTCGTGTTTACAATGTTAAGTTTTCGTGTTTGAGTCCATTTCTTTGGTACTCTACCACCTAGGACCACCAAACTTTCACAGCTTCATAATCAAGGGGTGCCCACCACATATCACTATCCAACATGTTACTTTTTTAGCCAGGTTTTTTGAAAAAAAATCCAGGCTATTGGATTGGCGAAAGCCGGGCGGGGGCGGGCGGGGGCGGGGCGGCGGGCGGCGTCCACAATCAATGTTAAGTTTTCGTGTTTGAGTCCATTTCTTTGTTACTGTACCACCTAGGACCACCAAACACTTTCACAGCTTCATAATCAATGGGGGTGCCCACCACATATCACTATCCAACATGTTACTTTTTTTTTAACTTGACCCATTTTTTCCGCGTAGTCGACTTAGCCATTTTCAATGTTAAGTTTTCGCGTTTACAATGTTAAGTTTTCGTGTCTAAGTCCATTTCTTTGGTACTGTACCACCTAGGACCACCAAACTTTCACAGCTTCATAATCAAGGGGTACTCACCACATATCACTATCCAACATGTTACTTTTTTTTTTAACTTCACCCATTTTTTCCGTGCAGTCGACTTAGCCATTTTCAATGTTAAGTTTTCGCGTTTACAATGTTAAGTTTTCGTGTTTAAGTCCATTTCTTTGGTACTGTACCACCTAGGACCACCAAACTTTCACAGCTTCATAACCAAGGGGTGCCTACCACATACAACTATCCAACATGTGACCATTTTTTTACCTTCACCTATTATTTCTACGTAATTGACTTTTTAACGTACGTCTGGTTATGTTTTGGTTAAAACTTTTTTCGTTATACTATATCTCTGCAACTGTTTCGCCCATTACCTTGAAACTTCACATGGGTGTTTATCATCATCCATATTTTCATTCTAACCCCCAACCGTGCGGCCCTTGTGCCCATTTGTCAAGGTCAAATTACTTTGAATTTTTTTGTTAAAGTTTTTTAGTGACTATGCTCTGCAACTGCTTCACCCAATACCTTGATACTTCACATGGGTGTTTATCATCATTGTCGCACCTGCTTGCGGAAAGCGCGATCCTGTGCCCAATGTCAAGGTCAAATTACTTTGAATTTTTTTGTTAAAGTTTTTTTGTGTACTATATCTCTGCAACTGCTTCACCCAATACCTTGATACTTCACATGGGTGTTTATCATCATTGTCGCACCTGCTTGCGGAAAGCGCGATCCTGTGCCCAATGTCAAGGTCAAATTACTTTGAATTTTTTTGTTAAAGTTTTTTTGTGTACTATATCTCTGCAACTGCTTCACCCAATACCTTGATACTTCACATGGGTGTTTATCATCATTGTCACACCTGCTTGCGGAAAGCGCGATATCGTCGGCATTTTGGCATACGTCCGTCCGTTCGTCCGTGTGTCCGGTTAAAGTTTTTTGGTTAAAGTTTTTCCATCTACTATATCTATTTTTTTAGTGTCCATGCCTCGCCCCAAGGCGCGACATGCAGGCCACGGCCATCTAGTCTACAAAAAGTGGGTATAATTATGTTATCCAAGTGTCTATGCTTGGAAAAAACCTGGCTTTCGTGGCTTTGCCTCGTTTCTTGTTTTTAACTTGACCCATTTTTTCCGCACAGTCGACTTAGCCATTTTCAATGTTAAGTTTTCGCGTTTACAATGTTAAGTTTTCGTGTTTAAGTCCATTTCTTTGGTACTGTACCACCTAGGACCACCAAACTTTCACAGCTTCATAACCAAGGGGTGCCTACCACATACAACTATCCAACATGTGACCATTTTTTTACCTTCACCTATTATTTCTACGTAATTGACTTAGCCATTTTCAACATTAACTTTTTAACGTACGTCTGGTTAAATGTTTTGGTTAAAACTTTTTTGTTATACTATATCTCTGCAACTGCTTCGCCCATTACCTTGAAACTTCACATGGGTGTTTATCATCATCCATATTTTCATTCTAACCCCCAACCGTGCGGCCCTTGTGCCCATTGTCAAGGTCAAATTACTTTGAATTTTTTTGTTAAAGTTTTTTCGTGTACTATATCTCTGCAACTGCTTCACCCATTACCTTCATACTTCACATGGGTGTTTATCATCATTGTCGCACCCGCTTGCGGAAAGCGCGATATCGTCGGAATTTTGGCATACGTCCGTCCGTCCGTACGTCCGTGTGTCCGGTTAAATTTTTTTCGTTAAAGTTTTTCCATCTACTATATCTATTTTTTTAGTGTCCATGCCTCGCCCCAAGGCGCGACATGCAAGCCACGGCCATCTAGTCTACAAAAAGTGGGTATAATTATGTTATCCAAGTGTCTATGCTTGGAAAAAACCTGGCCTTCGTGTCTTTGCCTCGTTTCTTGTTTGTTAAAGTTTTTTTGTGTACTATATCTCTGCAACTGCTTCACCCATTACCTTGATACTTCACATGGGTGTTTATCATCATTTTCAGCGCGATATCGTCGGCATTTTGGCATACGTCCGTCCGTACGTCCGTGTGTCTGGTTAAAGTTTTTTGGTTACAGTTTTTCCATCTACTATATCTATTTTTTTAGTGTCCATGCCTCGCCCCAAGGCGCGACATGCAGGCCACGGCCATCTAGTCTACAAAAAGTGGGTATAATTATGTTATCCAAGTGTCTATGCTTGGAAAAAACCTGGTCTTCGTGGCTTTGCCTCGTTTCTTGTTATTATACTGAATTTATTACATTATCACAGCCATTTTGGCTGTGATAATGTAATAAATTCAGTATAATAATTCTGCACACTTTTAATCATCAAATATATGCAGTCGTTAGTTCTAACATAATGCATTTTGGGAAAAAATAAATGATTACTCCCTCAAAGTATACTTTGCTAGATAAGTATACTTTGCAATTTTGATGAAATCGGCTACAGACACACACAATGACTGGGTGTCAGTTCAAACGCTGTATGGGGGATGTGCTGCAGCTCGGGGATAGACTAAACTTTGTACGACTAAAATGTTCGTAAGTGAAAATTTAAGAACTACTGGAAATTTCAATTGATGGATTTACATTTATTGAGCATAGGCTGCATATGCAGCCTATGCTCAATAAATGTACATCCAATAATTGTTTACAAGAAAACATTGTTAACCCTTAGACCGCTATCTTAATTTTTTTGTCGTCTGCTGTTTATTTTCTATTTTCCATTTTTATCATCAAAAACATGCTTTGACAGCACTTCAGAATCATTTTATTGATTTATTGAATGAACCCTTAGACCGCTATCTTAATTTTTTTGTCTTCTGCTGTTTATTTTCTATTTTCCATTTTTATCATCAAAAACATGCTTTGACAGCACTTCAGAATCATTTTATTGAGAAATAAGGCAAGATATAAAAGCAACAGCAGATGACAATTGTTGTGAGTAGCGGTCTAAGGGTTAATGTGATATTTTCATAATTTTGCACTTACAAACATTTTAATCGTCCAAAGTTTAGTGAAACGGTCCCCAGGACTTCAATACTGAAGGTTGCAAATTCAAAACCTACCCTAGGGCATAACAAATATTTTCATAGTACATGTAATTCCATTCTACTTGTCTGTTGGTGAAATTGTGGTCCCGTTCTTATATCATCTTAGCTGTTGCTTGGTAAACCCCATTCATTTCATTTTAAAGGCTATATGCGTCCTGGCATAAATGCCCCCTCCCCCCACCCCACCCCCCCCCGGTGGCAGATTGGAGAAACTTTGACAAACATCATCTTAACCAGACACACACATGGATTGACACACAGCTCAAACACTACATGCCTCCCGACTCTACCAAGACCAAGCAGGCCCATAGCCAGGGGGGGTCGGAGCGGTCGGACGACCCCCCCCCCCCCCCCACCCAGCCTCGAGGTTCACTTTTTTAGCCTTGAGGTCCACTTTTTTAGACCCCCATAGATACTTCAGACCCCTTGAGCCTTCGAAACGACCCCCCCTTCAAACAGGTAGATACTTCAGACCCCTTGAGCCTTCGAAATGACCCCCCCCCTTCAACAGGTCTGGCTACGGGCCTGCTAAGGGCATAATTATTTTCTCTTTTAACAATGTTTCAGATGTAATTCACAAGTTCACCAGAGACACGTATTCGAAGCGGTTCCCAGAGCTGGAATCTCTGGTTCCCACACCCATGGAGTATGTCCGCACTGTCAAGGTAAACTGCAGCTATACTGCATTTGTGGCTGTGATTGGAGAAATGGGGCTTATGGGTTTTGTGATCAAATTTCTGATCAAATAGCACAATTCTGTACCCAGGTTATATTTGTGGCTGTGACTGGAGAAATGGGGCTTATTGGTGTTTGCGACCAGTGTAGATCCAGATCAGCGTGTGCATCTGCACAGTCTGATCAGGATCTGCACTGTTCGCCATCCTATCAAACACATGAAATGCTTATAACAAGGAATATAGATTTTTACCAGACTACAGGAGTGTATTATTTGATCAGGATCTACACTGGTCGCAAATCGCATAAGCCCCATTTCTCCAGTCACAGCCACATTCACTGGCTGTTCCACATGAATTGCATCACTGGTGGAATAGTGACATAATTATGCACTTATTTAATTCCTTAAAGAACACTTTGTGCCTACTGACTGGGCATGTACCTTTAACATGACATTGGCCTTTTTTACCTTCACATTTTCCGGAAACACTTAGCCATTTGTTTTGCATGAAAAAGTTTGTACAAGTATCTTCATCATCATATAACTTTAATATTACTTAACGGATTGCTTCAATATTTGGAAACTTGGTACATGTGATCATTCAGAACACCCTCATGCCGTCATTAATATGACCTTGATCTTTTTTATCTTCACAAGTTTGCGGAAACATTTAGCCATTTTTTGCGTCAAAAAGTTTGTACAAGTAAGCATTTGGAACACACACATGCTGCCATTAACATGACCTTGACCTTTTTACCTTCACATTTTTTGGGAAACGCTTACCGGGTAGCCATATTTCGTCAAAAATTTGTACATTTCTTCATCATGATATAACTACCGGTATACATGATTGTGGAAACACTTAAGTCATTTTTTTATGTCAAAAAGTTTCTTCAACCTCGACCTATTTAGTGTTTTAAGCATGCACTTGTGAAGCTTACTTTAGCTTATGATCATGTTATGGTCAAATGCCTCGGCAAGCACAACACTGCTTCCGTGGCAGAATTCTTATGCCTCTTAAAAAAGTGACTTTTTTTTCTGCCAATCTGAAGAAAGACATCCTAAGCGAAAAGAAAAACATTATTTAACAGTCTGCTAAGAGGTTTTGAGCAGACGGGTCCAGGCTGCTGGAATGGAGCTAGGCAAATCAGGAGCTAGACAGACCACAAATCATGACAAATGTACAGGTATTTTTTGTTATATCAAAGTTGACCGGACTGAGCAAAATATATCGACATATTCGAACTTCGAGATAAAAATTCGCCAAATTTTGCGCCCATTCTCGAAAAAATCCAAACAGAATCTCTTAGAAAATACCGACTTTACTTTACTTACGGGTTTTCATAAATCTCGCACTTTCTTTTAACGAAACATGCATGCGTTGTTATCGCATATGCATGACACAATTTCTGGTACACAACATTTGTTTTGCAAATCATACCCAATACACATCAATGAATAATCGTTACATCTAAATGTCAACGCTCGCCATCCCTTATGATGATGTTATTTTTCAATCGCAAAATGCAAGACCTGCATTTCGTCCCCAAACCACATCAGACCTAGAATCATCGGCCACAAACAAATTCGGCCCAAGTCAATCAAATCGGCGTTAAGAAATGTTCTAGAAAAGTTCAATTGACTTGATTGCCACGCCGTTTATTTCATCTTCATGTTGAAGTGATCCGATGTCACATTGATTAATTGTTTAATTATGGTTTAAGTGAATTCCTTTAACATGTTTGTGCAACGTTTAAGACATTTTAGTGCTGGCGTTTTTTATTTCTATAGACTTGTGAAATCTCTCTGGATCAGACTTGGCGGTGGCAGGGTCTTATTTTGAGTTATCAGAATACAAATATGAAGGAAACATGCTATCGGGACTTGATTTCCACCGATATTGATTTATCAGGAGTAAAATACATGATCATTATAGGGAATTCAGCCGGAACCTTGGAAGTATATCAAGATAAGCAGCTATATCGAGGTAAGCGATATCGAGATAAAGAGAATCAGCTGTATATACATGTGCATATTTACAGTATGTATGTGACAGTGACTGGAATTATAGGGCCTATGGGATTGATGGTCGGCCTACCCTCTGATAGTTTTCACTTCTGTTGCAGGAACTTGGAAACAACATCCTAGAGAACAGTAAAAACAGTTCAGTTTTACAAGAAATATTGACCTCGGCTACCATTATGGTTGTGAGCGTCACATCGTCTACAACCCAGGGGTAAGTCTCATATTGTGTCTCACTAAACATGCTACAGTGAAGCCTCGCTAAACCGGACACCCTGGATTCACTGTAAATCTGGCATTTGATTATTCCGAGCCGTAGTTGTGTGCTATGATCATGAACGGGCATTATCACCCGAGACCAATGACCAAGAAACCCATCAAAATTATGATCACATACGTTTCTTGTTGTCCAGTTTAGAGAGGTTCCACTGTATCTCCTGAAAGTTTGGATGCCGGAGAATGGAGTATGGAGGAGTTATATTAATTTTGTAGCCAAAGGGAGAACAGCAAATGAATTCGTGTTTTTAATCCTTAGACTGTGGGAAATGTAAATTGTTGTACACATTCATGGCACCAATACTATTGCTTTGACCTTATGGAGCTTCTCAATTGTTTTCAATCACATAGTCATTGTTTTTGTGTAAGGTCAAGTATGCCAAGGGGCATAACCATGTTTTTTTCAAACCTGCTGTCTATTCCACATTTTGCTGCCAAAAAACTTTTGGCTATTAAACACACTCAATCTAAATGTAAATGCAAGTACTTTTTCATCAATAACTAAAATGTCATCCTACATAAAAAATTTAGTGTCAGATGAAATTTCTACCAAATATTGATTTTATTGCAGAAAAACAATTTTCCTATGGGAATGTTAAAATTCTGTTAAATAAAATTTCAATAAAATCAATATTTCATGGAATTTCATCAAATAAAACATTTGGGGAGGGTAACTTTTGTTATTGATGACAAAGTACCTACATTTAAAGATATTTTAGATTTAATGTGTTTTATAGCCAAGCGTTCGTCGGCAGAAAAACGTGGAATGACAGTAATTTCCTAATTTACTAATTTCTGTTACAGGGAACTGTTGACAGATGATGAAATGAAGATTGTTATGGAAGCCTGCGAGATGGTAAGTCTTATGGAAGCATGCGAGATGGTAAGTGTTATGGAAGCCTGCGAGATGGTAAGTCTTATGGAAGCATACGAGATGGTAAGTGTTATGGAAGCCTGCGAGATGGTAAGTCTTATGGAAGCATACGAGATGGTAAGTGTTATGGAAGCATGTAAGTGTTATGGAAGCCTGCGAGATGGTAAGTGTTATGGAAGCCTGCGAGATGGTAAGTGTTATGGAATCCTGCGAGATGGTAAGTGTTATGGAAGCATGTAAGTGTTATGGAAGCCTGCGAGATGGTAAGTGTTATGGAAGCCTGCGAGATGGTAAGTGTTATGGAAGCCTGCGAGATAGTGAGTGTTATGGAAGCCTGTGAGATGGTAAGTGTTATGGAAGCCTGTGAGATGGTAAGTGTTATGGAAGCCTGCGAGATGGTAAGTGTTATGGAAGCCTGCGAGATAGTGAGTGTTATGGAAGCCTGTGAGATGGTAAGTGTTATGGAAGCCTGTGAGATGGTAAGTGTTATGGAAGCCTGCGAGATGGTAAGTGTTATGGAAGCCTGCGAGATAGTGAGTGTTATGGAAGCCTGCGAGATGGTAAGTGTTATGGAAGCCTGTGAGATGGTAAGTGTTATGGAAGCCTGCGAGATAGTGAGTGTTATGGAAGCCTGCAAGTCGTCGCATAATCCAAGATGACCATGAAAAAGTAGGTCAAATTCTTAAGAAATCTTCTCACGAACCGCCAGAAGAATTTTAACGAAACTTGACAGTAATGATTGACAATCAATGCTCTTTCAGATTTGTTAAAATGGTGACTCAGGGGTCAAAAATGGGGGATGCCCGAGTGTCAATTAGGGGTCAAATTTCACATTTTTCCAAATGTGGTCGTGTTGTATATCAATTCGAAGGTATTGAGGAGATGATCGCTCTGAAGAGAAATAGGATGATTATGTCATCCTAGATGGCCGCCAAAAGGTCAAACAGGTATCTTTTTATTAGAGCTTTCAAACAGCATTTTCTTACTAACCACTTGGCCAATGCTGGCCAAACTTCATAGTCAGATTTTTCACATTGGAGATTGTTACATGATACAAGATGGCTGTCGTATAACGTTGGACAAAATCCTTAAACAATGTCTTTCCATTATAATCACCAGACTGGTTTCGACAAAATTTTGTCATAATAATGAATGTGTATAGGGCCACAATGGCCCTCTTGTTTATGTAAATATTCAGTTCTGATTTTGATATTTTCCCCCAATCTGTACATGTGAAATATGGGATTCGACCCCATTACCCCGGCCTAAAATGACCATCTGCGTTATTGATTTCTTATTTAAAATCCCATACTTTTCAACCTAACACTAGTGAGTGTCAATATTTTTATGTTTCAGGCAGTTGAGTTGACTGAATACAAACGGCAAATTCATGAATATGTGGAATCGCGGATGACGTTTATTGCACCAAACCTCTCGATCATTGTTGGAGCGTCAATTGCAGCCAAGATCATGGGTATATTGAACTGTTTCAGTGAACTTCATTTCCTGCAAACTGCTTTCTTCCTGGCTGATGAAAATTAATTTGTAAAATCCTTATTGTTGCTGCATTCTTATATTTATATGATTATCAAATGGCTTGGCAGACTGGAGATCCGTTATGTTGATTTCTGCCCACACCTTAGACATTCTGTGGTATTAGAAGTGACCTGTAGCCGATTTCATCAAAATTGCAAAGTATACTTATCTAGCAAAGTATACTTTGAGGGAGTAATCATTTATTTTTCCCGAAATGCATTATTTCATATAGAACTAATGACGGCATATATTTGATGATTAAAAGTATGCAGACTTATTATACTGACATAATTACATTATCACAGCCAAAATGGCTGTGATAATGTAATAAATTCAGTATAATAAAAATTAATAAATTTATCCTTAAATTGAAAATTTCTCCGTCAAAGTATAGCTACTGGCGTCACATACCCATCCAGTTTATTGGACTCGGAATGACAAGCCTTGGAATGCTTACTTGTATATTTGCTCCAGATATTGATGTATTTTACGTACTTATTTTAGCTCGATGCGCTTTGATTTTCAAATGTGGGAGTACAAAATGCTCTGACAGAAGAATTTGACAATACTCACTGATTTTCAAATTGATGAGTGAAAATGCTCTCGTGACGTTGAAAATTCACATTTTTGCAGCTCAAATATTTAAGTGGATTTTTAACTTTGTTTCATCTTTTCATCATTTATTCTCTATTTGATAACGGAAAAATAATCCATTTGAAAAAATAAAATATGCGTTGAGTTTGAAATTCAGCGGGTATAATACTCTTTAGACACAAAGCTTATCTGGAGCTCTGCATGTATTGTCTATATCTCCGTAGGTATTGCTGGTGGGCTGACCAACCTGTGTAAGATGCCTGCCTGTAACATTATGTTGCTTGGGGCACAGAAAAAGACGTTGTCAGGATTCAGCACGACGGCGATATTGCCACACACTGGCTACCTGTATTTCTGTGACCTCGTACAGAAATCTCCCCCAGTAAGTCGCAACAAACCGAACTGTACAAATAGATATTGTACTCGTATTGTGACTGTATTCAGGTGTATTTATACCCCCCGCAACGAGTTGTGGGTGGGTATACTGGTCCGTCTGTCTGTCACAAAACTTAACAGAGAAATATTGTTATAACTTCTATTTACTTCATCTAAAATGCTTAATATTTCACACATGCATTCCTGTAAGGCTCTACTACCATGCTGTGCCAAATCCATGACCGTCCAACCCCCGCTGATCCCAAGGTCAAGGTCAAATACTTGGGTCTCTTTACAAAACTTAACATCAGAGAAATATTGTTATAACTTCTGTTTCCTTCATCTAAAATGCTTAATATTTCACACATGCATTCCTGTAAGGCTCTACTACCATGCTGTGCCAAATCCATGACCGTCCAACCCCCGCTGATCCCAAGGTCAAGGTCAAATACTTAGGTCAAATACTTTAAATAGTCTCTTTACAAAACTTAACATCAGAGAAATATGTTATAACTTATTTCCTTCATCTAAAATGCTTAATATTTCACACATGCATTCCTGTAAGGCTCTAATACCATGCTGTGCCAAATCCACGACCGTCCAATCCCCGCTGATCCCAAGGTCAAGGTCAAATACTTAGTCTCTTTACAAAACTTAACAATAGAGAAATAAGTTATATCTGCCATTTCCTTCATTGAAAATTCTTAATATTTCACTTGTGCATTCCTCTAAGGTTGTACTATCATGCTGTGACAAACCTATGACCGTCGAACCCCCGCTGATCCGAAGGTCAAGGTGACATACATACTTAGTCTCTTCACAAAACTTAACATCAGAGAAATATGTTATAACTATGTTATTTCTTTCATCGAAAATTCTTAATATTTCATGCATGCATTCCTGTAAGGCTCTACTATCATGCTGTGACAAATCCCCGCTGATCTCGAGGTCAAGGTCAAATACTTAGTCTCTTTACAAAACTTAACATGAGAGAAATTGGTTATAACTTCTATTTCCTTGCTCGGATCTGCTTCACATTTCACACACACATTGCTCCAATGGAGACCTCTACCACCGTGTGACAAATTCAAGTTCGTGCCCAGAGTCAAGGTCACAAGCCCACACACTTTTGTTTACATATTTAGGGGTACATGGGCCCACGCTGGGGGTATTCCGTAAGCCTTGCTTACTGACCAATCGTACATGGGCCCACGCTGGGGTTATTCCGTAAGCCTCGCTTACTGACCAATCTAGTTTGCTTTTTTACATACTGATCATGTGATGTCATATTGCCACTGTAACTGGAGAAATTGGGCTTTCTGCATTTGTGGCCAGTGTAGAATTAAACCACAAAATCAACGAAAATGTGTGAACTCCACTATTAATATATTCAAAACAATAGTATTTTATTCTTTAGAAAATGGGTATTTTTTTTTAAAAATCTGAAAAATAGTAACAACCACTGAAGATCCAGACGAGATGGTTTGTTGAAAAGCCATCTCATCTGGATCTACAGTGTTTTCTCACGTTGGATACGCCCAGACGACCTGTGGGGTTGACTTGTCTATATCGCATGCAGGATCTGCGTAAGAAGGCGGCACGACTGGTATCATCGAAGTGTGCCCTGGCGGCACGTGTCGACAGTTTCTACGCGAGCCAGGACGGAGGTGTGGGCGACCAACTGAGGGCGGATATAGAGGGCAAGCTGGACAAGCTGCAGGAGCCCCCGCCCGTTAAACAGGTCAAGGCCCTGCCCGCACCCATCGACCCCGCCCGCAAAAAGCGGGGCGGTAGAAGGTATAGCACACACTTTTGTGGTGGTTTTGATTGTGTAGCATAGCCTCGGCTTCCGATGTATATGACCTTTTTGTTGAATGGACGTAAATAAAACCAATCAATCTGATTGGGTATCTTCATCTGGATATGTGGCTGTGACTTGAGAAATGGGGCTTGTGGGTTTTGCGACCAGTTTTGAACCAGATCAGCCTGATCTGGATCTGCACTGTTCGCCAGTCCATCAATGAAACACCCGTCATGCTTCTAATAGGCAATATACATCATTATCAGGCTATCAGGAGCTACTACACTGAGCACAAATGCCATACAGTCACGGCCACATATTAAAGGTGCATACCCACTCAGTAGGCACAAAGTGTTCTTTAAGGAATTAAATAAGTGCATAATTATGTCGCTATTCCACCAGTTCTAAAACTTACAAGTACCCACTATACAGATATAATCATTTAGTAATATTTATTTTACTGATAGTGACTCGTGGTGGTATCAGGCTATTTTCATATGCAAATGAGGCATGACATTTTTTCATTATTAGCCAGGTTTTTTTTAAAAAAAATCCAGGCTATTGGATTGGCGAAAGCCGGGCGGGCGGGTGGGTGGGCGGGCGGGCGGCGTCCACAATCAATGTTAAGTTTTTTGTTACTGTACCACCTAGGACCACCAAACTTCCACAGCTTCATAATCAAGGGGTGCCCACCACGTATCACTATCCAACATGTTACCTTTTTTTTAAATTAACCCATTTTTTCCGCGCAGTCGACTTAGCCATTTTCAATGTTAAGTTTTCGCGTTTTCAATGTTAAGTTTTCGTGTTTAAGTCCATTTCTTTGGTACTGTACCACCTAGGACCACCAAACTTTCACAGCTTCATAATCAAGGCGTGCCCACCACATATCACTATCCAACATGTTACTTTTTTTTAACTTGACCCATTTTTTCCGCGCAGTCGACTTAGCCATTTTCAATGTTAAGTTTTCGCGTTTACAATGTTAAGTTTTCGTGTTTAAGTCCATTTCTTTGGTACTGTACCACCTAGGACCACCAAACTTTCACAGCTTCATAACCAAGGGGTGCCTACCACATACAACTATCCAACATGTGACCATTTTTTTACCTTCACCATATTATTTCTACGTAATTGACTTAGCCATTTTCAACGTTAACTTTTTAACGTACGTATGGTTAAATTTTTTGGTTAAAACTTTTTTGTTATACTATATCTCTGCAACTGCTTCGCCCATTACCTTGAAACTTCACATGGGTGTTTATCATCGTCCATATATTCATTCAACCCCCAACCGTGCGGCCCCTGTGCGCAATGTCAAGGTCAAATTACTTTGAATTTATTTGTTAAAGTTTTTTCGTGTACTATATCTCTGCAACTGCTTCACCCATTACCTTCATACTTCACATGGGTGTTTATCATCATTGTCGCACCCGCTTGCGGAAAGCGCGATATTGTCGGCATTTTCGCATACGTCCGTCCGTCCGTACGTCCGTGTGTCCGGTTAAAGTTTTTTGTTAAAGTTTTTCCATCTACTATATCTATTTTTTTAGTGTCCACGCCTCGCCCCAAGGCGCGACATGCAGGCCACGGCCATCTAGTCTACAAAAAGTGGGTATAATTATGTTATCCAAGTGTCTATGCTTGGAAAAAACCTGGCCTTCGTGGCTTTGCCTCGTTTCTTGTTTATGCTGAAAAAGTATATTTTCGACAAATTACAAAGTATGATCATTGCACATCAAAAAATAAATACAGAGAATAAATAGTAATGTTCATTAACATTTTAAGGAAACGCGGTTATCGCCCCTGATATCAATGTGGAAATATGTCTGATATAAAATGTATAATAAATAGAGGATATTCCATCGTACATTTTGAATAGCGGGAAATAATACACGAGTGTGCGTCGGCTTCCGCGTAAGCAACGAGTGAGCATAGTGAACGAGTTGCTTGCACGGACACCGATGGACACGAGTATATTATTTCCGCTATTCAAACATGTACTATGGAATATCCTATTTATTACACTTCAACGGCATATATATATATATGCACATTTAGTCGATTTTTGAGAGTATAATCAATGAATTGTGATGTGTGCATGAATAGTTGCACAATGGCGTGTTTTCCCGTGTTTTGACGTTACATTGTGTGACGTCAAACGTCGTGTAAACTTTTTGAAATCCAAATTACGCAGCTGTTTCTATGAACCAGATATATTTGAGTGCATGTTTGGAATGTGTTCAATCACATTTATTAGTCGAGACCCTTTCCAAATGTTCACATAACTTTATTTTGACTGTAATCAAAATTAAACATTTTGCATGGTAGCTCGAGGTTTCCAAGAAAACAGGCGCACAATTACGGGTGTTCTCTTCACTGTGTATTATTTGTAAGAAGTTTATTACGGGTTTTCTCTCACAGGCAAACTCGCAAGAGTGTAATAATGCCAATCAATACATGGGGTAATGGTGAATTAATGTTTTTTTGCCAGAAAATGTCTCCGATGATGACTGATATAAAGAACATTTTGTGCCTACTGAGTGGGCATGTACCTTTAACAACATAATTTTTGTCGCGCCTGCTTTAGCAGAGGCGCGACTATAGTCGGCGCTTTTTCCGTCGTCGTCGTTGTCCGCGTCGTCCGCGTCGTCCGCGTCGTCCGCGTCGTCCGCTTCGTCCGGTGTTTTTGTAAGGCAAATGCATTAAAGTTATTGTTTTTTCACAATATCTCTTTAATCCCTTGCCAGACATTGATAATATTTCACATCAATGTTTGTCTAGGGATGATGCTTCATTACGCACACCCCCACATCCAAATTTTGAAGGTCAAGGTCATTTATTTCCTTGTAATGTTCACCGGTTTTGTAACAGAAATGCGTTAAAGTTATTGTTTTTTCAAGATATCTCTTTAACCCCTTGCCAGACATTGATAATATTTCATATCAATGTTTGTCTAGGGATGATGCTTCATTACGCACACCCCCACATCCAAATTATCATGGTCAAGGTCATTTATTTACTTGTAATGTTCACCGGTTTTGCAACAGAAATACATGTACGTTCAAGTTATTGTTTTTTCACAATATCTCTTTAACCCCTTGCCAAACATTGATAATATTTCATATCAATGTTTGTCTAGGGATGATGCTTCATTACGCACACCCCCACATCCAAAGTCTGAAGGTCAAGGTCATTTATTTACTTGTAATGTTCACCGGTTTTGTAACAGAAATGCGTTAAACTTATTTTTTTTTCACAATATCTCTTTTAATAACCCCTTGCCAGACTTTGATAATATTTCACATCAATGTTTGTCTAGGAATGATGCTTCATTACGCACACCCCCACATCCAAATTTTGAAGGTCAAGGTCATTTATTTACTTGTAATGTTCACCTGATTTGTAACAGAAATGCGTTAAAAGTTATTGTTTTTTCACAATATCTCTTTAACCCCTTTCCAGACATTGATAATATTTCACAACAATGTTTGTCTACGGATGATGCTTCATTATGCACACCCCCACATCCAAATTCTGAAGGTCAAGGTAATTTATTGTCGCGCCTGCTTGCGGAAAGCGCGATATAGTACGTACGTGTGTCCGGTTAAAGTTTTTGGTTAAGTTGTTTGGTTAAGTTTTTTGGTTAAAGTTTTTGGTTAAGTTCTTTGGTTAAAGTTTTTGGTTAAGTTTTTTGGTTAAGTTTTTTGGTTAAAGTTTTTGGTTAAAGTTTTTTGTTATACTATATCTCTGCAACTGCTTTGCCCATTACCTTGAAACTTCACATGGGTGTTTATCATCATCTATATTTTCATTCTACCCCCCTCCCGTGCGGCCCCTGTGCCCAATGTCAAGGTCAAATTACTTTGAAGTTTTTGGTTAAGTTCTTTGATTAAAGTTTTTGGTTAAGTTTTTGTCGCACCCGCTTGCGGAAAGCGCGATATAGTCGGCACTTTGGCGTACGTACGTGTGTCCGGTTAAAGTTTTTTGGTTAAGTTTTTTGTTTAAAATTTTTGGTTAAGCTTTTTGGTTAAGCTTTTTGGTTAAAGTTTTTGGTTAAGTTATTTGGTTAAGTTAAGTTAACTGCTTTGCCCATTACCTTGAAACTTCACATGGGTGTTTATCATCATCTATATTTTCATTCTACCCCCCTCCCGTGCGGCCCCTATGCCCAATGTCAAGGTCAAATTACTTTGAAGTTTTTGGTTAAAGTTTTGTCGCGTCCGCTTGCGGTAAGCGCAATATAGTCGGCACTTTGGCGTACATACGTACGTACGTGTGTCCGGTTAAAGTTTTTGGTTAAGTTTTTTGGTTAAGTTTTTTGGTTAAAGTTTTTCGTTATACTATATCTCTGCAACTGCTTTGCCCATTACCTTGAAACTTCACATGGGTGTTTATCATCATCTATATTTTCATTCTACCCCCCTCCCGTGCGACCCCTATGCCCAATGTCAAGGTCAAATTACTTTGAAGTTTTTGGTTAAAGTTTTTGTCGCGCCCGCTTGGGGCGGTAAGAAGCGCAAAATGTAGTCGGCACTTTGGCGTTAACTTTTTTTTTTTTTTTTTTTTTTTTTACGTTACGTACGTGTGTCCGGTTAAAGTTTTTGGTTAAGTTTTTTGGTTAAAGTTTTTCGTTATACTATATCTCTTTTTTTAGTGTCCATGCCTCGCCACAAGGCGCGACATGCAGGCCGCGGCCATCTAGTTTACTTGTAATGTTCACGGTCAAATGCCTCGGCAGGCGCGACACCGCTTCCGTGGCGGAATTCTTGTGCTATATTAATGGCCGAATGTCGATATATTATATACTAACGACAGAATGTTGTGTTATCTAGGGCCAGAAAAATGAAAGAAAGACTTGGGTTATCAGAAATGAGAAAGTCGGCCAACAGAATGAACTTTGCAGAGGTGAGTGTTCGACAGCGATAACTTGTTGGCTTAAACAGTACACATTGTTCTTCGGTAAGATAATATTTATCCACAGATGCCTGTACAAATTATTCCTGTCTGCACATATGTGCTACGTTTGCATATGTGCTTATATTGCTGGCAGCAATGCACTCGTAATGGTTTGGTTTTCAGTTCAGTTTCAATTTTGAAACAATACCCATTTCTATGTTCCCGGTCCTTGTACATATAATGTTTGGACTGTGTGTCCGTATGTCCGTGGATCTGGGGCCCGTTTCACTAAACTTCTTACGACTAAAATGTTCATAAGTGCAAATTTAAGATCGTCTGTAAATTTCAATTTATGGATTTAAATTTATTGAGCATAGGCTGCATATGCAGCCTATGCTCAATAAATGTAAATCTAATAATTGTTTACAAGAAAACATTGTTAATGTGAAATTTACAGACTATCATAATTTTTTACTTACGAACATTTTAGTCGTACAAAGTTTTATAGTGAAACGGGCCCCTGGTTAAGAAGTTTGCCACAGTTCTCCAATCTGCCACGGGGCATTTGGGTTCCAATTTTTCTTGTTTAATTAATGGAATGGAACAGACCATGTTATATTTAGGGGCGACAGTGTTAATTGCTTTATGATATCCTAGGGATGGGCCGTGGCCTAGGGGATATGGCATTGGACTTCAACCGGGGGTTGTGAGTTCAATCCTCACCCTAGGCATGAAAACTACTTGCATATTATTCCATCTCACTTGTCTTTCAGATGAGACTTTAAACTGTGGTCCCGTCTCTTTATGAGCTTAGCTGTTGCTGCGACTTTAAACCCATTCACTTTCATTTTTACCAGAGTATTCACTCTGGTTATAGGACGATCTCCATCCACGTGGTGTATTCTTACATATCCAAATTCTCCCGAAGTCGTCAGATTATTTTGCAAAACATAATTACTGAAGCTGCTATATTTACTATCATCGTAACGTAACAAATGAGTATTTAAATTTTATAATTAGTGATTAATATAAAGAACAAAATACTGAAAGTACTGACACGAGGTTATCTCTAGAATGGGTTGATGTAAACAATGTCTGAATATATTTACAAGAATATATTTACAAGAATACAAGACACTAGGCAATATAGCAGAGTTAAATGTTGCCAAATAATGGTACCGGTATTATGGTGGCTTAGGAAATAATTTAACACACACAATGGTTACAATGCTAAATCATTTAAGTAGAAAATGTAGATCACAAAATTGTTACAATGCTAAATCATTAAAGTAGAACATGTAGGTCAAGGTCACCTGCTATATGTCCGTTTCACGTTCTGGTGGCAGTACTTTCAGTATTTTGATTCATAATATCATGTTTCATTTTGCCAGATTGAAGAAGACGCATACCAAGAAGACATGGGAATGTCCCTAGGGTCGCTGGGTAAATCCAAGTCCGGCCGAATACGGGGACCGCTCGTCGACTCCAAAACCAAAGCAAGAATTTCCAAAACATTACAGGTAACAATTGCCATAGTAACAATTGCCATAGTAGCCATAGTAACAATTGCAATAGCAACAATTGCCATAACAATGGCTGTGAATGGAGAAATGGGGCGTCTGACTTTTTGCAACCAGTGTAGATCCAGATCAGCCTGTGCATCCGCACAGTCTGATCAATATCATCACTGTTCGCTATGCCATCAATGATTCATTCGGCTTATATTTAAGGGTGGGAATTGGCTTGAACACCTTCCATACCCTGTGGAATCAATGAAACACCCGCCATGCTTATAACCAGCAATTCAGATCGTACACAGTGTACAGGAGTGTGCTATTTGATCAGGAGCTACACTGGTCACAAATCTCATAAGCCCCATTTCTCCAGTCACAGCCACATATGTACTATATTCTACTGAACTCTAACAGGCTAGATCGTTTCTACATGCTGATCATGGAAATAGTTGTAACAACAGAGCTCCAGTTAAGGTGCGTAATTTGACCAACTTGGGGTGAAATTTTGTTATTTCTTCATCAAAAACGGCAAGTTGGGAGTCCTTTAGAATCGTCTCATTGAGACGATTCTAAAGCACTCCCAACTTGCCATTTTTGATGGAGAAATAAGAAATTTACCTCCAAATTACGCACCTTAACTGGAGCTCTGAACACTGCTGACATGGATCACTAACTGACAAAGAATATAAATAGGAATACTCGTTTATTGCTTAAGCCATGCTGGCTCTTGAGCACAATAGTAATTAACAAACATACAATCAACGTGACAATGCAAGTGAGATGACGGACAGTGGACATAAAAAGTAGTGTATGTGTACATTTAATAGCAGTTTTGTAAATACAAAGTTGCAATGCGAGGTGGAAAGAGTGTAATTTATATGGAAAATTCTGAAAACACTTGAATGTAAGAAAAGGGTACGGTGAAATGTTGTCAATCACCAAAGTATGCAAGAAAATGTCCACTACTGATCAGACATACGCAAATAATACGAATACGCCTGTGTATATCTATCAATGTATATAAACATTTAAGTTGACATACGTTATATCATGCTACATATAGAGAAGACCAGCCTAGTGTCTGTTGATATGAAGTTTATTGGGCAAGGTCAGGAAATGGTAGGAATTCCGAGGCTTGCCGAGGAATTTCTACCGTTTCCGAGCCGAGCCCGTTAAACTTGATATCAACAGACTAGCCTGGTATGCTGTTTAACAGGTAATGTTTTATGCTATTTGATGGTCAAGAACGCGGACTTGTTTAAGTTGCGTCATTACACTGACATCATTTGGTAACGTCATGTGACGCCGTTCAACCAATGAAACGTCAGTTTTCATTTCGTTGTAACCCATAATATTCATATCAGGTCAATGCCAGATAAGACATTATGTTATCAGTCAGCACGTATTGGACCAATACAAATCTTGTTACCTGATAAAGTCCCATATCCACCTGCCCACTGTAGAGCTCCAGATAAGCTTTGTGTCCAAAGCGTATTGTACCCCCTGATTTCAAATTAAATGCATATTTTATTGTTACAAATGGATTATTGATTTTCTTCATGATTAAATAG
The DNA here is from genome assembly GCA_029237695.1 of Conchocele bisecta. NCBI lineage: Eukaryota > Metazoa > Mollusca > Bivalvia > Lucinida > Thyasiridae > Conchocele > Conchocele bisecta. The sequence continues at coordinate 32,279,048 of CM055267.1, forward strand.
GGAACAAATGATCAAAACATAAAACAAATTTAACCATTCACTTATTTGAGTGTATTATTACTTATTATAACCCCCGCAACGAGTTGTGGGGGGTATACTGGAGTCAGGTTGTCCGTGCATCCGTCCGTCCGTCCGTCAACTTAACATCAGAGAAATTATTGTTATAATTTCTTCTTCATCTAAAAATGGCTTATATTTATATATATATTTCTAAAATGAAGGCTTAATACCCCTTTCACACATGCATTCCTGTAAGGCTCTACTACCATGCTGTGCCAAATCCACGACCGTCCAACCCCCGCTGATCCCATGGTCAAGGTCAAATACTTAGTCTCTTTACAAAACTTAACATCAGAGATATTGTTATAACTTCTATTTCCTTCATCTAAAATGCTTAATATTTCACACATGCATTCCTGTAAGGCTCTACTACCATGCTGTGCCAAATCGACGACCGTCCAACCCCCGCTGATCCCATGGTCAAGGTCAAATACTTAGTCTCTTTACAAAACTTAACATCAGATAAATATTGTTATGACTTCTATTTCCTTCATTTAAAATGCTTAATATTTCACACATGCATTCCTGTAAGGCTCTACTACCATGCCGTGCCAAATCCACAATCGTCCGACCCCCGCTGATCCCATGGTCAAGGTCAAATACTTAGTCTCTTTACAAAACTTAACATCAGAGAAATATTGTTATAACTTCTATTTCCTTCATCTAAAATGCTTAATATTTCACACATGCATTACTGTAAGGCTCTACTACCATGCTGTGCCAAATCCACGACCGTCCAACCCCCGTTGATCCCATGGTCAAGGTCAAATACTTAGTCTCTTTACAAAACTTAACATCAGAGAAATATTGTTATAACTTCTATTTCCTTCATCTAAAATGCTTAATATTTCACACATGCATTCCTGTAAGGCTCTACTATTATTATTGTTTCACTTGTGCATTCTTCTAAGGTTGTACTATCATGCTGTGACAAATCTACAACCGTCCAACCCCCGCTGATCCCAAGGTCAAGGTTACATAGTCTCTTTTCAAAACTTAACATCAGAGAAATATGTTTTAACTTCTATTTCTTTCATTGAAAATTCTTAATATTTCATGCATGCATACCTCTAAGGCTCTACTATCATGCTGTGACAAATTCCCGCTGATCTTGAGGTCAAGGTCACATACTTAGTTTCTTTACAAAACTTAACATCACGGAAATTGGTTATAACTTCTATTTCCTTGCTCGGATCTGCTTCACATTTCACACACGCATTGCTCCAATGGACCTCTACCACCCTGTGACAAATTCATGTTCATGCCGCTCCCGCTAAGCCCAGAGTCAAGGTCACAAGCCCACACACTTGGAAATTTTTACATATTTTAGGGGTACCTGGGCCCACGCGGGGGGTATTCCATAAGCCTCGCTTATTGACCAATCTAGTTTATACTGTAAAACTGTTGAGCATTTACTTGAGCTGCAAAAGTGAACAATATTTGCTTTTTGCAACTCAAGTAAGTAAATTTTCAAATTTATTACAGTATTTCCACTACTCAATTTGAAAATCAATGCATATTTTCACATTGCTGTGAATATTTAAAGTACTCCCACTATTGATAATCAATGTGTATTCTGGTAAAATAAGAGCGTAAAATACGCCAATACGCAGCTTATCTGCAGCTCTGCCACTGTGCCAAGAGGGATTTGTGTCATGAACTCTGACAATACTTGCATTCTTTGACACAAATGAACAAGTGTAATAGAACTGTTCTTGTATTGAAAAATGGGGCTTATGGGTTACTGCAGCCTCAGATCAGCCTGCGCATCTGCGCAGTCTGATCAGGGTCTGCACTGTTCGCCATTTCATCAATGAAACACTTATTGAGCTTATAACAAGCAGTGTAGATTGTTATCAGGCTACAGGAGTGTTATCTCCACTCTCTTGACTTTTTCTTGTAGTTTTATCTCACCCTCACTGGAGTGGGGAGACGTATGATCAGCTTTTTTTCTGGCTGTGGTGGCAGTTGTTGTGGCATAAACATCTTTACAAATTCTTTAATATCTCCACGTGTGCTGGGCCCATGTCAACAAAACATTATCATTGCCTACTATACTGCCTGTTCCACATTTTCCTGCCGACACATTCAATGTAAAACATATTCAAATGTAAGTACTTTTATATAAATAACAAAAAAGTCACTTTAATGTGCTTAATGGTCAAATATTTGTCGGCAGCCAAACATGGAACAGACAGTAGCTCACGTCCCTGATTATTTCATATCTTAATGCCCAAGGTCAATGTTATGTTCAGCATTTGCATTTAGGTCTTGTTTTGTCAATACAATTTTAACCTCTTCGCTGATTTTGATAATATTTGACTACATTGTGTATCTAGGCAGTATGATTTTTGTCGCGCCTGCTTTAGCAGAAGGCGTGACTACAGTCGCCGCTTTTTCCGTCGTCGTCCGAAATGTCAAAAAGTTTGTACAAGCTTTGTCATCATGGTAGAACATTAATATTACTTGACAGATTGCTTTAATATTTGGGCACTTGATACATGTGAGCATTAGGAACACACTCATGCTGCCATTAACATGACCTTGACCATTTTTACCTTCACATTTTTGTGGAAACGCTTAAGCCATTTTTTTGTGTCAAAAAGTTTGTACAAGTTTTTTCATCATGATATTACTTTAATATTACTTTATTGATTGCTTCAATATTTGGACACTTGCTACATGTGAGCATTTGGAACACACGCATGCCACAATTAACATGACCTTGACCTTTTGTACCTTCACATTTTTGCAGAAACTCTTAGCCATTTTTTTCGTCAAAAAGTTTGTACAAGTTTCTTCATTATCGTATAACATTAATATTACTTGATGGATTGCTTCAAAATTTGGACACTTGATACATTTAAGCATTTGGAACACACACATGCCACCATTAACATGACCTTGACCTTTTTGACCTTCACATGGTTGTGGAAACACATTATGTCAAAAAGTTTCTTCAACCTTAACCTTTTTTGTGTTTTAAGCATGTACTTCTCTGACGGTTTTTGTGATGCTTACTTTAGCACATGCCCATGATCATGTTACGGTCAAATACCTCGGCAGGCGTGACACCGCTTCCGTGGCGGAATTCTTGTGTTGTGTATGTGCCCCATGTCTCAATCCTCAAGGTCACTGCAGAACTGAATTCAAATTTAGCATTTCCGTTCAGGTCATTGGTTTTGTCAATACAATTTAAAAGCCATTATTGGATATTGATATCATTTGGCTAGTTTAAACATATTTTATTGTTTTCTATGTATAATAGGTTTGGGTCACAAGTACTCCTTATCATTTGTATACAATGTCTTGACTCTGCGTTCAAAGTCTTTTGTTTTGTCTGTAAAATGTTCTTATATTGTCAGATTTGGATAATATTTGACTACACGACTTGTAGCCATGTATCTTTATTTTGTGTGAGCCACCTGATTTCACAGAATGTGAAATACATTGAAATACACATACCACTTGATATTGAGCAAGCATTACATACCCTCACCGAATGACAGCAGTGTAATGACGCAACATAAACACGTCAAATGTTTCTTCGGAAAAAATAATAATAATTATAGGCACATTTGACACGCCATGTGATTTTGTACCTTCAGACTTCTGTGTAATTTCATGATATACGTTTACAAAATTTACAATATTTTCTGTAAATGGCATCAAACGTCAAATTTTCAGAGTACATGTGGAATATAATTGTATCCCCCGGACTCCGTCAGGGGATACTATGGGTTTGACAGCGGGCCGCGTCCGCCGCAGACACTTCTTGTCCGGAGCATAACTCGACCCCCCTTTGGAACCCTTTGGAAATTTTTCATGAAACTTCACGACCATGCAAATCACCACGACCTGAAGGTGTGTCGCGCACAAGAATGACAACTCTTGCATAGCTAAATTTTTTTTGGAGTTATCTCCCTTTTTTTGTTTCGCTCACTGATTTCGTGTCCGGAGCATAACTCGACCACCGTTTGGAATATTTTCATGAAACTTCACACATGCATAGACCACGACCCGAAGGTGTGTCGCGCACAAGAATGACAACTCTTGCATAGCTAATTTTTTATAGTTATCTTCCTTTTTTGTTTCGCACACTGATTGAGCATTAACTCGACCACCCTTTGGAATATTTTCATGAAACTTCACACATGCATAGACCACGTCACGTTATCTCCCTTTTTAGCTCGACTATTCGAAGAATAAGTAGAGCTTATGTTGTCACCCCGGCGTCGGCGTCGGCGTCACCGTCACGCCTTGGTTAATATTTTTAGTCAACCTTGTATATGGAATACTACTGGCTCTACGCCCACCATACTTGGACAACTTCATCTCCTAGTGATGTACATCAATAACCCCTGATCTATATTTGACCTTCACCTACATTTCCTCTTGAATTACTTAGTTAATTCCCCTTCGTTAAGGTTTTTAGTCAACCTTGGTTAAGGTTTTTAGTCAAGCTTGTACATGGAATACTATTGTGCATACAGGCACCATACTTGGACAACCTCTTGAATTACTTTGTTAATTCCCCTTGGTTAAGGTTTTTAGTCAAGCTTGTATATGGAATACTCCTGGCCCTACACCCACCATACTTGGACAAATTACTGGGTCAACTTCATCTCCTAGATATACTTCCAAAAATAACCCCTGATCTATATTTGACCTTGACCTACATTTCCTCTTGAATTACGTAGTTGATTTTCTTTGGTTAAGGTTTTTAGTCAAGCTTGTAGATGGAATACTCCAGGCCCTACACCCACCATACTTGGACAACTTCATCTCCTAGTGATGTACATCAATAACCCCTGATCTATATTTGACTTTGACCTACATTTCCTCTTGAGGGCCTGGCACCAGATCAGGTTGTTCTAATTTCAGGACTGAATATATATTTTGATTGTAAATATTGAGTTCTGAAGTTGGGATTTACCCCCCTTGGACAGGTGGATATGGGACTCGACCCCGTTGACCCGTCTGCGTGTAGACTCCCTGAGGCTTGTACCTCTATGTCAGAAAAGCGGACGTTAAACCCTATTCACTCACTCACTCACTCCTCTTGAGTTACTTAGTTAATTCCCCTTGGTTAAGGTTTTTAGTCAACCTTGGTTAAGGTTTTTAGTCAAGCTTGTACATGGAATACTATTGTGCATACAGACACCATACTTGGACAACCTTTTCTCATATGGATGTACATCAATAACCCCTGATCTATATTTGACCTTGACCTACATTTCCTCTTGAATTACTTAGTTAATTCCCCTTGGTTAAGGATTTTAGTCAAGCTTGTATATGGAATACTACTGGCCCTACACCCACCATACTTGGACAACTTCATCTCCTAGTGATGTACATCAACAACCCCTGATATATATTTGACCTTGACCTACATTTCCTCTTGAATTACTTAGTTAATTCCCCTTGGTTAAGGTTTTTAGTCAAGCTTGTATATGGAATACTCCTGGCCCTACACCCACCATACTTGGACAACTTCATCTCCTAGGGATGTACATCAATAACCCCTGATCTATATTTGACCTTGACCTACGTTTCCTCTTGAATTACTTAATTAATTCCCCTTGGTTAAGGTTTTTAGTCAACCTTGTATATGGAATACTCCTGGCCCTACACCCACCATACTTGGACAACTTCATCTCCTAGGGATGTACATCAATAACCACTGATCTATATTTGACCTTGACCTACATTTGCTCTTGAATTACTATGTTAATTATCTTTGGTTAAGGTTTTTAGTCAAGCTTGTAGATGGAATACTCCTGGCCCTACACCAACCATACTTGGACAACTTTATCTCCTAGTGATGTACATCAACAACCCCTGACCTATATTTGACCTTGACCTACATTTAACCTTGAATTACTTAGTTAATTCCCCTTGGTTAAGGTTTTTAGTCAACCTTGGTTAAGGTTTTTAGTCAAGCTTTCTACATGGAATACTATTGTGCATACATACACCATACTTGGATAACCTTTTCTCATAGCGATGTACATCAATAATCCCTGATCTATATTTGACCTTGACCTCCATTTCATCTTGAATTACTTAGTTAATTCCCCTTGGTTAAGGTTTTTAGTCAACCTTGGTTAAGGTTTTTAGTCAAGCTTGTACATGGAATACTATTGTGCATACAGACACCATATTTGGACAACCTTTTCTCATAGCGATGTACATCAATAACCCCTGATCTATAGTTGACCTTCACCTACATTTCCTCTTGAAATACTTACTTAATTCCCCTTGGTTAACGTTTTTAGTCAAGCTTTGTTAAGGTTTTTAGTCAAGCTGGTACATGGAATACTATTGTGCATACAGACACCATACTTGGACAACCTTTTCTCATAGGGATGTACATCAATAACCCCTGATCTATATTTTACCTTGACCTACATTTCCTCTTCAATTACTTAGTTAATTTCCCCTTGGTTATGTTTTTTAGTCAAGCTTGTATATGGAATACTACTGGCCCTACACCCACCATACTTGGACAACTTCATCTCCTAGTGATGTGCATCAATAACCCCTGACCTATATTTGACCTTCACCTACATTTCCTCTTGAACTACTTACTTAATTTCCCTTGGTTAAGGTTTTTAGTCAACCTTGGTTAATGTTTTTAATCAAGCTTGTACATGGAATACTATTGTGCATCCAGACACCATACTTGGATAACTTTTTCTCATAGGGATGTACATCAATAACCTCTGACCTTTATTTTATTTTCACCTACATTTAACCTTGAATTACTTGGTTAATGTTTATAGTCAAGCTTGTATATGTAATACTCCTGGGCCTACATCAACCATCAATAATCCCTGACCTGTATTTGACCTTGACCTACTTTTATCCTTGGATTACTTAGTTATTTCCCCTTGGTTACGATTTTTAGTCAAGCTTGTATATGGAATACTCCTGGGCCTTCAGAAACCATACTTGGAAAACTTCATCTCCTAGTGATGTACATCAATAACCCCTGACCTATATCTGACATTGACCTACATTTAACCTTGAATTACTTACTTAATTTCCCTTGTTAAGGTTTTTAGTCAACCTTGGTTAAGGTTTTTATGCAGGCCGCAGCCACCTTCTTTGTCAAGCTATGTGTACATCGACAACCCTCGTAGTCGAGCTATGCTGTTCTCCTACAGCTCTTGTTTGTTTTGCGCACTGATTGAGCATAACTCGACCACCCTTTGGAATATTTTCATGAAACTTCACACATGCATACACCACGACCTGGAGGTGTGTCGCGCACAAGAATGACAACTCTTGCGTAGCTAATTTTTTAGTTATCTCCCTTTTTTGTTTTGCGCACCCTACAAACTGGACAATAATGCATGAAGACCCGTTTTCTCGTGTGCTCTACACCTTACATGTAGAGAGAACAATAGCCTTCTCCGGTTGAACAATAGAGACTGCAGAACCATTTACCTGTGCATGTGCTAGCATGTGCAAATGTCCAGTTTGACCACTATCTGACCACAGGTAATTTATACAGGTAAATTACTACATTGTATATTACATTTTCGTAAACTGTGTTGAAAATATTGTGGCATTATGTGGACCTGTGCATATATATGTAGATAAATATAGGACTATTAAAAAAAAATTCTGGGCTCCAGTAGCAAGCATTATTATTTTTAATTTTTAAACTTTTTTTTTCCATTTTTTTTTCTTCATTTTTAGCTCGACTATTCGAAGAATAAGTAGAGCTTATGTTGTCACCCCGGCGTCCACCATCCACCATACTTGGACAACTTCATCTCCTAGTGATGTACATCAATAACCCCTGATCTATATTTGACCTTCACCTACATTTCCTCTTGAATTACTTGGTTAATTCCCCTTGGTTTAGGTTTTTACTCAACCTTGGTTAAGGTTTTTAGTCAAGTTTGTATATGCAATACTACTGGCCCTACACCAACCATACTTCGACAACTTCATCTCCTAGTAATGCACATCAATAACCCCTCATATATATTTGACCTTGACCTACATTTCCTCTTGAATTACTTACTTAATTCCCCTTGGTTAAGGTTTTTAGTCAACCTTGGTTAAGGTTTTTTTTCAAGCTTGTACATTGAATACTATTGTGCATCCAGACACCATACTTCAACAACCTTTTCTCATAGGTATGTACATCAATAACCCCTGATCTATATTTGACCTTGACCTACATTTCCTCTTCAATTACTTACTTAATTCATTTTGGTTAAGGTTTTTAGTCAACCTTCTATATGGAATACTACTGGCCCTACACCCACCATACTTGGACAACTTCATCTCCTAGTGATGTACATCAACAACCCCTGATCTATGTTTGACCTTGACCTACATTTCCTCTTGAATTACTTACTTAATTCCCCTTGGTTAACGTTTTTAGTCAAGCTTGTAGATGGAATACTCCTGGCCCTACACCAACCATACTTGGACAACTTCATCTCCTAGTGATGTACATTAAACAACCCTGACCTATATTTGACCTTGACCTACATTTAACCTTGAATTACTTAGTTAATTCCCCTTGGTTAAGGTTTTTACTCGACCTTTATTAAGCTTTTTACTCAAGCTTGTACATGGAATACTATTGTGCATACAGACACCATACTTGGACAACCTTTTGTCATAGTTATGTACATCAATAACCCCTGATCTATATTTGACCTTGACCTACATTTCCTCTTGAATTACTTACTTAATTCTCTTTGGTTAAGCTTTTTAGTCAAGCTTGTAGATAGAATACTCATGGCCCTACACCAACCATACTTGGACAACTTCATCTCCTAGTGATGTACATCAATAATCCCTGACCTATATTTGACCTTGACCTATTTTTAACCTTGAATTACTTAGTTATTTCCCCTTGGGTAAGGTTTTTAGTCAAGCTTGTATATGGAATACTCCTGGCCCTACACCAACCATACTTGGACAACTTCATCTCCTAGTGATGTACATCAACAACCCCGGACCTATATTGGACCTTGACCTACATTTAACCTTGAATTACTTACTTAATTCCCCTTGGTTAAGGTTTTTACTCGACCTTGGTTAAGCTTTTTACTCAAGCTTGTACATGGAATACTATTGAGCATACAGACACCATACTTGGACAACCTTTTGTCATAGTGATGTACATCAATAACCCCTGATCTATATTTGACCTTGACCTACATTTCTTCTTGAATTACTTACTTAATTCTCTTTGGTTAAGGTTTTTAGTCAAGCTTGTAGATGGAATACTCATGGCCCTACATCAACCATACTTGGACAACTTCATCTCCTAGTGATGTACATCAACAACGCCTGACCTATATTTGACCTTCACCTACATTTAACCTTAAATTACTTACTTAATTCCCTTTGGTTAAGGTTTTTGTCGCGCCGCTTGCAGAAATCGCGATATAGTCGGCACTTTGGCGTACGTACGTACGTACGTACGTATGTTCGTGGTTAAAGTTTTTCGTTAAGTTTTTGGTTAAAGTTTTTCGTTGACGTTTTTCGTTATACTATATCTCTGCAACTGCTTTGGCCATTACCTTGAAAACTTCACATGGGTGTTTATCATCATCTATATTTTCATTCTACCCCCCTCCCGTGCGGCCCCTGTGCCCAATGTCAAGGTCAAATTACTTTGAAGTTTTTGGTTAAGTTTTTTGGTTAAAGTTTTTGGTTAAGTTTTTTGATTAAAGTTTTTCGTTATACTATATCTCTGCAACTGCTTTGCCCATTACCTTGAAAACTTCACATGGGTGTTTATCATCATCTATATTTTCATTCTACCCCCACCTCCCGTGCGGCCCCTGTGCCCAATGTCAAGGTCAAATTACTTTGAAGTTTTTGGTTAAGGTTAAGTTTTTTTGGTTAAAACTTTTTGGTTAATTTTTGGTTAAGTTTTTTGGTTAAGTTTTTTGGTTAAAGTTTTTGGTTAAGTTTTTTGGTTAAAGTTTTTCGTTATACTATATCTCTGCAACTGCTTTGCCCATTACCTTGAAACTTCATATGGGTGTTTATCATCATCTATATTTTCATTCTACCACCCTCCCGTGCGGCCCCTGTGCCCAATGTCAAGGTCAAATTACAATTTGAAGTTTTTGGTTAAGTTTTTGGTTAAGTTTTTGGTTAAGTTTTTTGGTTAAAGGTTAAGTTTTTTGGTTAAAGTTTTTGTTGGTTAAGTTTTTTGGTTAAATTTATTGTTGTTATACTATATCTCTGCAACTGCTTTGCCCATTACCTTGAAACTTCACATGGGTGTTTATCATCATCTATATTTTCATTCTACCCCCCTCCCGTGCGGCCCCTGTGCCCAATGTCAAGGTCAAATTACTTTGAAGTTTTTGGTTAAAGTTTTTTTCGCGCCCGCTTGCGGAAAGCGCGATATAGTCGGCACTTTGTCGTACGTACGTGTGTCCGGTTAAAGTTTTTGCTTAAGTTTTTTGGTTAAAGTTTTTCATTATACTATATCTTTTTTGTTAGTGTCCATGCCTCGCCACAAGGCGCGACATGCAGGCCGCGGCCATCTAGTTACTCAACCTTGGTTAAGGTTTTTAGTCAAGCTTGTAGATGGAATACCATTGTGCATACAGACACCATACTTGGATAACTTTTTCTCATAGGGATGTACATCAATAACCCCTGACCTTTATTTTACCTTCACCTACATTTAACCTTCAATTACTTGGTTAATGTTTATAGTCAAGCTTGTATATGGAATACTTCTGGGTCTACATCAACCATACTTGGACAACTTCATCTCCTAATGATGTACATCAATAATCCCTGACCTATATTTGACCTTGACCTACTTTTATCCTTGGATTACTTAGTTATCTCCCCTTGGTTACGGTTTTTAGTCAAGCTTGTATATGGAATACTCCTGGGCCTACAGCAACCATACTTGGAAAACTTTATCTCCTAGTGACGTACATCAATAATCCCTTGGTTAATGTTTTTAGTCAACCTTGGTTAAGGTTTTTATGCAGGCCGCAGCCACCTTCTTTGTCAAGCTATGTGTACATCGACAACCCTCGTAGTCGAGCTATGCTGTTCTCCTACAGCTCTTGTTTTTTTTTCAATTTCTTTTTCAATTTTTGTCTAGTAGCATAAGGTCGTAAGTGCTATATACAGACTATTATCATATAATAAAACAATTATTGACTAGTGAGCCATAGAATATAATCTGATATTCTATGGCTCACTAGTCAATAATTGTATAATATGTTAGGGCCAGTGAAAATTGCTTTCGGGCCCAGGCTCGAGGTCAAGGCGGGACAAGGCGAGGCATTTGATTCCGCGGAATTCTTGTTTACTTACCTCCCTTTGTTGTTTCGTGCTCTGATTTTGTATCCAGAGCATAACTCGAACACTCTTTGGAATATTTTTATGCCCCACCACGATAGTGGTCCTGCCCCCGCCAAGCCCAGGGTTAAGATTACATACTTAGTGCTTCAAAAACATTAATGCTCAGGTAAATATCTTATAATTTCTGTTTTCTTTCACGGATCAGCTTCATATTTCATATATGCATTGCTCTAATGGTCCTCTACCGCCCTGTGCCAAATCCACGTTCGTCCTGCCCCCGCCAAGCCCAGGGTCAAGGTCACATACTTGGTGCTTCAAAAACTTTAACGCTCGGGTAAAAGAAAATTTTGACTTAGAATTTGGTCTCATTTATTATCAAAGCGATATGTGGGACATCCGTGTTCTATGAACATATTTTCTAGTTTATTAAACTTCACACATGCATAGAAGACGATCCAAAGGTGTGTCGCACCTAAGAATGACAACTCTTGCGTCGTTAATTTCTTAGTTATCTCCCTTTGTTGTTTCGTGCACTGATTTTGTGTCCGGAGCATAACTGAACATCCTTTGGAATATTTTCATGAAACTTCAGAGATGCATAGACCACGACCCTAAAGGTGTGTCACGCAAGAATGACAACTCTTGCATCACTTATTTTTTTAGTTATCTCCCTTTGTTTTCCGTCACTGATTTGGTCTCCGGAGCATAACTCGAACACCCTTTTTTCAAACTACTTGTGTATCTGGGGAGGGGGATACACATGCGCTTGTCGACAAGCGTCCATTTCTAGGTTTTAAATGTACTTAATGAAATTACGCAGATGTCCGAAGGTACAAAATCACATGGCGTGTCTCATTTATAACTACACATTACCTGATAAATTGAATACCAGACTACCGGTAGTGTCTTGTTGACATCAAGTATATCAGGCACAGCTCGGAAACAGTAGGAATTCTGAGGCTCATCTCATTAGCGTTGCCAAATAAACCCGATATCAAATGAAGGTTGTCCGGTCAGCGCAATCGGTGACGAGCGAGCTTCTCGCCAATGCAGCCCGTGTTCGATCCTCGACCGGGGCAGTATGTGAAATGGTATGGTGGTCGCAAGACAGGAAAAGTAGGTTTCGTCCGGGTACTCAGGTTTCTTCCCACATTAAGGATCAGCCTTCCGCCCCCATCTGTGCCAGTGAAAGCACTTGTATTAGTGGTATCGCGCTTGTTTTTAACACTTTCAACCCTAAGGAACTGGAATGGACTGTGATATGCTAATGTTCCGACCAATCCATTGGTCACAAAATGATTTTCAGATTTGTCCATTTATGAAAAGGGGGTGTTTTTGTTCTCTAAGAAATATTAAAATTACTTTCAAAAAGTGCAGATCTTGATGAGACGGCTCGTTACGAGCCGGCTCATCTGGATCTGCACTTTTTGCATAAACCGCTATAGTGGGATTTCGGGTTCAAAGGGTTAATCATTGTAAAATAAATATAGTTTTAGCTTTAAGCCTGATATCTATGACATATGTGGTTCATGTGTTTCAGCAAAAGTTGAGCAAACAGAGCCAGACGTGGGGTGGCAGTACGACAGTGAAAAAGCAGGTGGCCGGTACAGCATCTAGTGTCGCCTTCACGCCCTTGCAGGTAGGCTCTCATAGTAATTACGTTTCATGGATGGAATGGCGATCAGCGTAGTCAGGTATAAGCTTGCTGCCATGCTGGCCTTGGGCTACATTGGTCACAGAGGTAAGCCGTTACATACCCTTACCGGTAATCAGGTAAGCTTGCATATAAACAGAGCTCCCAAAGACTCCCAAAAAGGAGTCAATTACTTAGAATTTTAGGAATTGACTCCTAAACTCAATTGACATGGAGTCAAAATGACTCCTTGCCAATTGAGTTTAGGAGTCATTCAACTGTCAGTCATTCAATTTTAAAAATTGCATTTGCTCTTAAGTTGGACAATTTATTTGATAATAATGCAGAAATAGATAATTTGTAAGCTATTTTTGTTGATAAAATTAGACGTCAAATGTATTCTGACTCCTAATTTTGACCAAATGACTCCAAAAAATGCAGATAGAGGAGTAAAATTTAACCGTGGCATAAATTTGTTACTGAGAGCCCTGATAAATCCTGTTACATAGATGGAATGGCGATCAGTGTAGACCCTAAATGGGGCCACGCAAGTCTTTCACGCTCTTACGAGTAATCAGGTAAGCTCGCACATACATCATGTTGCATTTAGACGGAATGGGGATCAGCGTAGACATTGACCAGACTGCGTGGATGTGCAGCAGGCTGGTCTGTTTCACGCCCTTACAGGTAATCAGGTAATATCGCACAATAATCATGTTTCATGGATTGAACGGCTGTCAGTGTAGGCCCAGACCAGACTGCGGATGCGCATGCATAAATCGTGTTCCATTGATGGAATGGCAATCCAAGTGGGCCCTGAAGCAGTCGTGCAGTTGGGTCTGGATCAGGCGTTGTAATGCTTTCAGTCCATTTGAGCCACCAGTTGAGAAAATAGGCAGAGCTCCAGATAAGGTGCGTATTTTAATCACTTAGTTTAGCAGAATACGCATTGATTATCAAAAGCGGGAGTATAAAATACTCGCAGCAATGCGATGTTTACAATTTAGCCGCTGAACCTCCCTTACTACTGTCTGTACCAAATGACGTCGGTGTAGTAAACAACACTAACAAGTTTTTTTCTAAAACCGTGTTTCCGAAGTGGAGAGACTGATGTAATTCAGGTATGTCAGGCCTCCAAGACATGTGTGTGCTTTGCAATCATGAACCTGCATTATCACCAGAAATACCCTCCAAATGAGCCTTGGGTGGTTGGTTGGAAGCACGCGAAGGATAATTTAAGGATTGGGTTTCATCCTTACCGGAATGCCGATTACATGGTTTGGCCCTCATGTACATTTTCGGCCTTCTGATACTTGAGAGCTAAATCCTGTTAGACCCCATTAAAAAAATATTAAGATTTGTGCTGATCATATTACTTATTGTGGTTGGAGCTAAGTGACTCTGGTGTGGAATGGACCTGGCACCATGTCAGGATATTCTAATTTCAGGGCTGAATATCTACTTTTTTGTAAATATTGAGTTCTGATTTTGTGAATTTCCCTCCTTATGGACAGGTTATATACGGGATAGTCCAACCCGTTGGCCCGGCCTTAAATGACCTTAGCTGTTGATAGGCCATTAAACACCAACAATCAATCAAACCAAATGAATACCCAGTCATGTGATCTTGTACCGAAGAACATGATTGTGCGAAATATTTACAATATTTACGATATTATCCTTAAATGACATCGAAAGTTGATGAAAATTTCATCTCAAATACGGAATTATACTCCACATTTGCTATGAAAATTGCGTCATCTGTTGATGTCATTTACAGAAAATATCACAGTTTCTGTAAATAACTTTCATGAAAAATCGCACATGTTATTCGGTACAAAATCGCATGGCGTGTCTCATTTAAAGGGGTACCATATGTCCGGAGCGGAGAGTCCGATGGTCATGTAATCAGGTACATTACCAAGACAAGTGTGCATGCTTTCATCAAAATTGCAAAGTGTACTTCTCTAGCAAAGTATACTTTCAGGGAGTGATCATTTATTTTACCCGAAATGCATTATTTCATATAGAACTAACAACTGCAGATATTTGATGATTAAAAATATGCAGAATTATTATACTGAATTTATTACATTATCTCGGCCAAAATGGTTGTAAAATAAGTATAATAAAAATTAATAAATTTATCCTTAAATTGAAAATTTCTCCCTCAAAGTATACTTTGCTAGATAAGTATACTTTGCAATTTTGGTGAAATAGGCTACAGAAATGGGGCGTATGGGTGTTGCGACCATTGTAGATCCAAATCAGCCAGTGCAACCGCACAGTCTGATCAGGATCTGCACTGTTCGCCGTTCCATCAGTGAAACACCCACCATGCTTCTAACAAGTAATGTTGATCGTTATCAAGCTACATGAATGTGCTATTCGATCAGTAGCCAATTTCAGCAACATTGCAAAGTATACTTTTCTAGCAAAGTATACTTTGAGGGAAAAATCAGTTATTTTTTTTGAATGCATTATTTCATATAGAACTAACGACTGCATATATTTGATGATTAAAAGTATGCAGAATTATTATACTGAATTTATTACATTATCACAGCCAAAATGACTGTGATAATGTAATAAATTCAGTATAATAACTATTAATAAATGTATCCTAAAACTTAAAATTTCTCCCTCAAAGTATACTTTGCTAGAAAAGTATACTTTGCAATGTTGGTGAAATAGGCTACAGGTGCTGCACTGCTCACAAATCCCATAAGTTCCATATCTCCAGTCACAACCAGAAGTAACCTCAAATGAGACACACCATGAGATTTTGTACCTTAGGACATCTGCGTAATTTCATTAACCCTTAGACCGCTACACACAACAATTGTCGTCTGCTGTTGCTTTTATATCTTGCCTTATTTCTCAATAAAAACATGGTTTGACAGCACTTCAGAATCATTTCCAATGGAAATGATTCTAAAGTGCTGTCAAACCATGTTTTTGATGATAAAAATGGAAAATAGAAAATATACAGCAGACGACAAAAGAATTAAGATAGCGGTGTAAGGGTTAAATACGTTTACAAAATTTACAATATTTTTCGAACATTTACCGAAAATATTGTAAATTTTGTAAACGTATTTCATGAATTTGCTGATGTACAAAATCGCATGGTTTGTCTCAAATGACAATGCCTTGCAGGGGTTGGAGATCGTGAATCCCCAGGCTGCGGAGAAGAAGGTCCAGGAGGCAAACGCCAAATACTTCTCCAGCACTGCGTCCTTCGTCAAGGTCGAGAAACAGCTCTGGCATTGAACGCGTCCGCCTCCACACGTCATTTGGACAACGTTATCAGTGTCAGCTATGTGTGTGGCTGTTTGTTTCACAGCTGGTCTGGGACTTACGGCATTCGTGGCAAGTCCCGCCCATGATCTGCCAGTGCTCTTCTTGTAGCCTAATAAGTATCTATTGTGTTTGTTAGAACCACGGCTCATGTTTCACTGACACAATGGTGAATGGTGCAGACCCTGATCAGATCTGGGTATACACCGATCGCAAATACACCCTTTTCTCAGCATAGCCTCATTTCTTACGAAATTAGTAAATATGAACTCAGTACTGTAAGACCACCTATATTATGTTAGATTTGGATCTATCCCGATCACAAATACCATAAGCCCAGTTTCTTGGCACAGCCTCTTATGAAATGTGGCTATGACTGGAGAAGCAGGGCTTATCTCATTTGATACATGCCATGTGATTTTGTATCTTCGGACATCTGTGTAATTTCATTAAGTATGTTTACAAAATTTACAATATTTTTCATAAATAGTCAGAAGTTGACAACATTTTTGGAGTACATGCGGAATGGAATGTAATTACGCATGTACTCTGAAAATGTTGTCAACTTTTGACGCTATTTACGGAAAATATTGTATATTTTGTAAACATATTTCATGACCTTATGCAGATGTCCGTAGGTACAAAATCACATGGCATGTCTCATTTGTTGTTGTGTCAGGAGAAATTGAACTGGTTAGTCTACATCCTGATCTTCTAGCACACTCTTGTAGCCTGATAACGATCTATATTGCTTGTTAGAAGCACGACGGGTGTTTTATTGATGGAATTGCGAACAGTGTAGATCCTGATCTGGATCTACACTGGTCGCAAAACCCAATAGCCCATTTTTCCGTCACAGCCACAAAGTAGCAAACTTGTTTAATAAATATCATACTAAATTATCACTCGTGTAAGATCATATATTTTATGTTAGTGACTAAAGGTCAATATCTGACTCGTTCAATATTACATGAATAGGCCAAGGAATGGTTAATCAAGGCATGGGCAACATTGAGTTATAGTAGTCTGATTCCTAATAAACTTGGAAAACTATTGTCTTGTGAAAATTTCCTTCCCTATTCCGTGGGAGCATGCGATGGATAATTTAACGATTGTGGTTCATCGTGACTGGAGTCCCGACTGGAGACCTGGTTTGTCCATCACATACGTCTTTGGCATTTTGTATGTGACAGTTGAATCTGGTTATACCCCTTATGTGAGTATTACGATTGTTCATAATCCTATTTTAGTGGACTGGCTGAATCTATTTTTTCTTGATGTAAATATGCCGTTCTGATTTTGGGATTTCCCCCCCAATGCAGCAGGTTAAAACGGGATCGAACCCATATGCCCGGCCTTACATGACCATAGCTTTTGATAGGCCATTAAACACCAATAAACAAACAAACAAACCTTCCCTATTCCATGTTTGTGCACTTCCAGGTTAAAATTTAGAAGAACTGTGAATAGTTTTCAGCTTTCCATCCGGTCAGCCGTCAGTCCGTTCCTCTGTAAGGTAATTTCAAATTAATTTACTGATTAATGCCAGATTAAACTTTTATTTGTTTTCTCATTAATTATTGTTTGTTAACACTATTTAAATTTCAGACCATAACTGGGGGTATCGTACGTGACCCTTTCTTTATAAATTCCAGGAAACTATAAACAGCAAGAGTTGGCTTAGAAGGTTAAACAACTGCCAGCCTGATACTGGCACACACACGTCACTCACTGCCTCTCACTAATATATGGGCAAATATCATACCGCCGTGTATTCTCTTTTTCTCTCGTATTCAGAATGAGTGTAGCAAATTATTATCTAACCAAATAACAACAGATAGTAGTATATCAGTGATTCTACATTTTATGTACATCTGGTGTCCCGGTGTAATTTACTGACAAATCGCACAATTTATAAGGAAAATTATTTATTTTTCAGTACAGAAACTATGTATAATACCAATCCATTAAGAAAACAGTATTTACAATTCTTGCTGTGTGTGTTTAGTTATTATTTTCTGTTGTTGGCATACGTGTGGTGCACCAAATGGACATGTCCCGGTCATCAATCAGCATAGTTTACAAGCCTGTAATTCTCAAATATTGTCCATTTGTACTTTACTATACATTGCATCTGAATTAAAATAGTTTAACATTTACATTAAACTTATTCTGCAATAAATTTGCCTTTTGTTGTCAAAAATACTGACGTTAATGTATCCGTCCCGAGAAATTGAATCATTACCGTTACGCTGAACAAAAAATGTAAAATCAGAGTAACCTCCCTTTCCTACTCTCAGCTACTAATGCAATGAACACTGTTTATGCGTGCACAATTTATAAATAAACGCGGTGGTAACACAACTTGAGTCGTTGCCGAGAACGAGGCTGGTCTATTCATAATTTTAAAGTTACACATTACATGCATCATTACCGTTCGGGGTTTATACCCGTCCATATGTATGTAGGTCGGCTGAAACCAAAATGGGTGGATAGACACACTTGCAATGTTGTATTTGCATATTCTACCTTCGTGATGCGTTGTATACAGAGGGGTGAAAATGGGAGTTTTTAAAGAAAAATCATTACCGTTACGATCATTTCCATTACAAAATTGTGTAACGGTAATGACAATCGTGTAACGGAAATGATAAATTACCATACTAACCAGTCGGTTCATGCGTCAATTAGATATAAACCATGTCCCATCAGTTGTCGGTCAGTAATGGTACATTTATTCAGACCTACAACATTTATATATCCGAATTTAATTAGTAAAAGCTCTGGAACAACAAAAAACGGACACAGCATCGAGGAGTGTGGGTTTCTATTGACAATCACATTAAAAGTAAACATTAACTTGAAGTTATATTGTACAGCATATGCAAAGTATAAATATGTTTGCTATATATGCTGTATCAATATTTTAAATAAATGGAGAGTCATTACCGTTACATTTTGTCATTACCGTTACATAAATCATTTCTGTTACGCCCATATTTTTGGAGGCTGTGCTATTAATCAAATGTAGCTTTATAACGATGCGGTAAAACACGGCATTCTGTTACATGCCAAGCTATTTTGTTTTGTTTAACTTTACTGATTCATATTAAATACATGTTGTTGGCTTACCATACATGAGAAATTCCACGACTTGCTACTAAATTGTTCCGTTTCAAACTTTTAAATACAATTAACTTACCATATTCTTGACACTTTTTGTCGAGCCTGCTTGGGGAAAGCGAGACATAGTGATCACAATGATGTCCGGGTGTCCGTGCGTCCGTCCGAAATCTGTGTTAAAGTTTTTAAATACCTTATATCTCTGCAGTCCTAAGTCACATTGACTTGAAACTTCATATGCTTATTAGTCATCATCCATTTATTCATTCTGTGTCCAACTTATGCGGCCCCTGTGCCCCTATGTTAAGGTCAAATGACTTCGTAGTTTGCGTTAAAGTTTCTGGCAAAATTTGTGTTAAAGTTTTCACATACCTACTATCTCTGTAACCGTAAGTCAGATTTGCTTAAAACTTTGTATGCTTATTGGGCATCAAACTTCCGTGGATAAATGAGATCGCCAAAGCTTAGAGTTGGATAGCCGATAGAGAGGTCGAATGGAGATCGACAAAGTCGATAGACCAAACACAAAATGGACCTTCGTTCATTGGATATCGGTCGAGGTGAAGATGATCATCGATGCGCAACAACTCCTCATGGGAGAGGGGAAACTCCCCGATTGGTTAAGACAGAAGAAGGGAATGTATTCCGCCGACACGTATGACGACTACTTTTGTCTGTTTAGGTGCATAACCATCGACCGTGGACATGGACCCGATCGTTACTGTGAGGAGGCATGAGCTCTGGCTCGCGAATACCTCAGTCACGATTTCGGACCGGGTAGTAAGGGAATCCCCCTGGACGATCTTAAGAAGGTCGAAGAGCACTTCTACGAGCTCACCGACGACGGAGTGTGGTATCTCATGAAGTCTCCTGCCAACTACGACGCGGTTGGGGAGAAGAGGTCACTCCTCATCAAGAACCTCTGCAAGATGACGAACGAGTACGGGTGCCCCGGATGTCCACAACGGTTCACAAAGTCGTGTAACATGCACAGGCACGCGATCACCTGCATGGGTGGTAAGACCGAGGTGATATGTCCTGGTAAGAGGATAGAGGGACTGCAGTCGGCATACGAGAAGGCGTTCTACCCTAAGGGGTCAGCGAGTGTGATGTCGATTCAATGGTTGAGCAGGGAGGCGCTTTACGAGTTGGTGGTGATGTGGGAGTGCAAGTGGTTGATTGAGGGGAATCCCCGCGATCCACCACCGCCCGAGGAGGAGACGACTCTGTACCCTCACCAGATGGTCTACAACTTCGAGGCGTATCTCGACAAGTCGAAGGTCTCGCGACCTACCAAAGACCTGACGTACGAGGTCGAGCACGTCCCTATATCGGTGTCGTTGGGGGATACGATGCATGAGGGGATTACCCACATCTGCGAACGAGACCCGAACGAGCTGGTCGAGAAGTTTGTGACTGAGCTGCAGAAGAGAGGTAAGGTCATCAGGGAGGGGGTTAGGAAGAAGTATCTGCCGGCCGACATAGAGATGCTGTCGAAGCCTCAGCAAGCGAAGATCGTCTCGTGGATCGACCAAGTCCCGGTGGTGGGGTTCAACTGCAGCAGGTACGACCTGAACCTGAATCAAGCAGTACCTTGTAGAGAAGTTGGCGGCCACCGTGACCAAGGTGATGGTTGGAAAAGGACCAACACGATGATGTTCCTGTTTACCACAGAGTTTAGATTTCTCGACATCATCCAGGATCTGGGACCCGGTACCACGTACGACAGGTGGGTTAAGGCGTACGATTGCAAAACGGTAAAGTCCCACTTCCCATACGAGTGGTTCGATAGCGCGGACAAGCTCGACCATCCGGGGCTGCCGGACTATCCCGAGTGGTACTCGACGTTGAAGGGTGCGTACCTCCTGTCGATGTCTGAGTGAAAAGAATGTAAGAAGGTCTTCCGAAAAAAGGGGATGAAGACGTTCCAGGAATGGTTGCAACACTACGACTTGGACTTCGGACCGTTCCTGGAGGCCCTAACTAAAATAACGGAGTTCTACAGGGGGAGGGGTGTGGACATACTCGAGGATGCAGTATCTCTGCCGGGGGTTTCCCTTCAGTACCTGCTCCGCGGGACGATTGATAGGGAGGCGGACACGCCCGAGTTGTGGTCTTAAGCGATGATGAAGGAGGGGTTGGTTGGTGGTCCGTCCATAGTGTTCTCCAGATACGCCGAGGCTGGCAGGTCGACGATCAGGGGTCAGGTAGGGAGTCGGGAGGAGAAGATATGCAAGGCGGTGCTGGTGTATGACGCCAATGCGCTGTACCTGTCGACCCTGTCGAAGGACATGCCATGCGGGGAGGGGGAGATATGGACGTGTCACGACCCGGAAAGACAGTCGTATACAGACTGTTTCGTGAGGAAGGTCAGGCGTGACAAGTGGTTCGGATTCGCAGAGTTGGATGTAGAGGTCCCAGAAACGTTGCGAGATAAGTTCTCGGAAATGTCACCGCTGTTCATTAATCGAGAAGTCGACGAGACCGAGGTTCCACAGCACATGAAGGACTACTTGTCCAGGACCGGGAGGACTAGGGTCGAAGGTCAGAGAAAGCTTGTATGGGTACTGTCCGCTAAGAAGATGATCATATACACCCCGGTGCTAAAGTGGTATCTGGTCGTCAAGGCGGTGCATAGGGTGATAGACTACACGCCCGGCAAACCGTTCCAATGGTTTGTGGAAGAGGTCACCGCCACCAGACGGACTGTGGACGTCGACAAGAGGAAGGCAGTGTCGGCAGAGATATTCAAACTGGTTGGCAACGCGTGTTGTGGCAAGCACAAGGCACAAGAGAGACACATGAACACCACTTATACGAAGGATGAGAAGACTGTCGACCGGGCACTGATACACTGATACCGTTATACTCGCAGCAAAGCTTGCAGCTGAGCACCAAATTGCCGGCCCGAAAATGCGAGCTCGGAGAGCATGTCGAGGGTTCAGCGCAATACGGTCGTAACTCACTTTTTGTAAAATGTTTATGAGAGCCAAAAATATTTCTAAAACTAACAATTACACTCAGTTATGTACCATTTTCACTTATATTCTGTAAAATTTATACATGAAAAATAAATAACATTATGAAAAAAAATAAAAATTAAATAAAAAAGTGATATTAGCAAATATTTGAGTTACGACCGTTTTGCGCTGAAAATAACAGCCAAAATGCTGCATTAGTTCAGCGCAATATGGTCGTAACTCTGAATAAATTTTTAAAAAACTTGATATTTTGATTTCATGACCTTGACCTTCAGTGGTCAACTTTATTAGCTCATTGAAGCATGTGTCGTGTACATGTCTGAATTTAAAGTTTTTCACTAATATCCGTACATACACAGATGCAACTAGTACTGCTTATTTATGCACTGCAGATATACACTTTACATAATTACATTATCATTAGTGTCATGACATTGACCTACATTTATATATTTAATTGTCATAAATATATTGTAAAAAATAATTGACAATGGGCTGTTCTGTTATTGAAATCAAAAGTATGTTTTTATTTCAACTTGAAACTACTGACAAACTATTTAATTGTATTGAGCCATTCCTGGGGTTAACAGACACCCATCATCAGTAATAATATGTACAGTTATTAAAGGTGCTCAGTGTGACTGTCTCAGATGATGTTTCAGATACTCAATATGTTGTTTTTCATGTGATGTACTGCACATAACGTTTACCAATTACACCATATTATTTGATAATAATTTTTTATGAATCTGTTTCTGTACATATCTGAAACTAGTGCCTTTAACCATAATCACAGCAATTTATAAAAATTTAGGTATTATTATTTATTCCAAGCTTACAAATTACAGATTAGTTTTGGAAAAATACAATTTTATCTCTAGTTACGTCAGAAATGATTCGACTTTCTCGCTTTTAACTCCTCATAATTTTAAATGACACAACCATGTTTAGCCTTGAATATTGGAATTAAATTAATAATCATGTTTACATTATTGTGTATTGAAGATCTATTTTCCATGATTTCTGTCACTAGAAATTATAGATTAGCATAAAGTGTCTAATAAAACAATGTAAACAGTAAATTATATGAAAACACGGTTGAGAAAGATATAGTCAACTACACTAATTTATGAAACATAATAGATTTTAGAAATTAAGGGAGTATGTATTTGGAAATATCCATTCATGTGATCTGCATCATGTGTAACTTGTGCCACATTTGAATTAACAATGGTTTTTCATAACGTCATCAGTCAACAATTCTACAACATGGAATACGAACATGATAAAGTCGCTGGCACATACTTAAGTCTATTAATTTAGACTTCCACGCATAATTCACATATCACATAATTCAGGTACTCTGCAACATTGCATCGTTATTTTTACTTTACCGTATTGCGCTGAACTTATGTCAGTTAAACATTATTTTAAATCTTATATTTTTAAATAAATAAAAGGTCAATTTTAAATGTAATATTATTTTCTGACAAACTACAACTTGATCTTTATTTATATATCAAAATATCATTTCATAGCTACAACAATATTGCGCTGAAATTGTTTTTGCATTCCGAGATTATATTTTTTCTCCAAACTTGCAATTGTTTTTAAATGTTTAAATATTTTTTATGTACAATGTAATATCTTCTTTTTACTAAATACAAGTCCACAATTAATTATAGTTAAAAATTGTACTCTAGATCCACCACAATTCTGTATAAAATGCAGCACAAATACGTTGCACATGTAATTTGAGTTACGACTGTGTTGTGCTGAGATTACTTGGTGATTTTGAGTTACGACCTTATGCCACATGACCATTTATAGCCTTAAATGTTGGAATTCAATTCTAATCTTTTTACACATGCTGTATTACTAGAAAATACACTAGAAAATGCAAAAAAGTCCATTTTGAAACAAAAGTGAGTTACGACTGTATTGCGCTGAACCCTCGATGTCCTTCTTTTTGGTCATCGCTGCATTGGCTGAGCAGTTGTCAATCACGTACAGTGTGGGCTCGCCCTGAAAGAGTTGGTAGAAGACCCGCAGCCAATCGTGGAGCCTGTCGCCGGGGACAACGGCGTAGACCTCAAGGTCGGCCCAGATCCACGGGCGCCGCTGATAAGTCTTGTTGTGCCGCACAGTGGGACACAGGATCACAATGTGTCGAAAGGCATCGCGGTAGGGGCCCTCGAGCAAGTCCAGAATGAAGACCGTTTTTCCACATCCAGTCTGCTCGCATATTATGACAGAGTGGGCGTCCTTCGTAAAAACCAGAGGTTTTTAGCTCGACTATTCGAAGAATAAGTAGAGCTTATGTTGTCACCCCGGCGTCGGCGTCACCGCCTTGGTTAAGGTTTTTAGTCAAGTTTGTATATGGAATACTACTGGCCCTACACCCACCATACTTGGGCAACTTCATCTCCTAGTGATGTACATCAATAACCCCTGATCTATATTTGACCTTGACCTACATTTCCTCTTGAATTACTTGGTTAACTCCCCTTGGTTACGGTTTTTAGTCAACCTTGGTTAAGGTTTTTAGTCAAGCTTGTATATGCAATACTACTGGCCCTACACCCACCATACTTGGACAACTTCATCTCCTAGTGATGCACATCAATAACCCCTCATCTATATTTGACCTTGACCTACATTTCCTCTTGAATTACTTACTTAATTCCCCTTGGTTAAGGTTTTTAGTCAACATTGGTTAAGGTTTTTTTTCAAGCTTGTACATTGAATACTATTGTGCATCCAGACACCATACTTCGACAACCTTTTCTCATAGGTATGTACATCAATAACCCCTGATCTATATTTGACCTTGACCTACATTTCCTCTTCAATTACTTACTTAATTCCTTTTGGTTAAGGTTTTTAGTCAACCTTCTATATGGAATACTACTGGTCCTACACCCACCATACTTGGACAACTTCATCTCCTAGTGATGTACATCAACAACCCCTGATCTATATTTGACCTTGACCTACATTTCCTCTTGAATTACTTACTTAATTCCCCTTGGTTAAGGTTTATAGTCAAGCTTGTAGATGGAATACTCCTGGCCCTACACCAACCATACTTGGACAACTTCATCTCCTAGTGATGTACATCAACAACCCCTGACCTATATTTGACCTTGACCTACATTTAACCTTGAATTACTTACTTAATTCCCCTTGGTTAAGATTTTTACTCGACCTTGGTTAAGCTTTTTACTCAAGCTTGTACATGGAATACTATTGTGCATACAGACACCATACTTGGACAACCTTTTCTCATAGTGATGTACATCAATAACCCCTGATATATATTTGACCTTGACCTACATTTCCTCTTGAATTACTTACTTAATTCTCTTTGGTTAAGGTTTTTAGTCAAGCTTGTAGATGGAATACTCATGGCCCTACACCAACCATACTTGGACAACTTCATCTCCTAGTGATGTACATCAACAACCCCTGACCTATATTTGACCTTGACCTACATTTAACATTAAATTACTTACTTAATTCCCCTTGGTTAAGGTTTTTACTCAACCTTGGTTAAGGTTTTTAGTCAAGCTTGTAGATGGTATACTATTGTGCATACAGACACCATACTTGGATAACTTTTTCTCATAGTGATGTACATCAATAACCCCTGACCTTTATTTTACCTTCACCTATATTTAACCTTGAATTACTTGCTTAATGTTTATAGTCAAGCTTGTATATGGAATACTTCTGGGCCTACATCAACCATACTTGGACAACTTCATCTCCTAGTGATGTACATCAATAATCCCTGACCTATATTTGACCTTGACCTACTTTTATACTTGGATTACTTAGTTATCTCCCCTTGGTTACGGTTTTTACTCAAGCTTGTATATGGAATACTCCTGGGCCTACAGCAACCATACTTGGAAAACTTTATCTCCTAGTGATGTACATCAATAACCCCTGACCTATATCTGACATTGACCTACATTTAACCTTGAATTACTTACTGAATTTCCTTTGGTTAATGTTTTAGTCAACCTTGGTTAAGGTTTTTATGCAGGCCGCAGCCACCTTCTTTGTCAAGCTATGTGTACATCGACAACCCTCGTAGTCGAGCTATGCTGTTCTCCTACAGCTCTTGTTTAGTAGAGTGCTGAGACGAATCGCCCATCTTCGATGTTGAGTTGCGCATCTGTGATGATATACATGTATATGTACACGTTCAATGCGCCAGCTCCGTCCGCCTCTTTGGCTATCTGGATCATCACACCCTCGCTCGCGTTCTCAACTCGGCGTCCACTACCGTGCAGTTGGTCGTCGTCGCTGGTTCGCATGTCTAGCCATAGCACGTACTTTGTGACCTTTGTGATTTTGGGGTTTATAAAATTTGTCAGTTTTTCTAACCCCCGAGCGCGAACCGGGCGATAGCACGTACTTGGAAGTCAGGAACTCTGCGAGAGAGACTTCCGAGAGCTGCAAGTCTTTGGCCACCGCAGCAACCTCTGGGCGCCTGCTTAGAGCCGGCAACACACTGCTTTCTGGTGGTGCGTGTAAAGGCCCTGGCTGTAGAGCTGGTTGGAGACTCCTTCGATCGTCACCTCGACTGTGATTGTTGGGTTATAAAATGTGTCGCTTTGTCTAACCCCGAGCTCGAACCGGGCCTCCTCGAACAGAATCAGTATGCCTTTCATCGAGCGGGCGAGGACGTTGATATTAACATTCCACAATGTGTCGCTTTTGTCTTTCGTCATCTTGCGATGGCGAAGAACTCGTAAAGTATGGCAACGCGCCTGGCGTACTGGGTTCTAATCAATTGCGCGAGTTCGGGCACCATGTCGTACTACAATGAAACATTGTCGATCGAATACGTCGATGCCGTGTCGGTGGCTATGAGAACTCGGGCCGTAGTCGTTGAACGTTAGTTCCTATTCGAGGCGGTCTGTCAAAGCGCTCTGGCTTGTGGCTCTCCAGCGACTCAAAGTCGAGTGGGATGTAGAAGCGGTTGCCGTAAGCGGCCGCGATCGCGTTGTAGCTCGCAACAGTATCTGCCTTGTCACCAGCCCCGATTCTAAGCCTTGTTGCGTTCCGATTTCGACTCGTATCAATACCCTGATAGGCCGCGTTTTCGCGCTCTTGCTCGGTCTTCCACAGGTCTTGGTAGCAATGGTAGACGTAGCTATCGTCGATCGACATCACCTCATTACCAGAAATTTTTATCGTGGTCTTCTTGATGGCGCGGCCCAGGTTCTGAATGACGGTTCGGTCCGCGCCTATCGACGTCAGCGAAATAGTGAGGCAAACAGTCCCCGGCATAATGACATCCTTAGCGCTGAGGTTGGGGAAGCGGGCCAAAATCTGCTGGTTCTGGTCGATCGTTGAGGGGTTGTTCGTAATGACCACGCTCTGTCTCACGCCTTTTGCCCTGAGGTGCTCCCGCGAATGGAGTCGTTGATGTGAGGAACACCGGCCTGCGTGAACCCAGACCCTTATGTAACATATATTTACCCAAGCGTCCTGGACGGCAGCAACCAGCTGTATGTAATCAACGTGAGCTCGCCAGACACTTCCGGCCCGAAGGTCATCGTTGCCGGGTCAAAATTCCCGGCGTTCCGACTGACAATGTGGTCGCCGGAGTGATCGTGTCTACAATCCGTCTGCGTCCAAATGCCGTTGCCCCGAATGAGAACGTCCCCAAGGGCAGTGCTTCTCGAAAATGCATTCTGGCGCCAGTCCGCGTCTTTTGGGACCCCAAATTGGTTACAAAGCCTTTCAAAATGTGATTCCAGCCGTCGTTCTTTGTTCTTTGAGAGTCTGCCTAATAGTGTAGTACACGTGAAAGTTGTAAACGGCCCTCAAGAAGAAATCCTCCGCAGCCAGATTGTCCTGAGAGGAAACCCCGCATCCGGTTGTTGCGCACCATACGGCAAAGTTGAGCTGATTCTGCCAAAACTGCATCGGGGTTGCTTTCCACCCGTTCACGGTATCGATAGTCTGGATCTTGGGCAGCCTATATTTTTCAAAGATGTCGGGCAAGTTGGTTTGAAAGCCTGTTCCATCTGTTGTCACTGTTGTCCCGGCTAGGACAACTGTTGAGCTGCAGACTTGGATAATGGGGTGCTGCACCAACTGGGGAGCGCCCGCCTTAGCGGTGTAGACCCCGCCGGGCTTGTACTTTGCATCAGAATTAAAGCCAAACGCAACGCTCACCAATGTTCAAAGGGAGGCTTGCACGCTTCAGAAACCGATCGACAACTCTTGCGGGGAACGCCGCGCCGGCCTCGGATCAATCACCTTCACGGTCGGCTAGCGAAACGTAGGGGAGTACGAAGGGTTCGGCTACATGAAGAACGGACCACCGGTAGGTGTAAAATTACCACCAGGTCTTTGGAGTTTGAGAGAGCTCCCAAGCTTTTGTCGCGTCGGAGCTTGATGATCGAGCCAGCCTCGCAATCTCGAAAGCCACCGGACTCGCGACCTTGACCAACCGGATAAGGATCACACCAACATTGGCCTTACAGCTCAGATTTACAACAACATACCCTTCTGACAATAAGGGATGGTTTGACCCAGGTGAGCACGTCAGCGACATCCCAGTGAACTTTACCTTCACGAAAACGCTCAGGGTGCACCTGGATTACGGAACTCCCAGTAACCTCCTTAAGGTCGTGCACGCCAGCGACTGTTTCTATGGCGAGACCCTGACCTTAGACTTCCCAACCCGCGAGATGAAACGTTTGGAATCGGGGCACATCCATGAATTGAAGATTCTATTCTAGATGATAAAGCGCGAGAGTTAAAGAACGATTACCCGATTTCGATCGTTCTCGAAATAACCAATAAGGATTAAACATAAAATATATATTTCATAAATATAT
This sequence comes from Conchocele bisecta, assembly GCA_029237695.1. Classification (NCBI taxonomy): domain Eukaryota; kingdom Metazoa; phylum Mollusca; class Bivalvia; order Lucinida; family Thyasiridae; genus Conchocele; species Conchocele bisecta. Next base: position 32,308,330 of record CM055267.1, read on the forward strand.
ATTATCATGAGCATATACGGTCCAGGTAGTTCCAGCGCAAGCGCAGAACAGGATGTTCCAGTCGCGGGCGCAGCCAGCAACGATGGGGCGGCAATTAAAAGGATAGAGGGAACGACGGCGGTTGCACACGTGCAGCGATTGTAAGCTCGAAAACCCGTCATAACAGTTTGGGCCGAGGAGCGGGGTGCACTGAGCGCGGGGATCTACGAATATTTATTTGGCTCCAACGCGAGCAACATATATACAGGATACATCATGACAGCGACCGGGACTGTTCTGCGAATGTCGTTCTGTTCGGTCAACTTTCGGGTACACGCTGCTACCGAAGTCCGAGTAAATCTCGTCCTAAACGGGGTAGAGCAGAAGTCTGGTGTCACCAAGCACGCGGGGCAGAGGTCAGGGTTTACAATACACGATGATGACACTCCAATAAAAGTTTCCGCCGGTAGTGTTATTAACTTTGTAATAAAAGTTGCTGACCAATCGAGTTCAGCTACTGTAGTGACTCTGTTAATAGAACTTGATTTATGACGAATGACGAAAAACTACCGTCCGGGACGGGTGACCCGGCGCCTTTTAGGCTGACCAGGATTTTCGAGATTCAACAGATTCTCCAGCATGAGGGAAAGACGCGGACGGGTCATGCAAAAAATATAGGCGGGCAGTCAATGTCGTCGAGGGGGTGAACACCACGCTAGCCTCAACTTACGTTGTGAGCGGGATAGGGAGTGTGTCATTATTTTCAACAGTCGCCGCCGCGCCGATCGCGGTGGCCTTGAGTGCGGTCGCGGCAGGAGCAGGCCTGCTTTGCATGACGAGCAGTTCTCACGAGGTCTAAGAAAAACAGTATCGACGTTATCGTATCGAAAGCGATAGCCGACAACGATATATCAGATAGTGAATTCAAACGGGTCGTCGAAGAGATGGCCAGGTACCAGGAGTTAAAGGGCGCGATCCGGTCCAAGACCCGACCACAAATTCTTGCGGACGAAGACGTTAAAAAACTTGTCATGGAGAGGAGGGCCGACGAGAGAAGGAATCTTCTCGCCCGCCTCTGGACGTGATATGCTTATTCGCGTGTCTGCAGCAGCAAGAGATCCCGCCACCATACAGTCCAGCTGTACCAGCTGTTCCGTCGGCGCCACCTTACGAAGCATACAACTTTCGGGTAAGTTTCCCCGTTCCAAGTACACCACGTTGATTATGTTACCCACCGGACACCATACTACTTATCGTTAGCATACACACACCGCTAAAGATTTGTGTATATCGTGTAGTCTACGTAATAGTCCATTTGCCGTCCTTATGAATTACATGTCGGACCTATGAAGTGTCTATAGTATATGGTTTTTTGTGGATTTACATTCCTATGGGTGCCTTGGAGCAAATCAGCTTAGTTGTCCTCTTGACAACCTTGGGCAACTTCTTTAATATGCAAATTAGTTGCCGCCATTAGCGGAAAAAATATTTCCTATTATAGCTCTACAACTATACACTACAACTTCACACAAATGGTGTCTATACCTATGTTTTCATAGTCAATGATGACACTGGTGGCATTTATACAGTGATTACATGTATATATTGTCTCGGTATGCAAATTGGTTGCCGCCATTACCGAAAATCATATTTTCTTTTATAGCTCTGCAACCGTTTATGATAAATTCACGAAAATGGGTTTCAGACCCATGTTTTCCTGGTCTAGGATTTCAATACATGTATGTATAAAGTGACTACATGCAAATATTTCAAATATTTTTGGCAGTTTGGATCCTTTCTGCTAGGATTATTAGTGGCCGCCAATACATAAAACCCAACTGTCACAGCTCTGTAGCGGGTGGTTAGTTGGATGCATGCCAAGGGTAAGTTAACGATGGGGTTCATCCTTTCCGGAATATCAGGCTACCTGATTATGTATGTTAGAGTTTGTTATACCCCTTATAAGAGTAGTAGGATTATGGCTAATCTTATTACCTTTAGGGGATGGGGCTAAGTGATTCTGGTGTGGTGAAGGCCTGGCACCAGATCAGGCTATTCTAATTTCAGGCCAGAATATGTGTGTTTCTTGATGTAAATATTCAGTTCTGATTTTGAGATGTTGCCCCTTTCTTACAGGTGAAATACGGGATTCGACCCCGTTGGCCCTGGTTTGACAATATTGATCTTCTAGTTTAAACTCCCAATGTACGTAGAGAGACACATGTCATGGCTCAGGAATTCCAACAGCATCCCGCTGGCATCGTAGAAATGGGTAGTGCTAGCGATCGACCTGGAGATATGAATCTTGTGATCCCACGACTGCGGAAGACCGTTGCACAATCTCTTAGGACCAGTACAGCCAGTATGTGCCACTTCAGCACTATTCTGGCACAAAGAAGGTTAACCCTTCTGCAATTTATATTTCTTCAGGAATCACGTACACAAATGCATGTGCCAGGGTTGAGAGTCTTGTTGCTGCAGAGCTCAAGGACGCCCAGTGGCCGAATTCACTTTCATCAGACCATAGCCTGGATTCGTATGGCTTAAACAACCAATTGGCCAGGGACCAAGTGACACCCGCAACCAAGCCAGCGACTGTGTACCTGATGGGCCTACTCATACATTCACCACCAGCTCACCCTGATACCGTCATCACATCACTGCTATACATATACACCATATGTGACCTAGGCATGACGTATGCAAATCTTTCCATTGATATGCAATTGTACATGGCTGCACGCCAGATGAAATGGTGGGAGCGACTAGGTTTGACGATGTGAACTTCTTCCAGGGGCAATACACATTATTATGTATTTTTTGGGTTGCATTGGGACACTGGTGAAGGGGTCTGGTTTGGATGTTCTAGTTAGTGCAACATTCGGTGATCTGCCGGTGATTATAAATGGGAATGTATGGGTGCGTGCCTATAGGGCATTCCGCATAGTGACGGCTGCCCTGCTGTAACACGGTCTGAAGGGCCTGACGCTGTCACCTGAGGTGTTCACTGAATGGATTGATTCATTCCCGATCTCAGCGTATCTTTCTGATGCTATGGAACAGTCGTTCTCCGATGAAGTGCACTGCTCATCATCACCAAGCAAGCATAAAGAGGAAGGTGATAAGAGACGAAAGCTGAACAGTGACGATCGGCAGCGGATTGCCACAGAGCTAACAAGGCATTGCCATATGTTGGAAGACAAGAATGACGTCATCTACAGCATTGTCAATGGTCCGGTAGCTCACAAAGATGCAAATGTGGAAGATGCACTAGTCATTGGAGCGAAAATGCCCACATCCTTCCGCAACTCTCTGCCGTTTCACTTCCATGCCAAGATATACAGTCAAGTCAAGTCGATGGAGCAACTTAAGAGAGGCGTGAAGGTTGGTGGCAAAACTGTATTCGACCTAGAGGCCATCTTCATCCGTCTTTTGTTGGTCAGGCAACAACGACAGTTGCAACTGGAACCCATTTTCAAGTACGAGTTGTATGCTGTTCCACCTTCTATCATCGACGAGTATGGCTGCTTGAGGAAAGGAAACAAATATTCACTCACCAATCATCTCGGTATACCACAACTTGGAGGTCCAGATCCGGACATCGTCATCGTGAATGCACAACTACTTTTCTTTCACATCGTCTGGCCACACGGATGAGTGGTGTCCGTCATATTTGTGAGCATTAAGCGCCGCCTCTCGATTTACCCTACTTCCACCGAGAAGATATTGGTCTTTGACAAGTACAACGATAGCTCAGCCAAAGATCACGAGCGGATGCGACGTGCAGGTGATGGTTCTACTGATTATAATATGACCATCAACAGGCCCTTACCCAATCGTGATGTCATTCTAAAGAATAAGCACAACAAGCGTGAACTCACCCGCGTGATATCCATACTCAATCTGGGTGATCACATATTCATAGATTATTGGGATGACAGCAGCTTTGCACACGATGAGGCAAGCTTCCGAAATGGACATGGCTGTCGTCCGGATCCTCAGCGATGATACAGATGTGTTTGTGCTACTGGTCTGCTGGGTCTGGAAGCTGCAATTACTTCCTAGCTGTAGTGTCCAGATAGAACGCTGGAATGGGGTGATGATCACATCAATGCGACATGTATACATATTGGATATAAGTGTCTGCAGCTACTGGGTATGCATGCGCTTAGCGGCTGTGACTCTGTATCATACCCAGCAAGGCGATGGTCAGTGCCTTGAATGCTCTGAAGGCTGGCGAATTGCCAGGATTGTTTGATGTACTGGGTAAAGCAAACGCCACTAAAGTTGCTCTGCTTGAAACAGGAAAGCGGTTCTTCGCAGCTATGAATGGTTAGCAAACAGGAATCTCAATGGGTGCGGCACGCTACCAAATATATGCCAAGAAGAAAGTGAATCCAATGAGCATCATGGCATTGCCTCCGACATCCTACTTCACTGCTTCACCATATGTTAGGAATGATGATGTTGTGAAAGGCGTCTAATAAACAGAGTGTTGTAGCTGCCACATACATCAGATGTCGTTACCATCTATGCGTGTGTACAGCTGGCGATGGGTGTTGCAATATGTACACTATAAAAGAAGATGGGATGGGAGGTGTACATCAGGTAGATGCCGATGTGAGGATGTGGAGGATGTGGAGGAGCTGGAATAACGCGTGGTATCAGACCGAAGCAATTGAAGCAGCTATAAATTATCTAATTATTAATGAATCCAAAGTTTAAAATTGTTAGTGCATTGGTAGTTATGGAGTTCTGGTTACTACAATGGATGGATTTGTAGAAACTGCACGACTACTGAGAAAATCCAAACATTGATGATGATGATGAGTAAATGAACAAAGGCATATCATATAGTATACCCCAAGAAGAAAGTGTGTGTGGGCGGGGGGGGGGGGGGGTGGGCACTAATATAACTTCAGTACCATTGTAAGTATGGCACGTGTACATCGGTGACTACGGAGTCTTGAATAAGGCACTGCTTTGAGTGCACTCCTGGACCAGCAGTGTATAGTCCATAAGAATGCACGACACTAATAATACTATACTAATATTAGCACCTCATTTACATAAAGGCAACACGCATACATGCCATCACTTTATAAACGCATGTATTGTAATCATTGACCATGAAAACATATGGGCCGCGCTCTGTGAAAACCAGCCTTAATGACAACGTCATGAAAGGCTGAAAATGACGTCGCAAAGTTACGCATAAATTTACCAACGTCGCGTCGGATTTGGACACTTTGAATTGTTGCGTCATTGCAATAAGTTGTCCTATTTATAGCCGTACGCTTTACGGCTCACACATATTTTAATGTTGGATATGCGTGGCAGAATTGTACAGTTGTTTTCATAGTGGTTCAGATAGTTGTCTTTTTTTTAGCTCACCTGAGCAAAGCTCATGTGAGCTATTGTTATGGCAAAGTGTCCGTCGTCCGTCGTCCGTCCGGACACATCAGGGGTTTAGGAGCTTAGGGTAAGGGTTAGTTTCCTTTGAAGTTCTTTGAACTTATACCATTAGCCCATAAAACCTTTTGAAGTTTAGGGGCTAGTCCTTTGATCTTTTATATAGCAAATAGCCCATAAACCCAAAATGTTGGTACGTCCGTCCGTGAACATTTTCAATCATCTTCTTCTCCCGAACTGTTGAGCCGATATTGGTTAAACTTCACAGGGATGATATATGGGTGATGCCATTTCAGATTTGTTAAAATGGAGGTCATCGACAATCCAAGATGGCCGCCATGGAAAAGTCGGTCAAATTCTTAAAAAATCTTCTTCTCACGAACCGCCAGGCCGATTTCGACGATACTTGGTATGAATGATCGATAGTTAGCGCTGTTTGAGATTTGTTCATATGGTGGCCTGTGGGTCAAAAATGGGCGTCGCCCGAGGGGTCAAATAGGGGTCAAATTTGATTTTTAACCGAATATAGTCATGTAATATATCAAATCGAAGGTATTGACGAGACAATCACTCTGGAACATTTTTTGTCTAAATCATATGATTACGTCATCCAAGATGGCCACCGATAGTTCAAATGGTCATTCTTTTACTGAAGATTTCAAACGTCTTTTTCTTGTAAACTGCTTGGCCGATATTGGCAAAACTTAACTGTAATGGTCTGTGGTTGAAGCCTGTTCATTTTTGTTAAAATGGAGGTCATCACCAAATCCAAGATGGCCGCCGTTGAGAAGTAGGTCAAATTCTTAAAAAATCTTCTTCTCACGAACCGCCAGGCCGATTTCGACGATACTGGGTATGAATGATCGATAGTTAGCGCTGTTTCAGATTTGTTCATATGGTGGCCCCTGGGTCAAAAATGGGTGTGGCCCGAGGGGTCAACTAGGGGTCAAATTATATTTTTGCCCGAATATGGTCATGTAATATATCATATCGAAGGTATCGACTAGTCGATCACTCTGGAGCATTTTTTGTCTAAATCAGATGATTTTGTCATCCAAGATGGCCACCGAAAGTAAAAAAGTTGTTCTTTTACTAAAGATTTCAAACGTATTCTTCTTGTGAACTGCTTGGCCGATATTGGCCAAACTTAACTGTAATGGTCTGTGGGTGAAGCCTGTCCATTTTTGTTAAAATGGAGGTCATCACCAAATCCAAGATGTCCGCCGTTGAGAAGTAGGTCAAATTGTTAAAAAAATATTCTTGTCACAAACCTCCAGGCTGATTTCTACGAAACTTGGTGTGAATGATTGATATTTAACGCTGTTTCAGATTTGTTCATATGGTGGCACCTGGGTCAAAAATGGGCGTGGCCCGAGGGGTCAACTGGGGGTCAAAATTATTATGACCGAATATGGTCATATATATATCCAATCCAAGGTATCGACGAGACGATCACTCTGGAGCATGTTTTGCCAAAATCAGATGATTACGTCATCCAAGATGGCCACCGACAGGTCAAAAGGTTGTTCTTTTATTAAAGATTTCAAAGGACTTCTTCTTGTGAACTGCTTGGCCGATATTGACCAAACTTAACTGAAATGGTTTGTTGGTGAAGCCTGTTCATTTTTGTAAAAATGGAGGTCATCACCAAATCCAAGATGTCCGCTGTTGAAAAGTAGGTCAAATTGTCAAAAGAATCTTCTTCTCACAAACCGCCAGACCGATTTCGACGAAACTTTGTATGAATGATCGATAATTAACGCTGATTCAGATTTGTTCATATCGGTGGCCTCTGGGTCAAAAAATGGTCATGGCCCGAGGGGTCAAATTTTTGGATTTTGACAACCGAACATATGGTCATTTTATATTATCAAATCGAAGGTATAGCAGTAAATCACATGCACATTCGCAATATATGTTAGATCAGAAGGTACCAACAAATTCTGATGAACATTTGAAGTTGTAAGTGAAGAGTATTTGTGAAATTAAGATGACCACTATGGAGGCTTTTAGGTGAGCGATACAGGCCCATTTGGGCCTCTTGTTTTTATTCGGTTTCCTTCAAGGAAATAAGTAGTATTTTTTTTATATTATTTTTATACAAATGGGCATATTGAATTTATAACTTTTATAATATATTATATGGACGACTTGTGAAATGACATTTGAAACTAAATAACCATACGACCGATATTTTTAGATAACATATAACAAAATCAGTATTATGTAATCATAATGCTAATATTTCTTTTAAACTTTATTTATATATTTATATAACAATTACAAACAAACGCGAGAACAGTTTTAGTCGGCGTACATGTAGCTGGAGGCGTCTGCATGTTTCTTAATTTGGGTTGAAACCGGAATACTCAAAGAAAACAAACGTATCCTGTCTGGCGACGACCATCAGATATACATGTACTTACAACTTGAAGATCGAACCCGGGGCGCATGTGTACGCTCTTTACTAATTATGCTATACGGTCCCGTTCAGATTAGAGCGGGGTCGGGTGTTTTCGGCCGTCTAAGACGGAACCGTAAAAAAAATCGAAACTAGAAGGTAAATGATGCACTCTGGCACATTTCAAAACACATTTTCTCGAAAATTCTGCAGGCCCAGGCCTGCAGTGCCTTAATGCAGCTACGCGCCTGATTACCGGTACGCATTTTGATGAGTAACGCTAACTTTCATTTGAACGTGAAAAGCCATAATATAATATCGATTTTCGAAATATGTAGACACACTCGGGTAAATCTGAATTCATGTATTCATGACTAAATGATGTGTCTACGTAGATCTACATATTGAATTATCATATTTATGAAATGGTCTTGGTTTACAGATGTCGTTCTATGGAAAACGATTTAATTCGTATTGGCAATACTTTCTGCACTGTTTGTCGTAAATTTAAAACTCACGGGGAAATGAACATGCACAATATAAGATATCAACTTAGGTTTAAACGTGTTTACTGATGGAATGCGGTTAGTGCCGACGGCCGGTTAGCCCCGTCCCGCTCTACGTGAAAGTGTGCCCGCAACCGTTACTTTTATTAAAGAAAATGTAAACAGTTGGCTCATTAACTGTGACACGTATTCTGGATAAAATTAGCCACGGATAGAACTGGGCCTAGGTCTTAATTCATTTGGTTTACTGGTTCACCGTCGAATATTTCGAAAATCAACATAAAATAAAATTTGGAAATTGTCAGAAAAATAATCGTATCACAGATAACAATTATGGTAGTGCTAATTACGCGGCTCCTGGCATATCGCGTCATGTTGACACTAAGTGCAAATCTAGGATCGTCTGGAAATTTCAATTGATGGATTTACATTTATTGTGCATATGCTGCTCAATAAATGTAAATCCAATAATTGTTTACAGGAAAATATTGTTAATGTGGAATTTACTTAATTTTGTACTTACGAACATTTAGTGCAACTTATCAGCAAATACAGTTTTCAGCAAGCACAGTCAATGAGTCTATGAACACGCATTTTACTGTAAGCTATTATGTTGCATTGTACAAACGTCAGCGTTTCAATAACGTCATTTTCTCGATGACGTTACCTTTTTCTCCCTTGGTGATTCACATGGTGCTACAAAAAGTGAGATAAAACAAAAACTATGAAACATATTTGCATTTTCTTTTCAGCATATTGTTTTCGAAAAATGTCCGCATCAAACAATGTAAAAAAGTGCAAATTGAAAATGTTGTCATTAAGGCTGGTTTTCCCACATAGTAGCACAGCTATCTAAAAAACAAGGTTTTTCGGTAATGGCTACAACTAATTCCCATAAAGAGAAAGCGTATGGATGTAACAACTTTATAAATGCCAAAATCGTAATCCTTGACCATGAACATATAGGTATAGACACCATTTTTAGCTCGCCTGCACGAAGTGCAGAAGAGCTTATGTCATACCCCCGGCGTCGTCAGCGTCGGCTCGGCGTCGGTCGGCGTCAGCGTCGTCCACAAACTTAACGTTGGGTAAATGTCTTATAACTTCTGTTTCCTTTCACGGAACACCTTGTTATTTCATACATGCATTCCTCAGATGACCCTCTATCATGTTGTAGCAAATTCATGACCCACCATCTAGCCCGTACCCCAAGGTCAAGGTCACAAACTTGGCACATTCATAAACTTAACGTTGGGTAAATGTCTTATAACTTCTGATTCCTTTCATGGAACACCTTGTTATTTCATACATGCATTCCTCAGATGACCCTGTATCATGCTGTATCAAATCCATGACCCACCACCCAGCCCTTACCCCAAGGTCAAGGTCACAAACTTGGCACATTCATAAACTTAACGTTGGGGTAAATGTTTTATAACATCTGTTTCCTTTCATGGAACGCCTTGATATTTCAAATATGCATTTCTGATGATACCCTATCATGCTATAGCGAAATACATGACCACGCCCATCCCTTACCCAAAGGTCAAGGTCACAAACTTAGTTCATTCATAACTTACGTTGGGGTAAATGTCTGATCAACTTCTGTTTCCTTTCATGGGAACACCTTGGTTATTTCATACATGCATTCCTCAGATGACCCTCTATCATGCTGTAGCAAATCCATGACCCACCAACCCTAGCCCATTTACCCCCTAAGGTCAAAAGGTTACAAACTTGGGCACATTCATTAAACTTAACGTTGGGGGTAAATGTCTAGATAACTTCTGTTTCCTTTCATGGAACACCGTTGTTATTTCATACATGCATTCATCTGATGATATCTCTATCGTGCTAAATAGCAAATCCATGACAACCCCGCCCACCCAATCCAGTTACCCCAAGGTCAATGGTTCCACCTGCTTCGCAGTGTTCATAAACTTAAACGTTGGGGGTAAAATGTTGTGTAACTTCCTGTTTATTTTACAGGGAAACGCCTTCATATTTCATACAATGCATTCATCTGGCTGATACTCTATCGGTGCTAATAGCAAATTCGATGACCATCACCGCCCACCCCTTTCCCCTCCCCCAAGGTTCAATGGTCCACACTCTTAGCAACATTTCATTAAACCTTAATGTTGGAGTAAATGTATTATAACATCCCGGTTTCCTTTCATGGAAACGCCTTGATGGAATTTCAAAATATGCATCTGATGAATATCTATCCATGCTGTAGCAAATAATAACTATTGACCCACCGCCCATACCCTTACCCCTAAGGTTCAATGGTCAAAAACAAACTTAGGACATTCATAAAACTTAACGTTGGGGTAAAATGTCTGTTTCCTTTCCGTTTCGGTGGAACGCCTTGCTATTTCAAATAAAATACATCAGAATTGACCCTCTATCAATGCTGTAAGTCAAATCCACAACCCGCCACCCAACCCAACCCTTGACCCAAATAAGTCAAGGAGTCACAAACATAAGCATGTAACACAAAACATTAAACGTTCGGAGTAAAAATGTTCTGTAACTTCTGTTTCTTTAACACTTTGGAACACCTTGAATTTATTTCATTACATGCATTACATCTGATGATAATCTCATTCATGCTAATAGCAAATCCATGACCAAACCCCCACCCCTTTACCCTTCCCCAAGGTCACTGTCCCACAAAACTTAGCACATTTACATTAAACTTTAACGTTGGGGCGGGTTAAATGTCTTATAACATCTGTTTCCTTTCAATGGAAAACGCCTTGATATTTCCATACACACATTCATCTGATGATACTCTACCGTGCTATAGCAATTTCTATCGACCCACCGCCCACCCCTTACCCCAAGGTCAAGGTCCAAACAACTTGACACATTCATAAACTTTAACGTTGGGTAAAATGTCTGATAAAAACAACTGTTTCCTTTGTATGGAAATCGCCTTGATATTTCATACAAATACATTTCCTTCAGATTGACCCTGTCATCAGCTGTAGAGCAAATCCACAACCACAACACCCAAACCTTACCCCAAGGTCTAAGGTCACAAACTTAGCATGTTCATAAACTTTACATTTGGGGTGTAAATGTTGTTGTAACGTCTTTTTGTTTACTTTAACTTTGAACGCTTTGAAATTTCCATTTACATACATTCAATTACGGATTCCGATGATCCTCTATTTGTGCTACAGCAAACTCCATGACCCAACCCCACCCCTTTCCCCCAAGATCAACATCATTAAACTTTAACGTTGGAGTAAATTGGTCTTTTTATAACACTTCTGTTTCTTTTACTGGGAACACCTTCATTTTTCATTTCCATACATTGCAATTCATCTGATAAATACTCTATTGCTGCTAACAGTAAATCCATTTGAACCCCCCCCCCCCCCACCCCCCCCCCACTTTTACCCTTTTGCCAAGGCCAATGTTCCACCAAACTTTAGACACATTTATACATGCATTCCTCATTGTGAAAAATTTTAGCCCTGAATAACTATCATGCTGTAGAAAAGATCACCAACTTAGTGTGTTCATAAACTTAACCGCTGGATTAAATTTTGTTTTCCTTTTCATTTCCAAGGGAGCGCATTGATATTTTCATACATGGGCATTCATTCTTAATATGCCAATATTTCCATCGCCTATATCAAATCCACGATCCACCTTGCCACCACTGACCTCAATGTCAAGGTCCACCGCAGACCCCAGCCCTTATCCAACAAGGTCCCAAGTTATAAATAGATTAATTCCAAGTTTGTTTTTTATACAACTGTGACAAGTTTTGAATGAAGGCTGCCAACAGGCCGAGAGGCTTCGTTAGTCTTTCTGACAACTCTTGTTGTGAAAATTTAATAGCGCATAGTAATTGATAGTAATTGGCTGGGCCAACTAATTTGCCATATTTAAAAAAGTTGCCCCAAGGGTCCGTCAAATAGGAGGAAGCCAAGCTGAATTGTTTCAAGACAACCCGTGTGAATGTAAAGCCCCCAAAAAAAACCAAATTAACATTGTACTATTGACAATTCATAGGTTCTGGTTAGAGGGGTGGCAAATGGACTAACCGGGGAGAGGAAACATCTGCTGAAGTAGGAGAAACAAAGTAGGGTCGTATTTTCTGCCTTTCTTATTGAAAACATGTATGTTCGTCCGTATAAAAAAAAAAAGGGGGGGGGGGGGGGGGGTGTGAAAATAAAATTAAAAACAACCGAAACCAAACTCGGAAGATTAGTATTGTCTACATTGGTAAACTATTATTGTATACATCGGTAAACCTCGATAAGGCAAAAATACATCTCGGCTTAAATAAATACACAACATATTCATAACTTGTGTTTAATTTATATAAAAGGAACCATTGCCGATAATCAATATTCTCGGCTTTCGGGGATTTTGCTTGGTTCCCGAGCCACGCCTCGTCCTCGCGGCTCTCTTTTTGGTACGTTGACCGCGTTGTGAAGTTTCGGGACCTCTTATCAATGAGGAAAAACTACACATCAAGATCGGTTCGATCTTTTCTAAACTGACTTTCTGATTTGAATTATTACTAAATCGAAAATAATACTTGCGGCAGCGACGTACTTCCATTGCTAAACCAGTCGATGGTGAGCGTAGCGTCAGTTGCCACCGCGACGTGACGGACCATAGCAATGACCAGGTAAATCTGGTTTCCCTACCCGGCAAATGCCCGACATGGGCGAGGCGAAACGGACTCTCTTCGCATCCATGGCCCGATGCATGCTTTGCAGCTTACTCGTAAATACCGGCTCGATGACATCTCTCGTGGACTACCTATCTTCAAAACCACCGCAAACAATTATTCTTAACTCGAAACAACTTGTGTGATGATGATATATACTGAGTATAAAACCTAAAGGGAGATTATCTCAAATTTCGAATGTCAGAGGTTGGTGACAATGTCACATCACCATCTTGTATGAGAACGTTCACTAAGATGATTTCATACAACACCTTTTTTATCCAAATATGGCTATAGGACCTGATACAAACCCCATTGGAACCCTTTATAAACAGGTGGTTAATCATTATTAATCTTCAATATAAATATGGACTCCCGGTTGTTGCTGAAACTTTTGTGGCGCTCTTATAATATATAGATGGTCGGAGTGTAAAACAAAAATCACCAACAACTGACGAATTGCTCGAGCATTATTGCGATTACATCAAATGTAATGACATTGGAGATATTTTTTCCCACTCTCTGTTTTTCATATATATGGATCGGAATTAGGGGGTGGGAGTCTAACACGGGGGGGATTGGCGGGGCTTTCTCAATATAGGGTGGTGGTTCATTTTGACTCATAATTACTAAAATCGGATAAACACCCGCAACATCTGAATTCGAAATAATATCATTTCTATGAAACAATAATCCGCGAAACGACCGTAGCTGGACTCCAAAACAAATAATAGGTTAATGCAAGGTATGGATATAATTATACTCGTACCTTGCATAAATCCCAATAATCGATCATTTCCTTGCCTGATCTGTTTTGCCCTGAACCCAAACCCATCAAATATCATTATCAAATATAGGCGAGGGCATGAATATATGATATAGGTGAATATGAGTATGATATTGGTAGATTAAGAAGGAATGGATAACACTGGCCGAGTCCCTCCATACATGTGACCAACGCCAATGCAAAAACCTCCTTTATGGGTCAAAAACTGTGCGAATTTGAGTTTTTATACATATTTAGGAAAATATTGATCTCTCGAACAATATGAGATAATATAACCAATGTTAGTTATTTCAACTGATAAACCATCTGTCTAGACCAACAAACAGATACCCATCTTGACGTCAACTTTTGTCGCAGCGACGTTGTTTTGACATGACGTACTAGTTACAATCGTCGTTATTAATTATTTGCGGTAGGTGCGGACCCCGTGACGTCGTGTACAGTTGTACTCACACTAGAAATGTCTCTTTGTTTCAATCACAAATGCACAAATTGATCCACTATCATGTAATAATTATTATTAATAAAAACTTATATTAGCAAATATTTGTATAAATATAATTTTTATAAATGGTGTAATAAGAAACAATGACCAATTCGTTACAACTGGTAAAACGTCGCCGGTAAATAGATATTTCCGATGTCATGTATAAAAGTTCCACAGGGGTGGAAGACTCGGACCTAAGGGACTCAACACATTGTCTCATTTGAAAAAACATTATCCCAACCCACCCACCGTTTCCTAAACAATAAACAATATAACCTTTTCAAGGTTAGGGCAAGATGCTTGGAAAAAATTTCCACTAGAGACTGGCTTAGTTTTATGGGCTCGCACAAACACCACACGATTTACATTTTTTCTTAGCTGACTACGCCTTTTCTCTGGCAAATGAATAAATGCCCTTAGGCCCCCCAAATATATTCTAACTTTAAAACATCTGTGTTTAGTATAATTTTATGTTAGTTACACACGTTTTAGCTACACGACGATTACAAGAGAAATTTATCTCTTTGCCGAAAGAATCCCCACATACTCAGCTTCACCCATTCGCCACCTGATTTCTGTAGTAATTTGTAATGCTCCTGTTTAGGTTTTCAACGTGACGTCATTATTCTGATCATTCTGCGAATATAGCAAATGGAAATCCGGAAAAGTTAAAGTTCACGGAAGGTTATGTGACCTTATGGTCGAAATGTTAGGACGCAAATCAAAACAAACTCCACGTTTTAGATCATTCTCAAATTTTAGGTGAAATGGACACTTGTCTAATGGCCACGCCGTTTTATACTATTTATTCCCTCCAAAAGGAAATATCTCATACACTTTAAGTAGATATTCTAAATATTTATTATAATTAAGATTTTCTACTAAATAAATAAAAATATCTTAAATTAAAAAAGCACTTATATAAAGAATTTATCTTAAAAATAAACTTTAGTTAGATAATTTATCTAACAAACTATATTATATATGTCTCATTAAAGTTGAGATAAGAATTATCTTATTATTTACTTTAGTTAGATATCTTTATATCAAATTTTCTTTAATATCATATATCTACTAAAGTTTAGTAGATATCTTTTTATATAAATTTAGAAGGATATCTTATATAATATATAAGATTATCTACTAAAAAGTTTTTATAATATATTAATCAATATGACAATTTTATATAAGATATCTACTAAACTTTATATTTTAGTAGATATCTTGATAATAGTAATATTAAGATATTTCTTATATAGTTTAGTAAGATATCTACATTAAAAATTTAAAATTTAAATAAGATATCTACCTAAAAACTATATAAGATATTTCTTAATATATGTTAGGGAAAGTTTAAATT
Source organism: Conchocele bisecta (assembly GCA_029237695.1). Taxonomy (NCBI): domain Eukaryota; kingdom Metazoa; phylum Mollusca; class Bivalvia; order Lucinida; family Thyasiridae; genus Conchocele; species Conchocele bisecta. The sequence goes on from CM055267.1 coordinate 32,323,961, forward strand.
AAATTAAAAAATAATGCATTCTCCCCAATAATTTAGTATCGCCGCAGCAATTTTCTACACTTGTTCCATACATATACTCTTGGCTAGGGTTCTACCACTCACCATTCAGGGTTAATACGATTGGTCTCCTGGGACGGCGGTCTGAGCATCCCGGTTGATCATGATCTACTCCTGTTCTACGTTTCCCACCCTCCACCCTCCTCCGCCCTCCATTAATAAACGTACCTCCCATTTCTTATATAAGGGAAGGAGGGTGGGAAACAGTAAACAGTGTAAGATCATGATTCAATCCGATGCTCAGAACCGCCGATCCCAGGTCGACCATCCGTATACCCTGAATGGTGAGTGTTAGGGACCCTAAGCAAGGGTATATGTTTATGAACAGTGTAAAGATCGAGGACTGGTGCGATTAGTGTAAAACTTCTGATCATCAATAAGGGAACGCCCAGCGAGGTGATGAAAACAGCGTATTACCCTTGTCCCTTTCTATGGGTGTATGCCGGTTCGTCCCGTCTTTATGTGCAATGACCAGCGGTAGATCCGAATAAGCAAATACGACAGCTGGAGTACGATCATCGTATGTACAATGTGACCCCGTGTAGACCCATGATCATATGGTGTGGTGTGTGTGTGGTGTTGCGCGCGCGTGTGTGTGTGTTGTGTGTGTGCGCGTGTGTATGTGCGTGCGTGCGTGCGTGCGTGCGTGTGTGTGCGTGCGTGCGTGCGTGTGTGTGTGTAAACAGTGTAGACACTATCCTGGCTATATCTGCGAATTATTTATGTAGAGTTGTCATTGGTTAAAATTCAAATTTTAATTAGTCAATTTAGTGCGGCATCAAAGGGAGCACTCAGTATTTCCTACTTTTTACAAGATATCTTGTGTAGTTTAGTAGATATCTTATATAAGTTTCTTTATAAGATATCTACTAAACTAGTATATAAGATATCTAGTAAAATATATACGACATCTTATATAACATATAAGATATCTCATAAAATATATAAGATATCTTATATACAATTTTATATAAGATATCTACTAAAGTATATCTACTAAACTTTATGAGATATCTTATATACTATATGATATATCTTATATAGTTTATAAGATATATTATATAGTTTAGTAGATATATTATATAATATAATATATATAAGATATGTACTAAAGTTTAGTGGATATCTTGATTTGGAATAAATAGTAAAACGGCGTGCCATACTTGTTAGTCACAAATTGTAACATCGGACTTACTGATGTTTATGTCAGTGATTCGCGTCACTATGTTGAGACTGTAATGGGACTTCAACCAGATTTTACACGTAATTTATACTTTCACAGCCCACAAACATGTGTGACATTCTTTGGTACACACAATTATCTGCTTGTTTTTTGGTAGCTAATTTGGCCGTGACTAACGAAATGCTAAAAACTACGGAAGTGTATTTAGGACTCGGTGATAATTATATTTTGATATTGTGCAAGGACATATTGCAGTAGTTCGCTAGGACAGATTAAAGTTCGCTAGACAGATTAATGTTCGCTAGGACAGATTACGTGTTTCGCTAGGACAGATTAAAGTTCGCTAGGACAGATTAAAGTTCGCTAGGACAGATTACGTGTTTCGCTAGGACAGATTAAAGTTCGCTAGGACAGATTACGTGTTTCGCTAGGACAGATTAAAGTTCGCTAGGACATATTAAAGTTCACTAGGACAGATTACGTGTTTCACTAGGACAGATTAAAGTTCGCTAGGACAGATTAAAGTTCGCTAGGACAGATAACGTATTTCACTAGGACAGATTACGTGTTTCACTAGGACAGATTAAAGTTCGCTAGGACAGATTAAATTTCGCTAGGACAGATAACGTATTCCTAGCGAACTTTAATCTGTCCTAGCGAGCTTTAATCTGTCCTAGCGAAACACGTAATCTATCCTAGCGAACTTTAATCTGTCCTAGCGAACTTTAATCTGTCCTACGATTTTAATCGGCCAAGCGAACTTTAATCTGTCCTAGCGAACTTTTAATCTGTCCTAGCGAACTTTAATCTGTCCTAGCGAACTTTAATCGTCCTAGCGAACTTTAATATGTCCTAGCGAAACACGTACTATGTCCTAGCGATGTGTCCTAGCGAATTTTAATCTGTCCTAGCGAACTTTTAATCTGTCCTAGCGAACTTTAATCTGTCCTAGCGAACTTTAATCTGTCCTAGCGAAACACGTAATCTGTCCTAGCGAACTTTAATCTGTCCTAGCGAACTTTAATCTGTCCTAGCGAACTTTTAATCTGTTCTAGCGAACTTTAATCTGTTCTAGCGAACTTTAATCTGTCCTAGCGAAACACGTAATCTGTCCTAGCGAACTTTAATCTGTCCTAGCGAACTTTAATCTGTCCTATCGAACTTTTAATCTGTCCTGGCGAACTTTAATCTGTAGCGAAATTTAATCTGTCGCCAAATTTAATCTGTCCTATCGAACTTTAATCTGTCCTAGCCAACTTTAATCTGTCCACACGTAATCTGTCCTAGCGAACTTTAATCTGTCCTATCTAACTTTAATCTGTCCTAGCGAACATTAATCTGTCATAGCGAACTTTTTAGTCTGTCCTAGCGAACTTTAATAATCTGTCCTAGCGAACTTTTAGCGAACTTTAATCTGTCCTAGCGAACTTTAATCTGTCCTACGAACTTCAATCTGTCCTAGCGAACTAATCTGTCCTAGCGAAACACGTAATCTGTCCTAGCGAACTTTTAATCTGTCCTAGCGAACTTTAATCTGTCCTAGCTAACTTTAATCTGTCCTAGCGAAACACGTAATCTGTCCTAGCGAACTTTAATCTGTCCTAGCGAACTTTAATCTGTCCTTTAATCTGTCCTAGCGAACTACTGCAATATGTCCTTGCAAAATATCAAAATATAATTCTCACCATGTCCTAAATACACTTCCGTAAAAAAGAGATGATTGAAGTAAATATATTTGAAGACCTAAGACATTTATCGATTACCAGAGACATAAGTCAGCAGACAAATCGAAATGTGTGGTGTTTGAGCAAGTCCAAAACTACGGCATTTTTCCCAAGCTCTTGCCTACCTTGAAAAGGCTAACAGTGTATTGTGTACGGAAATATGTGTGTCGGGTAACGGTTTACAAATGAGTCATTTATCGGATCCTAGGTCCGAGTCTTCCATCTGCGGTAAAACGAATGTGGCTTAATAAATACCGTTGACTCTGTCCTGTCTACATGTGTAATATATGTGCCTGTGTATTTAGTATACGTGGTGTCACTAAAATCACAATTCCTATAAATATATTGAATACCTGTTAATTTGTAACATATTTCTATTTCTGATTCCAATGTTCATCATAGCGTCCTGAAGTTGTCAACGGTACATTTCACCCACCACGTGGGACACATATATACGCACATTATCTGCATACACACGTTTACATTAGTGTTATGGAATTGTACAATGCTTCAAATTATCATATTCTGTGAAGTACACTTTTTTATCGAAAAATGGGAATGATGTCTGGATTACACTTCACATAAACGTTTTATACAATATAACGAAACAGTCAGATGAAGGCAGTTGCCGACTGTTGGTCGGTTCGAACAGATAATTTATGACACATACATGTATTATTATTTTGTATGAATACTTGTCATGAATCAAATGACCTTTTTAGATTATAAGATGTATGTACATGTATCTTCACCAGTAAGACAACATTAATTCTCGTCAAACCGACTGGGAGCCGGGAATCTATGGAAGGTAATATCCGCCATAATTCTATTTGACTTGATGCTTGCGTGCTGATGAGATTACAACTTATATTCATGTTATTTCATTCGTCATTTGTATTTATTACATTTGAAATCTGCTTGTTGTAATTGTATTTGTCTTTCTTACATGTCCATTCTGTTGATTGCTTTGTTCATTCGTCTTATTTACATTACAATTATTGATACGTCCTTATTCGTGTCCCTGTTTGATTGCACTAAGCATTTGCAATAGAAAGTAAGAACAAAGCACTTAGCACTTTGAATAAGGTCGATAGCAGTAAGGACAAGCCGCAGGAAGTAAGCATCAAGCCACAGTCCGAAAGCGGAAAGGCGCAAGCAGAAAGCATCAAGCTACAAGCAGAATGGTGCCAGCAATATACGGGTTAGTAGTGCCTCATTATGACGCCAGCTGGCACTGCTGTCAATGTTAAGAATCCCCCGACTAATAAATAATAGTACGAGATGTGATTTGCTGTTTGAGGCATACCTACAATGCCGGTGTTGATGTAAGATTTCACCTACAAATGATTACAGTATAGGTTAGAATACACCAAATAGTTTTACTATATACTTTAACCGAATTCCATCCAATAAGGTCAGTCTCTCCTGCTTTCACTATTCGTATGGATGTTGTGGGACCTACTTGTACATGACCTGCTGACTAAGGTGGGCCACCACCATTGATTTTCCCTAAAAAACTAACCCGTTACCACACATTTTGCTAATCTCTGCTACTTTCATTTTTCTTATGGATGTTGTGGGACCTAATTTCCAATAACCTGCACCCATTCTGCTCTGGATCCTGACTAATTAAAATATAGATTTAATTATTGTTGAAGCTGGGGTCCCATCTAGTAGGTACAAACTTTTCTTTATGGAACTTAAATAAGTGTATAATTGCAACTAGTCCACGACTTTTAAAAATTATGAGTGCCAGCTATACAGATATAATTATTTAGTAATCTTTAATGTACTCATAGAGACTCGCGGTGGTATAAAGCTAGTTTCATATGCAAATGATGCAGTATTTTTTAATTATTTATATCGACTAAATGCTGAATAAATATTTTATCGACATATCATAAAGTATGATATTGAACATCAAAAAATAAATAAATGGAATAAGTAGTTGCTTCTGTTATCATTTTAAGGAAACCCGGTTATCGCCCCTGATATCAAACTGGCATTTCGCGTTTGATATAAAAAGTATAATAATGCCAATTAGTACGTCTAGTAATGGTAAATCAACGTTCATTTTGCCAGAAAAAAAATGTCAGATTGAAAGAATAAAGAAAAATATGTCTCCCTATATTATAACCTGGCATGTAGCACTCTAGGTTTAAGGTTAAAGAAATTGAGTATGCAAAAGTAGTCCGGCATAAAAAATAGTCCGGGTGTTTTAAGGTCACAGACACAGTTTGCTTGCAAATCTTGATCAATTACTACCCAGTTTCACTTGAGGAACATGTTGGTGTGTTTTTAACACCAGTTTTCAGCATATTTGAAGCATTTAAAAGAAAACACTGAGCCTGTTGGTCACGTGATGTAAACATCGTTTCCGTGGCCAAATAATGTAAACAATATTGGGGGACATGACGAGGTTGGTCCCACAACAGCCATACGAATAGTGAATGTAGGAAAGACTGGCTGGGATTCGGTTAAATTATACAGTAAAACTATTTGGTGTATTTTAACCTAAACATGGCGCAACAGAAAAGGCGGCATCAATCTACATCAACACCGTTAGGGACATGGAACCAATTTAGAGGTTAGCCACCTCCAAATAGTTTTACTATATAATTTAACCGATTGCCATCCAATAAGGCCAGTCTCTCCTACTTTCACTATTCGTATGGATGCTGTGGGACCCACTTGTACGTGACCTGCAGCCAGTCTGTACTGGTTCTGCATGAACTAAACAATAGGTTCACTTACTCCTAAGAAATAAAAATCCAACCTTGTCATATCCTCCAATATTGTTTACATTTTTTGGCCACGGAAACTCTGTTTACATCACGTGACCAACAGGTTCAGTATTTTCTTTTAAATGCTACAAATATGCTGAAAACTGGTGTTAAAAGCACCCCAAAATGTTCCTCAAGTGAAACTGGCTTGTAATGGGTCAAGATTTGCAAGCAAACGGTTTCTGTGACCTCAAAACACCCGCACTATTTTTTTATACCGGACTATTTTTGCATACACCCTGGGCGATTTCGCACCATTTGGTATCCTCTAACCTAGAGAGCAACGCATTGTAGGACGGGTACCAGCATATTACATCATTTTAGGGAGAACTATTTTAAGTTTTAGCAGCGCACCTGGCGTCATAATGGTTGTTCCCAAATTACTGTTGCAATTATTGTGTCAAAGGGCGTGGCTTAGTGAGCTAACAAAGCGCATAGCAAAACAGCGATGCAATAATCAATAATGGAACTCCGAATGTCACTAAGAATGAAGCATCAAACTACTTAGCATGTAATCAACACAAACGCATTGAAACAGTGCGAATGAATAAAGCATCAAGCCAAATGCACAAGAAATTTAAACCACAACCAAGAAGATTTCAAATGTCATAAACGCGAATGACGAATACAATAACATGAAAGTAAGTTGTAATGGCACCAGTCAGCAAGCATCAAGCCACATATAATTGTAATAAGACGGATAGAACTTAGAATGTCATCAGCAAACAAGCATCAAGCATTTTAATCGGTAAAGCTGCGATAATTACATTGCTCCACACTGCGGACACACTGGACTGAGTAATGGTCCCATCCATATTTCGAGCACAAATTGCCGCTAATTGTTTGGGGTAAAGATTGAAGCCCTGACGTATGTAGTCATGATAATAAAAACAAGAAAAATATTTTACCGGTCTAGTGCATCAATTAAATTCAGTAAGTAACATAGACTTTTGTAAGTCATACGTTAAATGTGCTTGCCGTGTGCTAAGTAAACTATAAATGTTGCTCATTAATCAGGACCGGAAGAACTATTTGGATGGGCAATGCATATTCCTTTGAAAGTTTGCGATTTGACACGTACAGAACAAATAAGCCGAACATTTTAAATTGTTTTATTTAACTAAAAAGTTAATCGGGAAACACGAACTCAACGTTCTGCGTTTGCCTAGAGCGAAAGCAACCGAAAGTAACCATGCAAATTCGCTGTATGTTTCATTCACTGGCGTCTTACTTGCATCCAGCACATGAAAGGAATACACTGAAATAGTCTTGCTATTTTATCAGATAATAAAACATATATTTTTATTATATATGTACATCTGTTTGACATTGAAACACAATGGAAAGTAAATTGTCAATATTTTACCATATTGATAAGTGCCAGAATTACTTTTCACATTGTATAATAGTTCCTTCTAAATCATCAGTAATTTGTTTACTTAATTGATAGTTTGTATATTTTTAGGCGCATCTTAGTTGTGAGTGATTTACATATACATGTACATGTATTATAAAAATATTATTTGATTTGAATGTGGATATAATTGCCACTCGTTCCACTAAAGTCGCACAACTATCTCGATATATCACATCATATACACTATAGAAAACATATAATTATCCGGTAAGTACTATAATTATATCTATAAACGAACCCCGTCCTTGCAATAATCATTGTAAATGTATGAGGCTTTAGATTGTATAAAGATTGTGAAACGAAATTATTTCCACTATCTGCAATACGCGACCTTAAATTATGAAAGCACAATGATTCTAATTTTAAATCCTCAATAAAGATGAATATCGTGTTTGACCGCCGTTGCGTACAAATGTATCAACTTTCTTAAAGAGGGGTCGTCGCGTGTAACACAGCAGTAATATATGTGTGTCAGAAGTTGAAAACATGGCAAACACGCGTACTTCGCTTGTATTGTTTCGGTACCGGTGCGCCTTTCGTTCGTGGCTGGCAGCATGCTCTGTACACGGTCTACATTTGGATGTATTCAATACTGAGACTTAGAGAACAAAACCAGCCAAACTAGAAAATAAACGCATGTAGGACATAGTTTATCCAACGGAGTTATACACACGGTTAACAATTACAGTTTCGTATAATTTTGAATCAACTGTCGATGTAAACGGGACAATAAACTATATGATATTTGAATGTGTTTAACCAGACCTGGGTTGTCATGCACACATACACCTTTATGAGGTAGGGTCGATCATACACGGGTAATTAGACTAAATAGAGTGGTGTGATTATTAACTTTTATCTAATTACCCGGACTTTTTTTTCCGCCGCCGTAGCCCAATCCTATCATACCGCCCAGATGGGCACACCTGCATATTGTTTTATGTACGAATTGTCTTGAGAACGACGTGAGCAGTTGTCCACGGGAGATAACGTTACCAGTGGTATGACAAAAAAAAGAGGAAATTACGTTCTTTGTTGCCGATTTATTAAACACATGTAGAGTTTCATACATCGCGGGGTATTTTTGTATTGTCAGAAACATTTAATGTAGTACCCGCTTTCTTCGAAATAAAATAAAAGGACAAAGTAAGCAGGCGTATTTATGGAAATAAATAAAAAATAAACCGTCATGTTTAAATTATATTTAGATCTAATGTCTACTTAAATTTATTTCCCGAAAACGCGATTTAATGAATATACATAAACACGACAATGACACTAAATGTGACATTTACTTTGTCAAAACGGCACGGAAATTACTCCATCTTTGTAACGTCATAACTCGTTATGTCACGTTTTCCGATAAGGGATGTTTTCGCTTGGCGCGTCACATATCACATTCACTCACACCGGCATAGTGTGATAGGATAATGAACTAGCTAGGTTAAGTTAACCGCCTCATCGCCTCCTTCATTTAATGCACACATTTCAACTGTATCGCAGATATTAGTAAATTCGGAAACAAACAGGCCAACGGCCATTGGCACTTTTTGGGCTTAAATGCCCCAAGGTCAAGATCAAACTACTTAGAAGTTTGCGTTTAGTTTTTGTCAAAATTTGCGTTAAATTTCATAGTTCTACTATCTCTGTCACCGTAAGTCAGCTTTGCTTGAAACTTCGTATGCTTATTGGTCATCATCCATATATTAATTCTGTGGCCCACTCATGTGGCCCCTGTGCCCCAAGGTCAAGGTCAAATTACTAAGTTTGCGTTAAAGTTTTTGTCAAAATTTGCGTTAAATTTCACATACCTACTTTCTCTGTAACCGTAAGTCGGATTGGCTTGAAACTTTATATGCTTATTAGTTATCATCCATATATTCATTCTCTGTCCCATGCATGCAGCCACTGTGCCCAATGTCAAGGTCGACTGAGTTAGAAGTTCACATTGTTTGTGCCAGCCTGGGGATTAGTTTCGTTTAACGAAGCCAGTTCTTGTTTTTTAATGTATCTGTTGCTACATTATATATATCTTACCCGGAGATCACCAGATGCCTTGGCGGGATCGACCTGCAGGCCGCGGCCATCTGGTGCATTAACGTATTGGTTTGTCGGTCCAGGTGATGGCTAGCGGTGTTGGGCAAATACAACTATATATCAAAGGTAGTATTCCTGGAGACAAATTTATATAATGTTTTCGTGTTATGTAAATGTTCGTAAATGCAAATTCAGGACCATCTGGAAATTTCAATGGATGGATTTACATTTATCGAGCATAGGCTGCATAGGCATGCTTAATAAATGTAAATCCAATAATTGTTTACAAGAAAACATTGTTAATGTGAAATTTACAGACTATCATAATTTGCACTTACCGGTACAAACATTTTAGTCGTATGAAGTTTAGTGAAACGGCCCCAGTGTAGATCTTGCGCAATTATGCAGCATGATAGTCAACCAATCTGTTCGCAATATTCGTAGTGGATAGTTTGCTCCATGAATATCAAACACTGCAGATCCTGATCAGAATGTGCAGTGCAGTCGCTCTTCACTTTTTAAAAATGCAATTAGCATGGTTTTCCCAGATCATGTTTAATGTGTCCGAAATCGCAATCTGTTTTTGTAGTCATCATATGACCTTGGGACATCTGCGTAATTTCATGAAATACGTTTACAAAATTTACAATATTTTCCATAAATACATAAGTACATGCGGAATATAATATTTAACATACTATTTTACTATTATTTATATTCTTCATCTACATTGCTTGGCCCTAAATGATACCATTTTGTATTGATGGGCCATTAAGCACCATTCCTTTCCATTCCGACTTTATAAAATTTCCGACTTTATTTATGAAAATATTCTAAATTTTGTAAGCATATTTAATGAATTTATACCAGTAGCCTATTTCATCAACATTGCAAAGTATACTTTACTAGCAAAGTATACTTTGAGGGAGTAATCATTTATGTTTCCTGAAATGCATTATTTCATATAGAACTAACAAATGCATATATTTCATGATTAAAAGTATGCAGAATTATTATACTGAATTTATTACATTATCACAGCCAAATTGGCTGTGATAATGTAATAAATTCAGTATAATAAAAATTAATAAATTGATCATAGAATTGAAAATTTCTCCCTCAAAGTATACTTTGCTACTAAAGTATACTTTGCAATGTTGATGAAATAGGCTACAGATGTCCGAAGGTACAATATCACATGAGGTGTCTCGTATGGTTGTGTCATGTCTGTACTTTGGAGTTGAACTGAATACAGCAAACTTAAATTTAAACGCATGGCAGGTGCAAATCCATACAACTAATTGTGATAATGAAACTTGTGTGATTGACAATTGCTTTTTGCCTCATAAAGATTTCAATATCGTTATTCAAGATGGCATATATGGGCCAGTGGGTGATAACAGGTTCATTGCGATCTTTGTTAAAGGTACATACCCACTCAGTAGGCACAAAATGTTCTTTATATCAAATACAAATAATTTTATTCAGCATTAAACATAAACAATGTTTATAGCCTACATAATCCAACGGTAGTGAGAACACAATTTGTAATGGTAGTGAGAACACAATTTCCTGGAGTGGTGAGTGAAATTCAACTGTACAACTGTATATGGTAGGTTTTCTAGAAGCAATATAATCTGGGTAAATGAACTTATGTGTGTATCATGTCCTCGCAAAGCAGACCTACCGTCAGACGGACGGACAGTACCAGCATATATGGACCCTGAAGGAGTCGTCCATCAGCTGATTCTGTATTGGTCAGCGATGTCGGTTTTGCACAAACATGACCCACACATCTGTCCGATTTTCCCGTGAATGGATCGCTGGTGTATACAAGCAGCGTACTGTGGCCTTACCTGTTAGCTGTATTTATATGTGCAATGACTCGCATGACCCGCGGAGTCGACAGGTAGGTGATTCATGAGAATCGTCTCTATGTGAGAAGATTCAAAGAATCACCAACCGTGTCGAGCACCGCAACAGTCATACAATGTACCTGGCCAGAGCATGCTGTTTGCATACAGTCAGTTAGGATTATTTCTTAGCACAAGTGCATAGTATAGATATTTCGCGAGATTGATGAGAACCTGTCTGGATTTAGCTGACATTAGCGAATCAAATGTTTGCAGTGTCGGCCATCTGCAGTAGTACGGTTTGAGATATTTAAGTCTTAATTCTCGATAGAGTGGGCAGACGAATAGTACATGATATTCGTTTTCCGTTACATTTTGCGTACAGTACGTGCATTTTCGTTCGTCTCGTGGTATGTTTGTGTTTCGACCCTGTTCTATAGCAAATTTATGAGAGGACAATCTAAATTTACTTAATGCTGTTCGGTACTTGCTTTCGTTTAGTTTATCTAAATACGTTTCGAAGCCGAATTCGCGTTTCTAGCGGCTATGCGATTCTAATCTACGTGATGTGGATGGTTGCCCGTGCCAAGTTTGATAGTATGTATCGAGTATTCTTTGTTGGATTAGTGGAAAACATACGTCTATTTCGGATTGTCTGTCCCATATATTAGATAAGCCATGAATATCCAAAATGCATTTAATCTGATGGGCCCAATTATTTCCATTATATGATGTATTATGATCGGCGTCTAGTTTTAACATGCGGTATGCTTGTGCTGGTAGAGAAGTGTTGTCCAAGTTGAGTATTTTAATCCAGTATTTTATCATGTTTAGTTTTCGCAAAATATGTAGTGGTTCTCTCCCTAGTTCTCCGTATAGACCTGATAAATTTGTCGACTTTTTAACTCCGAGAATTCGTCAACAAAACTTTTATGGATTAATTCTATGTCTTTCGCTGTATGCATTCCTCAAACCTCAGATCCATAATGCAATCGTGATGCAACCAGGCTGTCAAATAATTTACATGTTTGTGATGTAGATAGTTCCGTTTGGTTGAGAATTTTGAATACATTATGAAGGGCTAGTGATCCATGTTGTGCAATTAATTTCTGCGTCCTAAACCAATTACCGTTTTCAAAGAAATGAATGCCCAAATATTTAAATGAGGTGACAGTTCCT
>CM055267.1:32336693-32400550 GCA_029237695.1 Conchocele bisecta
CACCAATTATAATAATTAGGCCGCACGAGGCTGCAGAATAGACCTGTCCCAAGTATGTCTGCCCATAAATATATTTGGAGAACGACGTCTGCCTAATGTACGATGAAACTGATATATATACACATCTTCCTTCAAACTCTGCCGAATGTAGATATACATATACACTGCCTACACGTTCTGCCAACAAAAAAGTTATTAGCGGTTGATATTTATGGCGCTATATAGGTATATATTACATAATAATCCATAAATGTATCTATCACGGGGTATATAGCTGTGTTAAAAACGACGCAAATATGTCTTCCCATAACTACAGTTGGAGGACGTCTGCCCAAAATTACGGTGAAACTGGTATATATATATATATATATATATATATATATATATATATAAGAAAATCATACCCATGCGATTGTTACAATGTGACTCAGGCCCGTAGCCAGACCTGTTTGAAGGGGAGGGGGGTGTCGTTTCGAAGGCTCAATGGGTCTGAAGTATCAACCTGTTTGAAGGGGGGTGAGGTCGTTTCGAAGGCTCAAGGGGTCTGAAGTACCTATGGGGGTCTACAAAAGTGGACCTCAAGGCAAAAAAAGTGAACATCGAGGCTGGGCGGGGGGGTCGTCCGACCGCTCCGGCCCCCCCCCCCGGCTAAGGGCCTGTGACTCATGTTTATATGTACTTGTATCAATATTATTTGTTAAATATACGTGAACTTGTAGATAGATAGATGGTCTCAGGGAAGATTGGCCAACTGAGCACTTCTTCTACAAATAAAGACGTACTTACTTACTTACTAGACATAGCACTATGGCGTTACTACCTTGTTTTATAATTATAATACGAGAAAACGAACAACTGACGGTTAATGATGCTGTACTGTAATCAACGCATCTTATGACAGCTGGCTCTGAAAAGAAATGTACGACACACCGTATATATTTTGTCTCACCGGTACAAACCGTAGCTTGTTTTCGCGCAACACCGTATCCTTTTATGCAGGTGCTTACGGAAACTCCATAAAACATGTAATGTCCTGTATTTATTCGATATAACCACCGAAAAGGGACAACAACACGTGTTAGTTATCCAGAAATCGGCACTTCCATCACGCTCCCCCTATTATAATTCACGTATAAAAAGGTGTCATCTTTAATACAAGCAAATTATTCCGAAAATACGCTGTCATTAGGATTGTGAGCGTGATCGTTGCACATCATGTTCATTTGTGCGTCTGTACATACCAGATACGTTGTTGATAATGTCCTGTAAGCTGTAAACTATTTAATTAAACTGACACGCAACTGCTGTCATTCCGCTACGCCATCTTGGCGACATGTATATATACCCTGTCTGCACCGTATCACTGAAACTATCCACCGTATCACAATACCGACAGTATGTACGCTCCATGGGAGAAATGGTTTCTCGTATATTTTGAACCAGTGTAGCGCCAGATCAGCTTGACGGCACGGCACATCAATGCAGTCCGATCTGGGCCTGGGTTTTCAATAGCAGGTTAATACTAATTTCCACATAGATACTCATCGTACTCGTGATACTTATGAAGCGTTAGCTGCACGCTTTCCGATTTATAGGAGCCCTCTTATAGGGGAAATATGTAGCGTTACAGACAGAATATTCGGTTTAAGGAAACCTATGTTGCTATAATCGAATGTAGTGCAATGTTGTATACATGTAATATAATTAGAGGTATGTGCTCAGAATAAATGAAGCGTTCAAGCTGATCAGGACATAAGTGTTGTCTTCATTGATAATAAGTCAGGTTGGTCGGGACCTTTTATGTACGTTTCGGTAAATGAGCCAGAGCTGAATCTTTCGGAGAATGTTCAGAATATCATTAGTAATAACATATCAAAACTCCCCATGAATCCCACTGGAGCTTAATCCGGGAACCAAGATTGCGTCTAAATAATGGCCGCCAAAATGACACAAATGTACCATCCAGACACCTATTATAGTATAATCGTGCTACGTCAGTTTTCGTGCCCACACATCTCTCGTGAATGACGTCGAATGATCAGCGTTACGTCACAATAAAACAATTTATAAAAAGCGTCAGTCAATACTCATGACTCAACGGTATGACAATAAATATGTCTTCAATAACTATCGGTGTGTTTAAGTATCTAGAGCGTCATAATAGATCATAATAAAAACACCCTCCAACTAGATATACTGAAAATCCGCTAATGAACTTTTTATCTTCCTTTCATTGGCTGAAATTTCCATTTCCACGAAAGAAATATAAATTTCCAGATCAGTCATTGTTTTGTTCACACAGTTTGACATGAAATTGTAGAATGATAATAGACAGAGATTCCCGATGCTTAAACAAGTTGGACATAAAAACAGCGGTGTCCTTATTTGTTCTGGCGCCCAAAATGACAGATGCCGTTCTAACCGAATAGTATTGTTGCGACATAAGGCTGCAAGCGGTGTCCTTATTTGTTCTGGCGCCCAAAATGACAGATGCCGTTCTAACCGAATAGTATTGTTGCGACATAAGGCTGCAGTTTATTTTGGATCTTGCAGATCAATACGTTATTTACGGTCCGCCGAAAAAACATGTATGGATTCTTCTTCATTTTGGTAAAGAAACTTTGACCAACTTCTATGCTGCAAATTAAAGGTACATGCCCACGCAGCAGGTTACACTGTACTACTACTTTTCATTTTCTGTCATGCCTTATATAAGCCATTTGTCTACCCACTAACGAGTTATTTTTAATTACGGCGCGTGTTAATTGGTGTTAAATCGCATTTTATATGCCGCGACCAGAAAGGGTATTTTAATTCCGACCTCGTGCTATTTTTACCAACACGTGTCACGTGACACGGTTAATCATATCACATATTTGACATGCGCAGTGAAGTATCGGAAGTTGAGAAGAAAAATCTCTGTTCGAGTCCAAATCTAAATCTCCACGTATAACTCTTTCCATTTGGTCATCTGGTCGCCAATATTAACTACTCTCTCTCTCTGTACTGCCTGTCCCTCAGACATTTCGCCTTTTTTTTGGCCGACGCCGTTTCATACAATTTCCGTCCTGGACGTTTCGACATGTTGATATTCTTGTTTACATATTGGGAAGTCTACTGGCGCGCGTAGTATACTGCGCATGCGCACCGCAAGCCGTGATGTGAAAGTCGTCGTCCCCGCACATTATCAAAATAGACTGTTACCGCCGCGCGTCGCTAACAGTAAATTGATAGTTAATAAATGATTATATTTGTATAGCGGGCACTCGTAATTTTTTAGAACTGGTGGAATAGTGACATAATTATACACTTATTTAATTCCTATAAAGAACATGTTGTGCCTACTGCGTGGGCATGTACCTTTAATGAAAGATTTAATTAAAAAAATATATTACTGAATGACGGTAACAACGAGATATTCACGGTAGTTTAACATGCAATGTTGGTCGACGTCGACCAAATCAATCAATCAATCAATCAATCAACCAATCAATCAATCAATCAATCAATCAATCAATCAATCAGATACATTAACTTTATTTCACAGGTCGCTGGTGACCCATTTCATTAGTTGATGTCCGTCCACGCGTTTATCCAAGTCGACGGTGTCCAGAAGCAGTTCCACTGGCATTCGCCCAAGCTTATGTCACGTCGACAAAAGACTGATTACGTCAAGCTAATTCCCCAAAATTATGAGTATGTTTGTTTGAAAATTTAATATCAACGAAAACAGTAATGTGATAAGTACCGATTAATTATTATTGTAAAACATATAGGGAACACGGGGTTCTATGAAGCTAACAAACACGCTAGTCTATGCCATATATGATATAATAAGCAAGCACGACATTGACACGTTACATGATAAATGTAATAGTGTATCCCTAGGTGTTCCAGTGACTGAAGGATGCCATAACTGAGTTACACGTGGAAGAGTTTGTATTGAATTTAGAGAAAGGTATGTAAACAGGATCATCTAATGTACAACAAATTGCATATCAATTATACAATATGCACGGGACTTGTCAGTTAATATACATGATATGGTATGACGTCATTCGTCTGTATATCCGTTCCTCCTTCGGCACTCTTGATACATGTAATGAGGATGCACCTATCTTGGTAATGTTTCCAAACTACAGATCATGTTTTGCAGCCGCTTGGCAGGCGCTGGTGGACGTATTTCCGACCGTGACCAAGACGAAGGGATGCGTCTTCCGCTGAACGCAGGCGGTGTGATATCATGTCTAGGAGTTTGGTTTGGTGCCAAGCTACCGGGAGCGGTAGAAGTACAGGCGCGGATACATAAATAATTGCAGGGTGGGGGGGGGGGGGGGGGGGGCTGGGGTGGGGGTGGTCTGTAATTAAAATTCGGCGTACCCGACCTCCGCGCGCGCGAAATCGTAAAGTCGGGGGGTCTGGGGTTTCTCCCCCAGGAAATATTTAAAAGCCAGATCGCCGCAGATGCGATTTCCTGACACACCTAGGCCACGAAAAAAGTCATCCAACTATTCGAGTATTGTAGATTTTCGTCCTTTTTTTTTTGCTGGAGCAGGGGGGGGGGGGGGGGTGGGGGTGGGGGGGGGGACCGGACCACCCCCACCCCCTGTATCCGCGCCTGAAGTAATACGAGGTTGAAGTTTCGTACTGTTTATTTGGAGTCCATAAATGTTCTTCATTTTGTTGGTATAATATGGGATATTAGCTCATTATGTCCAAATAATGAATATAAACTAGTTACACATTTCACTGTTTTATTCTGTATGTTTCTCTTCTCTTTTTCACATGGCTTTGTCCATAAATTAACAAACAACATTTTCAAGTATACATGTCCACATTTACTGCCAGCGTGCTAAATGTCTTTTTTTAATCTTATATTTAAGGGTAGGAATTGGCTCGAGGACCTTCCAAACCCGGGCATTTGAACCCAAAAGTGGCAGGCCAATGACCGTTGGCCCGTTTGTTTCCGAATTTACTAATATCTGCCATACAGTCGAAATATGTGCATTAAATGAAGGAGGCAATGAGGCGGTTAATTTAACCTACCTAGTTCATTCTCCTATCGCACGAAGCCGGTATGTAAGACCATGAAAAAGGCTGAGTGTGAGTGCATGTGATATATGGAGATTCAGCCGTAACAGCGTTATCCTATATAATGATGATATTTGACGATTGGTCAGGGCATAACATATCAGGCTGGGAATGATCGATATTTGGTTATGCAAAGAATGATGTAATATGTTTTCGGGCCCAGCTACTGTCGTTTCGCGGCTTATCGTTATATACGATTTGCTATTATTCGAGTTCAGGTGCGGCGTTTATCTGTTACTATTTGGTTATATGACAATGTGTTTCACATATTCTGAAGACGAAAGAAAAAGAGAAGATAATACAAGGCGCTATAGCAATTGCCCATATATTAGTATGCATAATATGTGTCACACCATTTTCTGAAAATAGGAAAATGAAAGTAGAATTCCTGGAATGTCCCTTGTAACACTGTCAGTATTGTGATATGGTGGATAGTTCCCGTGATACGGTGCAGACAGGGTATATACTAGTACTCAACATGTTCATACAAGTACTCAACATGATAAGCTCTTAATTTAATAGTTACATGTACGTTTCATTATACGGATATTATATTATATATATATAACTATATATATATACTATATATATTATATATCTATTTTCAGCATTAGGCAGACCTCCCGATATATATATACAAAACCATCATTAGGCAGACATTATACAATTTCTTTTAAAACTGACTTTTTTCGCATTTGTTTTTCATGAAATTATTAAAAATGTCATTTTAAGCAAGTATGCGTGTTTTTTTTTTCAGATATACTTAGAAATAAAAAATATACATTTTTTTGGTCTGCCTAATATTTTCGTATATACGTTGTACGCATTAGGCAGACTCTATATACAATTCCATCATTAGGCAGACTCTATATACAATTCCATCATTAGCAGACTATATATTTTTTATATATAAAAACATCATTATCAGTACATTATGTCATTCCACTCTATTTTGTTTCGTGGGCTTTACTGATTGATATTAAACATGTTCTCATAATAGAATAATGACTAGTCCATGTTTGGCGGCCATTTTGAAAAATGGCCGCCATCAAATAATGATGTTGGCAATATAATAATTATAACTCCGTCAGTGGTGATTACAGAGGTAGACTCTTGATGCATATCCCATGTTTGGTACTCCTGGTAATACTGGATAGTTTAGCTGGGTCAGCCATATTTAATTCAAAATGGCTGCCATAACACGGGCTGTAATAATCAACGATGTATATCTTTGGTCTCTATATCCATGTTTTCGGGGTCAAGGAACATGATAATAATGTTACTAATAAGATTTAATAGTTAGTTTGAGGCAGCCATCTTGAATTTCAAAATGGCCGCCAACAAAATGTGTTTTGTCTCGGCTGCGAAACAAAAGCGAGACATGTGTGATAGTTTCCCGGCGTCTTCGGTGTCATCGGCGTCGTCATTCAATGTTAAATTTTCGTGTCATTTGCTTTCTACACCGTACCAGCAACAGTTGTCTAAAACTTTAGACATCTACACTTTTATACTATGCATGATATGTAGACGAATATAGGACTATTAAAACAAGTTCCGGGCTCCAGGGTCAAGGTCAAACATATATTTCATTCTATTTGATTTTATTTAAATATAGACTGCGAGCCTTTCACTAGTGCATATACAAGCATATGCAAATGCCTATACTGACCACTAACTGCTCACTGGCCAGTGTCTAGTGCATACCTCATGCAGCCCTTCCAGCACAGTGAAAAAAAAATAGGATTTTTTTTACAAAAAAATATAGGACATATCTGGCCTCCCAACACCCCTTCTAGCCAGCCGCGTTCCACCACAAATCATTTATTTGTGCAAATTAAATCATTTACAACCTTAACTTATTACAATTAAAAAAAGGGATTTTATTTTTGAAAAACCATTAAGAATGAATTTGGCACACATCATGGTACTCACATAAAATTCAATTTTTGTTGAAATTAAATTTTTTGTCAAAATCACATTAATAAATACTTATGGATGTCCTTTAAATTGCATGATGAATTCAGTGCAACAAATTTAACAAAACAGTTCTATTTAACCAAAGAAAAAGCAACCTTTGCTTACCCAAAAAATATATAGGAATTATAGAAATTTTGCCCAAAATATAGGATATTATAGGACATTTTGTTTTGAAAAAGTCGAAAAAATAGAAAAATATAGGAATTATAGGTAGGACCGCTGGAAGGGCTGCTCATGTCACAGTCGTAGTGTCACGTTTTGGCTACGGTGGGAAGCATGGCATAACGTTGCTACAACGTGCGTAAACGTTGTAAATTTTAATTTTTGGCATGTTCAAAATTCGACCCCGTTTCCCCATAACTTACTACAATATGGCGAAAACGTGACAGAACGTGCATAACGTGTTCGTGGGACACGTTGTGCCACGTTATGCTACGTTGTGGCCTCGTTGCACTGTACCCGTTCCCAGTACCATTTTGTCCCAGTCATAGTGTCACGTGTTGGCCGCGCCGTTGTGCGCCGTTTCTCACCTACACTGTTTACAAATTTTGGGCGGTGCCACAGTGTGGCCACGTGCTAGCCATGGTATCGCCTCGTGTGTCAACGTAGACACGATCGACGTCAGGTTATGCCATGCTATCGCCACGTTGTGCCACGTTATGCCAGTTAAAAAACCGGCATACACAGGCTAATGACAAACCAACTGGGACGGGGAACGAGTGGGTGCAACGCGGCCACAGCGTAGCATACCGCAGCAAAACGTGGCGCAATGTGTGTCACGAACAAAATGAGACTCGTTATGTTCACGTTCTGTCACGTTTTTTTGCTACGAAAATGTTCAATAGCATCACTGACACAAAATCCTCACGGCAACGTCAGTTTCATTGCTTTCTCTCTTTTGTTATGCTATGAATATCGCTAACTTATATGGTAGATAAATGTACTTTTTATATTCCCAACGTGTTATTATATCGATTTTTCGGTGAGAGAAAACCCGTAATTAATTATTTATTGTTAATTAACACCTTTTAATTTTTCACGTGCAACTGTACGCGTACAGTGATTCTTAGTTGAGACTAAGTGATTCTTGAATACTCAGATCCACTATGCAAACTATATTGTTTGAATAGACATAGATTTGTGTTGTCGCGTATGAAATGTGAACTTATTGTGTACATTAAAGACGCTAGTAAACGCTTGTTTAAGTTGACGTCACATACACGCACATTTTGGCACACCTGCCATTTACTAGGCTGATTTTAGTAATTAAAAACGAAGGATTTACCAAATAAGTGAGAAGGAATATAATAAAGAGGATAATCCATCGTACACCTTGTAATCTCGTGAAATAATACACTCGCGTTCGTCGTTTTCCACTTAAACAACTCGTTCTATCTGCTCACATGTGTAAAATATGAAGCAACCCATAGCAAGGAAACGGAACATATAAGCCATTTACCCGCGGTTAAGGTTTCGCGACGCAACAAGTATGCGACCATGACCCTTGGCGTAGCGGGGATAGAATGGACGTGAATTTGTCACATGGCGATAGAGGACCCTTAGAGCAATGCGTGTGTGAAATATAAAGCAATTCCGAGCAATTAAACATAAAATATAGGCCATTTAGCCGCGGTTAAGGTATTGTGACACACACACCAAGTATATGACCTTGACCCTGGGCTTAGGGAGGGGGGGGGGGGTGGGGGGTGGGGGTAGTATGGAGGTGGATTTGTGACATGGCGGTAGAGGACCCTTAGAGCAATGTGTGTGTAAACTATGAAGCAATTCCGAGCAAGGAAACAGAAAATATAGGCCATTTACCGGCGGTTAAGGTTTCGTGACGCACCAAGTGCATGTATATGTGACATTGACCCTGGGCTCAGCAGGGGCGGCACGGACGTGGATTTGAGACATGGCGGTATAGAGGACCTTTAGAGCAATGCGTGTGTGAACTATGAAGCAATTCCGAGCTAGGAAACATAAAATATATGCCTGCGGTTAAGGTTTTGTGGGAAAAAACAGACAGACGGACGGACGAACAGGGCGAAACGTATAGTGCGTATACATGTATGTAATATGAAGCTGATGCGTGAATGGAAAGACATTATAAGACATTATTTTACCTCAGCGTTTTTGTACCACCAAGTATTTTGACATTGACCCTGGGCACGGCGGGGTGCAGGACAAACGTGGATTTGGCACATGGCGGTAGAGGACCAGTATAGAAATGCGTATATGAAATTGATGCGTGAATGTAAAGAGAAATTATAATACATTTACCTGAGCGTTCAAATGTTTGAACCACCAAGTAAGTGAACTTGACCCTGGGCTTCGCGGGGCAGGACAAACGTGGATTAGGACCATTAGAGCAATGTGCATATGAACTAGAGCAAGTGAGCGATGGCTCACGTATACCCCCGGCCACCGTCTGGACACAGCAAGCAAGAAATGCAAAAATATAAGTAAATTAACAAAATTTTAACCTAAATTTCTAAGTGATTTGACATTGACCTTGGGCATAAAGGCCGCATGGGTGTGCTACAGAATGAAATGAAAACAAGTTAATTGTTGGTGAAATATAAAGAATAAGAGGTATGCATATTAACAATTAATAATACATACTCACAACAGGGAAAACAGAAATGTGAGACTGAAAAAGTAGTGACATGCTGAAACACAATTGAGATCAAGTAGGAGGGCAGAGCACATAGGTGCAATAGAAAAAGAAGAAATGAATTTAGGTCAAGAAGTATATGAAGTTTATAGTGAAGCAGAGTTATGGTGATAGATATTTGGTAACAAAAAGGTTGAAAGGAAATAATGAAATGAAAAAAAAAGAGAAAAAAGGTTTATGGAAAATTTGAGCTTGAGAACAGGTATAAAGGATGGATGTGTGGACTAAATGAAAATATTGATGAAGGTTAAGACGTGTATGAAGTGTTAAGTGAATGTAAATAATGGATGCATAGATATGCATAGACCTTGACATTGGGCATGAAGGCGCATTACGATGGTATATAATTGACAAATAGTTGTCAGAAGACAACGAAGCGCGCCTGGTGGCGGTATAGTTGAAAACAATGTCAAGGAACGAAAGAAAACAGAAAGTTTGTGAACAAAGCATAAGTATGTGACCTTGACCCAGGGCTTAGTGGGGATGGCACAAGTGTGGATTTGTCGCAGGGCAGTAGAGGACCCTAGGAAGAATGCGTGCATGGAATATGAAGCCCATCCGAGCAATGAAACAGAAAATATGGGCTATTTACCTGAGCGTTAAGGTATTGTGACGCACTAAGTATATGACATTGAGCCTGGGCTTAGTGGGGGTGGCACAAGCGTGGATTTGTCGCAGGGCAGTAGAGGACCCTAGGAAGAGCGCGTGTATGAAATATGAAGAACATCCGAGCAAGGAAACAGAAAATATAGGCTATTTACCTGAGCGTTAAGGTTTTGTGACGCACTAATTATGTGACCTTGACCCAGGGCTTAGTGGGGGTGGGATGAGCGTGGAATTTTCGTAGGGGAGTAGAGGACCATAGGAAAAACGCATGCATGAAATATGAAGCACATCCGAGCAAGGAAACAGAAAATATGGGCTATTTACCCGAGCGTTAAGGTATTGTGACGTACTAAGTATATGACATTGAGCCTGGGCTTAGTGGGGGTGGGACGAGCGTGGATTTTTCGTAGGGGAGTAGAGGACCCTAGGAAGAACGCGTGCATGAAATATGAAGCACTTCCGAGCAAGGAAACAGAAAATATGGGCTATTTACCCGAGCGTTAAGGTTTTGTGACGCACTAAGTATGTGACCTTCACCCAGGGCTTAGTGGGGGTAGGACGAGCGTGGATATTTCGTAGGGAAGTAGAGGACCCTATGAAGAACGCGTGCATGAAATATGAAGCAAATCTGAGCAAGGAAACAGAAAATATTGGCTATTTACCAAATGGGACGGACGGACGGACGGAATGCCGAAAACTATATACCCCGGGGGTGTAAATATGATGCAGATCTGTCGACGGATGAAGAAATTATGAGACATTTACCCGATAGTTTTGTGACGAATGGACGGACTTATACATCACAGTATACTTGCCTGTGCACCTATAATAGGTCTGATTGTGCACATAGGTGCAAAAGGAGAATTGATGCGTAAGTACATATTGTACACACAAAGTGATCCACAAGTATACCTGCCTGAACACACATGATACCGTCCGAGTTTGATAGTCGGGACACCAAATGCTTGTGCATCAACTATTGGGAAACGATACACATGACCATCGTGAGCCAAAATAAAATGGTATTCTTGATTGATGCACAAGTACATATTGTACACACGAACTGATGCACAAGTATACCTGGTTGATTGTTTGATTGATTATTAGGGTTTAACGGCCTATCAACTGCCAGGATAATTTAACGCCGGGCCAACTTGATGGATTATCCAGTATTCAACCTGTCCACAATGAGGGAAATTCCCAAAATCAGAACTCAATATTTCAGTCCTGCAATTAGAATATCCTGACCTGGTGCCAGGTACATATCGCACCAGTCACTTAGCTCCAGCCCCAAAAGCAATATTATCTGTACAGAACCTATTCCTTTTTAATGGGGTATAACAGGATTTAGCTATCAAGTAACAGAGGCCAAAGCGGTACATGAGAGCCAAATCATGTGGGTCGGCATTCCATTAAGGGTGAACACCGATCGTTAAATTACCCTTCGCGTGCTCCCAACCTCCACCCATTATACCTGGTTGAAGACGGTCGGACGAACGGGACGGATGGACATGGGTAACATTAAATGCCCCCTCCACATTAACCCGAATTTTCAAAGAGCTTACATATAGTGTAGTAAGTCGCTCCGAGATACAGTCAGAAAATATTATATTTAGACACCATCAAATTGGAAAAGTGACTCTACTTCCCGCCTGTCGGGATGAACATCTGTATCTAATTCCCGAGGGGCGTAGCTTCTGTCGCACTATGATGAGACAACTAAATTGAGACTTCCTACCACTCGTTTTTTTTTCGCTGTCTAATTTCCAGCGTATGACAGCCGCCCGGGCAGGGAAGACATTGATAGGTATACAACTTGAAAGTTATCGATTTAAACAAATGTCCTTGATCATGTTGATGCATTTGCTAAACTGAAGAGATACAGGTGCACTAACGGACGGACATACATGGACTATTGCTAAGATATAACAATGTATGGCTGATCAGTATGGCAGAAACTGGGTGCATTGTGTGGGTAATAAACAAACAACACATGTGAACATGATACTCTTTATTGACGTCCTGTTGTATTACATGTACTATTAAGTTCCAACAAATATTACCAGGGTGGTGACAAGTATTTTATACAAAACGTATTTATAATTTATAACCGTTCACTTTATAATTGTTGAAATACATGTCCTATATCAGCATGACATTACACGACTATTTTGAAATCAATCCCCGAAATCGTGCAACCATCAGAAACCGGTAAATCCCCGCAAAACACGTTCCAGTAGAATAAACATTGTAATGTCATGCCGATATAAGGACACGTATTTCAACTATTAACTAGAAATATGGTAAGTCGGCACGCGAATTCTCCCGCTGGCAGCATTAACATTGAGCGTGGGCATGTACAGAATGTTCATTTTTATAAAGTGCATACACATTGAAGTAATTGGCACAGTCAATAAGAAGGTAGTGTAGGATTGAGAAACATGCATATAGATTTACCCCAAACTGATAAGTAAACATTTAAAGGCGAACATGTCAATGTTGTAGTAGTGGTGGGTGGAGTGTGTAAGTCATGTTCATATGTATAAATATTGAAGTAATTGGCCAAACCATTAAGAAGTTATTGTATGATTGAGAAACTTGCAGCTAAACTGTCACACACGACTAAGTCAACATATGAAAAGTCATGCAGAGCATGATGTTATTAGCCGATCAAATCAGGGTTCAATATATGTCCGCATTTTAGTAGTTACAGAGTCTCGGGGAAAAAAATGAATGAGCGAGTGAGTATTAGTGTTTAACGGTCTATCAACAGCTAAGGTCATTTAAGGCCGGGCCAACGGGTTGGACTATCCCGCATTCAACCGATCCACGATGAGGAAAATTCCCAAAATCAGAACTCAATATTTCCATGCCACACCAGTCACTTTAATAGCTCGGCCCCAAAGTAATATGATTCGCTATAAGCTTATTACTTCTTAATTGAGCATAACATGATTTATCTCTCAAGTACAGGGGGCATGTAAATGAGGGCCAAGCCATGTAAGTCGGCATTCCGGAAAGGATGAATACCGATCGTTAAATTACCCTTCGCTGCTCCCAATCACCACACAAGGGAAAAATGAGAGGTCATCGAGCCAGTGCCGCCGTTACGATATGTTAGGTCGTCGAGCCAGCGCCGCACAAACAGTGCCCCAGGTAATCAGTGTATCCACGTAATTTACGCAATTGAAGTAGCTGGATCATAGCTACATGTATTTCAGCTGTATGAAGGAGGAAATCCCAAAATATCCAAAAAACAAATATAATAATGTATTTTTATTATTCAACTTAAAAAATAAAATGTATAGATGGTAAACTATCAAGTAACAGTATGTGTGTTATTACACACAACCGTACATGTACAACTAAAACTAATTTACATTTAAAGACATATTCCCACACTGGAGGCTTAAGAATCTACTTTCTAAAATAAATTCAAGGTGGGGGATCACGTGGTTTCCGAATATTGCCGAACGATGTGACGTATTTTATACAGCTACTTAACTTCCAACATATTTGTATAACTACCTCCGATTTTGATGATGAAATACTCATATAACACTCTAGTGTATGAGAATTGTGGTAGCAGTTAGCTGTCTGTACAGTTTTATGATTTAACGGGAGACTCAACTTCAGGTTTATTTCAAAATTATTCGCGTGCTCTACATGACCTGAATTATTACTTGCGAAATTGGAAATAAACCTGAAGTTGAGTCTCCCGTTAAATCAGAAAACTGTATTCGATGCGTATATATATGAGGTAGTTATACAAAGAAATTGGAAGTTAAAAAGCTGTATAAATTACGTCACATCTGTCCACAATGAGGTAAAT
This sequence comes from Conchocele bisecta, assembly GCA_029237695.1. Taxonomy (NCBI): domain Eukaryota; kingdom Metazoa; phylum Mollusca; class Bivalvia; order Lucinida; family Thyasiridae; genus Conchocele; species Conchocele bisecta. The sequence goes on from CM055267.1 coordinate 32,350,874, forward strand.
TCCCAAAATCAGAACTCAATATTTACAATGCCTAATGCTGGTTTTATATACATGTACGTTACCACCAGTTCGCATGATCCGTCTGTCAACATTCAGTTGCACTTGCCTGATGTTGACAAAACTTCACATAGATCGTTGAATTTTGACTTTCACCATGTTTACAAGTACGGTATATATGAAATATACAATGTGCCTAAGGATTATTTGAGATATGATTTATATTTACCTGTATGTAGGCACAAGGTTGACTTCATATATTGCATACCGCATGTACATATACAGTGGAGATATCATACACGTTATGCTGGTTTTATATATCAAATATACAGTCTGCCTAATGCTGGTTATATATATATGAAGTATACAGTCTACCTAATGCTGGTTTTGTATATGAACTTTAATACAGTCTGCTATTATATATATATGCATTTTTGTTGGCATTAATAGTCCGGGCGTCAAAGAGGGTATTATTGGATGACCGTACATTAGCGTCCGCACGAAGTTTTATTGCATTTTCGTGATTACCAACCAATACTATTTAATATTCCGTCGGGTGCCACTCTGGCACCCTTGAGCATTTTGAATAATTTGCGTAAATCCAAGATGGCCACCGAATTTCCGTATATTTCATATAAGTGTTATTTGTTTACCTCTAGGTCGCTATGTTTCGTTTTTTTACCCGTTGACTAGATTGAGAAAGTGTTCGAGTTAAATTAACATTGTAACATTTATGTAATTCAAGATTGCCGCCAAAAATAAATATTATCAAGAAACAATTTAACAATTTCCTATCCTTGACAACCATCGATCATTTTGTGCGTTTTAATATAATATATTCACGGTGCCCGGCACATAACAATGTTTGAGAACGTGTATGAGGTAAATATGGTATTGCCTCCGTTGGATAAATCCAAGATGGCCGCCTAATTCCTATATTCCCTATATTTACGGACATTTGCGGTTTCCTCCGGGAAAAGAAAACCGATATCGGAAGCGGCACTCCATCGCTTAGTTACTTCACTTAGTGCGACAACGCGTCATTTGTTTTAGCAGAAGTTTGCTACGCGTTTCCAGATTTCCAGTTTACAGACACATGTACGCTGCATATCCGGCCACCTACATGATGGAAGAGGGTAACAAGAAGGGTAATAATGCTTAATGTACATACACTAGTGTTTTCACCACGTTGTTGTGACCGTTTGAGCTGCACTATTGCTATTTGTTGCTGATTTCAACGTTGTTTACAACCAATAACATTCAATGTTCTACCTCCAACACAAATATCCTGGAAAAAACATAAAAATCAATATATAGCCCACCTCCCCTTTCGGAGGTGTCAATATTATAAGGTAACCAATAATTTAAAACACCAACCACGATCAGTGCGTACAAAGCAAACATACCTTCCCGAATGTGCGGCGACATCCGGTGATTCAATTGGGGTACCTTTACGTCATCACTAATTATTTCAATTTAAAATATACAGTGTGTGCTCAAAAAGTTGCAACGTGTTCTGAACACATTTATATTTGCCTTTCAGATTGATGTTCCATTATGGATGACAGTATCTTCGATTGTGATGATACGCAGGCTGGGAAACCGTTGATTACCGCAGGCCTGGATCGGGTACGAAGCATAATCGAGGCGAGCAAAGCCAGACAAGATGGCAAACACGAAGCGTTTGAAAGAAGATCAAATGCAGGTGAACTGAAATACCATAAGAACTGTTTCGTCGTACACATCACGTTCGCACATAGACAGATATTTGAAACGTTTCAGTGCTGATTCTAGTACTGAAACGTTTCAAATATCTGTCTATGTGCGAACATGATAGGGATAATTATGAAAACGCGCCGTCAAGCAAGCGATTGCGCAGCTTCGAAACAAAACATTTTGACTTTAAACTACACTACACTGTTTATTTTGTGGCGAAAACTGTTTAATGAACTATGAAAGAAAGAATCCTACTCGATGGAGACGGACTGTGTTGTGTCGAACGACTGACCGTGGTGAACAACACACATTCAAGGACGCGATTCTCGATAAATGCGAATCCCGCCAAGATGAACACGGGCTTCATGTTAAGGAACGCGTACTCGGTGCAATTAGTGATTTGCATGTTGGAGACGCGAGATATCATGACGATTGTAGAAAATCTTTCATGTCGGCTCGATCTGTCTCAACCGCAGCGCAATCTGCGGAGCATATTAATGAAGTTGAACCCGAAGTTATACAAAGAGCATGGTGGCGAGCTCTGTTCTCGTCGAACATTATTGTCCAAGTTATCCGATATACTTGGTTCCGATATTTTGATTCTGTCTGGAGCTGGCTTCGCAAGTTTGATACTGTTTCGCAATAAAGCATCTACGGTGATCAATTTAATAGCCTCAGATGAAGACGACACCTCAGACGTGTCACTACAACGACTCGCCAAGACGATTTCTGAAGAATATAAACAGTTATCTGTGAGTCCCACTCTACACTCATTACTGTCCAAAATTTCTGAGAAACTAAACCATTCACACTTCCGGGAGCTCTTATAGGAAACATGTTAACTAATGCTATCACCAAACGACCGACCCCACTTCAAGTAGCACTGTGCGTACTAGTCAGCCGTAAAAGTCTCATAAAGCATATGTATGACTATGGTGTGACTTGTTCTTACGATGAAGCAAACAGGTTCAAGGCATCAGCGGCAAAGGCAGCAGCTATTGATTCGCGAACAAGTGGGGTGGGGTTGCAAATGCAAGCAGTGGCCTTGTTCAAGTTGTTGAGGATAATTTTGATGCCAACATTTCTTCTCAGAACGGACTTGTATCTACCCATTCCCTTGCAGTGCTTCTAACCGCTAAGGATGACACGACACAATCTACACGCCATGAAGAATCTACCATCAGGCGAGTGACCCGTGACGAGATGAAAATACCTGTAGCTGAAGATGTTCCGTTGAACGATACATAGGCCCTAAGAAGCCCGCGATGCCAACCAGTGAAGCAAAGCGCAGCGTATTACCTATCCGCATATTGGCCCACCAGTCGGTACAGCTTGCAAGAACTCGCGATTTGGATTTCTCGTTCCTGAAGGCAATCGCATGCTCATCTGACCAGAATGTACCAGAGTTCGCTGGTTTCAATACGAAGCTCTGCAGAGAAAGCGGACAGGCTGTTCAACCAGCAACGAAGGCCATATGAGCCGCGTCGCGAGAAAACCTGTCTTCGGGAGTCTGACGACGTCACAAGATATGACGTCGTGAACTTAGCTGACGTAATTTCCGCTGACTCTGACTTCGAAGTTCAGTTGCTTGCTTCAGAACAATAGGCTACGATACTCGCTCACTGCAAGGCGAGTTGACTCTCCAAAAGACAAAATGCCACCGTAACACTCCCAAAACAAACACAAGGCGGTGTACCAAGCTGATATTTCGGTAACAAATGTCTGACCGGCCGTCGGCACTAACCAGCCCCCCATCAGTAAACACGTTTAAACCTAAGTTTATATATTATGTTGCGCATGTGTCGAAAGTTCATTTCCCCGTGAGTTTTACATTTGCGACAAACAGTGCAGACAGTATTGCCAATACAAATTAAATCGTTTTCCATAGAACAACATCTGCAAACCAAGACTTGCATAACTATGATGTAACACATTGTTGTATACATGCATGTACGTAACATATTGTTGTATACATACATGAATGCAGAATACCGATAATGTAAGCTAAGGCTTGTCGCATTCAAATGAAGGTGGTTTTCTACAATTATTATAGAATACTTTTAGTATTGTAATTTTGAAATTTGCGGCGTATATCAGAAAATGATAGGTCGGAAAATCTCTTTAAAAATGTTTTCCGACCTATCATTTTCTGATATACGCCGCAAATTTCAAAATTACAATGTGGTTAACCAATTTCTAATGCACTCCTTTACTGTTTTGCAAACATTATCGAGTCTCGTTTGAAAATCGTACTTGATTGCAAGCAGGATCACACCAATAATATTTTCTACGAAAAAAATAGTTTCAACACAATTACAAGATATTAGTATATACGTTTATGTTGCTGATTTCATTATTTTTCAATAATAAAAGCAATAAATTCGTCGTTAGAATTATAATTGCCTTGTTTACTACTTTGCGCATTTAATGTCACTCCAGTGCAACAATATTTCAATGGCGGCCACCTGTCAAACTTCCCTGATGTTGATATGTATATTGTGATAACTCGTCTAATCATTCATGATATACTACCATTTGAGATGCAAGATTACACAGGATACATACTTTATCTTTGTGTGAACGATCTATTACACATATGAAACGTGATCAACGGTGAGATATTTGTATTTATTTTTCGCCGTCACCAGGACGTTTCGGCCCAAGACGTTTCATATGCAAGCCAGCTGTGTCTTTCACAATAATACCAGAATACTACTTGGGACATTTTATGTGAGTTACCCCATGTTTTGGTCGGTCATTATGTGGCAGAGTAAATTGACCGACCTCAAACTTAGTATTGGCGTAAGAATACGTATTGAAATAATTTGCGACCGTTCATCAACAATGATATACCTGTAATGTATGATTATCAGCCAATCAGATTGCGTGATATTTATAGAGTGCATTAGAAAAACTATTGAAACGATCAGTATAAACAGGACGTCAACAAAAACAGAAAATTCAAGCATACCGAATCACCGCCGTATCCGCGCACGTTTATACCTGCTGGTACATGAACGTGCCGGTTTGTCTTTGTCGCTTTTCATTTTCATGTATTACTAAAGGACTCAAGCTCATCCGTCTATACATTCATTATTCAATGCCAACATACTTCTAGTTTGTCAACTTGCAAACTGTTGTAAATGTTGGCGTATATTCCATGTGTACCGGGAGATACGTAGTTACTGTAACGTCGTTTTGGCGTCGCTTTTACGTGACGTCACATTTGCTCAAACGACCTGAATAGTGGTGTTTTATCAAATGTAATATCTTAATGAATATTGCAGATATCATGATCAAATAAACAGCATTCAATTCATAAGACATATACCATTGTCATAGTAACAAAATGTCAATTTGACCAAACATTTCCCGAAGACATGTTTTCTCACGACGCGGCTCATATATACACCACTAATCGATATGGATCCTGCCGACCACGACACAATGCTGACTGCTATGGTGGAGGGACAGCGCCTGACAAAGGATTGTGGGCAATCAATCACAGTTTTCACCAACGATCAGCAACTTTACAGAGTTGTAGTTGATGTTACCTGTGTGTATCCGCAGAAGTTCTCGCAGTTCATACCACGGTTGGGTGGGATGCACACATTGATGAGTTTTGTGGGATGCGTTGGATAGCTGATGGCGGACAGTGGTCTGTTGTGCTGTAATGAAGTCTGCGTTCGGGGGTGTCGCTCATATGCTCAGTGGAAAAAGTTCCCACAAAATATGAGGGCCCTTCGACTGAGGAGGTGCTTCGTCCAATCCTGCAGCAAGTGGAGACACACTGCCAGCTAATCGACACCCTGGAATCACAGTCACGTAAACGCCCAATCACGAAGTTATGGGTCCAGAACCTCGTGAAACCAGTCTTCATTATGATGGTATTTGTCAGGGCTGAGCGTGAAGGAGACTGGCCTTTGCATCTTTTGGCTATGTCAGAAATTATACCTTACTTCTTCGCAGCCGGGCACCAGAACTATGCGAGATATGGCCTCTACTACCTTGAATCGATGGAAGGCTCGTGGAAATATCCTTGACCGGTTCATGATGGGAGAACACGTGATGCGGCACAAGAAAGGATTATGGAACGGCATATGGTCTGATATGTGTATAGAGTTCACCTTCATGCGCTACGGACATGGATTACATGGTATTATTGGAATTACGTTACAGCCGTCAACACTGAAAAAATGGGCATACAGCATGCATACCTGCAGTCGATTGACAAGTGGAAGTCTCCTGCAGACTGGGTATCCAACCGGATGTTACTGTCATTGATAGGTCCGCAATTCTCTGGATACTGCATTGGCCCAATAGGGGAACTGTACCTGCTTTTTTCGATAATTTCACAGGTTACATCTTGGCGAAGAACAAGACATCTGATATATATGTGGTGTTTGAAAGGTACCATGACTTCAGCATCAAGAGTGGGACACGGTTTGCTAGAGCTGGAAAGCATGCAAGCAGACGTCATATGCTATCCATGAACACTCCACTGCCGCCGCAGAATGTGGTCTTAACTGTGACGGAAAATAAACTTATTGACCTGATATGCCAACAGTTGACAGAGGCTGGACGAGGAAGTAAGAGCAAACACAGACTTGTCATTACAGGTTCCGATCCTACACCAGTAGAAATACACCACGGAATTCAACTGCCACGCAGGGACCTTCTCAACACACAAGAAGAGGCCGACGTCATTATAATACACCAAGTTGCTCAGGTTGCTGAAGCTGGATCCCAGTGTATTAACGTTATCTCTGATGATACGGATGTGTTTGTTCTCCTTATGTACCACTTTTCGGAACTCAACATGCATGGTCGATTAACCATGGAGGCAACCAGTGCAGGACGTGCATTGGTTGATATTGGCGCTACAGTAGAAAAACACAAAGACATCGTGAAATATTTACCAGCTGTACATGCCCTTACTGGCTGCGACACAGTGGCACAGTTGTGGGGTAGGGGGAAGGGAACTGCTAAAAAGACACTGGTTGCGGGCCGAGTTCTGCACTCACTTGGTGAAGAGAATGCCGCCATTACTGACGTGATTAACGAAGCAACTGAATTTATCGTCGCATGCTATGGCAGCAAGAAAACGACTCGCATGTCTGATGTTCGGCAAAGATGGCGAAACCAAAGCTCACGAAAACACCTGATCTGAAAGCTCTGCCACCCACCACAGAGTCATTTGAGCAAAATGTACGGCGTGCACATATCCAGACAGCAATATGGAAGTATGCAGCCAATTCAACACCACCATCCTTGGATCCAACCCAGTGTGGATGGACACGTGATGAAGTATCGAAATCACTTATTCCCATTATGCTGCCACCGAATGTCCCTCTCGCCCCTCCTGAGGTCCTGGAGATGATTCGATGTGGATGTTCCTCGCAGAGACCATGTTATACTGCGCTATGCCGCTGTAAAGCTGCCAAATTATCGTGCACCATGTTCTGCACATGCCGGGGAGCCGGGGAGAAACTGTTTGTCAAAACGATCGTACAAAAACAGCTGCTGCCTATGCTGAAGATGATGATTCTGATCATGATACTGAGTGAGATCAGAAGCACTACATACATACATACCCAAATTCAGTTGGTTTGGCATATATCATTGAAAATACCTCGTTTTGCAATTCTGACTAGTAACCATGATGTTCCAAACAGTCTGCGTGTATGTCTACGTGACATATGTACATTGACATTGTGAAGAGTGTAGAAATGTGTGATTTCACGAGACTCATGTTGAAGTATCATGCAAGTATGTGCCAAATTGTGACTACTGCATATTTGGCACATTTCGCATGCATCCTGTACGTATCTAACTGAGAAAAGTATCCAACAACAGTACATCCTTTGGTATAAAAGTAAGGATTTGCAATTCACTATGATATGATGGTTTACGTCTCAGACGTTTTAGCTGTAGCAATATGAGAAACAGATTAGCAAATTCACACCGTGAAGTAAAACGCATACAATTATATAATTATGTATGTCAATGATAGGCGACATACTTTTATTTTTTTGTTAGACAATATTGATTTTTCACGGCCATCTTGACAATATATAGCTGAGACAATGTTGAAAAGAGTCGAAAATGTTCCTAAACAAATACACGGGTCCGAAAACCTGATTATACCAATGTATTATCTCCGACAAATAGCACTTGGAGCAATTAAATAAAAATAAATATTAAACTGGCGACCATCTTGGATTTATGCAGATTATTAAAAATGCTCAAGGGTGCTGGAGTGGCACCCGGCGGAATATTTAATAGTATTGGTCACGAAAATGCAATAAAACTTCGTGCGGACCCTAATGCACGCTTTTCTTACTGACGCCCGGACTATAAGGATATAAATTGACACACCTTTTCCACAATAAGCCTCACTTACGAATGAAATTTACACCATCTCAAATACCGGTATTTAGCACTATAATTCAGTATACATGTGGACTATTAATAAAAACATTCTCTCCGAAAGTGCCATCTATAGCTCACCTGAGCTGAAGGCACAAGTAAACTACCGTTACAGCTTTTTACACCACTTTTGAAATGTCTTCCGTACCACTAGCCCGATGTCGACAAAACTTCATATGAATGGTTAATCCTTTTCAAATTTGTTAACATGAAGGTCGTTGCTAATCCAAGATGGCTGCCATTGAAAAGTTATTCAAATTCTCACAAACCACCAGGCTGATTCCGACGAAGCTTTGTGTTCACAGGACTCAAGGTTGATTTTATATGTGAAATATACAGTCTGCCTAATGCTGGTTTATGAGATCATGTATACAAGTGCACTCAAGGTTGATTTTATGTACGAAATATAGTCCCTGCCTAATGAAGGTTTTAGGTTTTATATTTATGAAAATTTTTAAAATACAGTCTGCCCTAAGGCTTGGGTATTATTATGATAAAATATAAATACCATGAACTCAAGGTTGATTTTAATGTGTCGAAATATATAGAACAGTCTGCCTAAATGCTGTGGTTTTATATAGTACTGAAATATACAGTCCTGTGCCTAATGCTGGTTTTTATATATATGAAATAGATAGTCCTGCCTAATGCTGGTTTTATATGACAGTATGTATACAGTGAACTCTAGGTTGATTTTATGTATGAAATATACAGTCTGCCTAATGCTGGTTTCATATGATATTATGTATACAGTGAACTCAATGTTGATTTTATGTATGAACTATACAGTCTGCCTAGCTGGTTTTATATATATGAAATATACAGTCTGCCTAATGCTGGTTATATATATATGAAATATACAGTCTGCCTAATGCTGGTTTTATATGATATTATGTAATAACAGGGAACTCAATGAATTTGATTTTATGTGGGAAATATACAGTCTGCCTAATGCTGGTTTCCATATATATGAAATATACATCTGCCTAATGCTGGTTTTATATGAAATTATGTATACAGTGAACTCAAGGTTGATTTCATGTATGAAATATACAGTCTGCCTAATGCTGGTTATATATATATGAAATATCCAGTCTGCCTAATGCTGGTTTTATATAATATTATGTATACAGTGAACTCAAGGTTCATTTCATGTATGAAATATACAGTCTGCCTAATGCTGGTTTTATATAATTATATGAAATATATAGTCTGCATAATGCTGGTTTTATATGATATTATGTATACAGTGAACTCAAGGTTGATTTCATGTATGAAATATACAGTCTGCCTAATGCTGGTTTTATATATATGAAATATATAGTCTGCCTAATGCTGGTTTTATATGATATTATGTATACAGTGAACTCAAGGTTGATATTATGTATGAAATATACAGTCTGCCTAATGCTAGTTATATATATATGAAATATACAGTTGGCCTAATGCTGGTTTTATATGATATTATGTATACAGTGAACTCAATGTTGATTTTATGTGTGAAATATACAGTCTGCCTAATGCTGGTTTCATATATATGAAATATAAAGTCTGCCTAATGCTGGTTTTATATGATATTATGTATACAGTGAACTCAAGGTTGATATTATGTATGAAATATACAGTCTGCCTAATGCTGGTTTTATATATATGAAATATATAGTCTGCCTAATGCTGGATTTATATGATATTATGTATACAGTGAACTCAAGGTTGATTTCATGTATGAAATATACAGTCTGCCTAATGCTGGTTTTATATATATGAAATATATAGTCTGCCTAATGCTGGTTTTATATGATAGTATATATACAGTGAACTCAAGGTTGATATTATGTATGAAATATACAGTCTGCCTAATGCTGGTTTCATATATATGAAATATACAGTCTGCCTAATGCTGGTGTTATATGATATTATGTATACAATGAACTCAAGGTTGATATTATGTATGAAATATACAGTATGCCTAATGATGGTTTTATATATATGAAATATACAGTCTGCCGAATGCTGGTTTTATATGATATTATGTATACAGTGAACTCAATGTTGATTTTATGTGTGAAATATACAGTCTGTCTAATGCTGGTTTCATATATATGAAATATACAGTCTGCCTAATGCTGGTTTATATGACATTATGTATATAGTGAACTCAAGGTTGATTTCATGTATGAAATATACAGTCTGACTAATGCTGGTTTTATATATATGAAATATATAGTCTGCCTAATCTGGTTTTTATATGATATTATATACAGTGAACTCAACAATTTGATTTCATGTAATGAAATAAACATCGCCTAAATGCTGGTTTTATATATATGAAATATATAGTTCTGCCTAATGCTGGTTTTATATATATATATACAGTGAACTCAAGGTTAATTTTATGTATGAAAGATACATCTGCCTAATGCTGATTTTATTTTATATAAACATCTGCCTAATCTGTTTTATATGATATTATGTATACAGAACCCCCCCCCCCCCCCTCAATGTTAATTTTATGTGTGAAAATACAGTCTGCCTAATGCAGGTTTCATATATATATACAGTCTGCCTAATGCTGGTTTTATTTGATATTATGTATACAGTGAACCCAAGGTTGATATTATGTATGAAATATACAGTCTGCCTAATGCTGGTTTTATATATTATTATGAAATGATATAGTCTGCATAATGCTGGTTTATTGATATTATGCATACAGTGACTCAAGGTTCGATTTCATGTATGAAATATACAGTCAAGCCTAATTTGCTGGTTTTTTATAATATATGAAATATATAGTCTGCCTAATGCTGGTTTTATATAATTATATGAAATATATAGTCTGCATAATGCTGGTTTTATATGATATTATGCATACAGTGAACTCAAGGTTGATTTCATGTATGAAATATACAGTCATCCTAATGCTGGTTTTATATATATGAAATATACAGTCAGCCTAATGCTGGTTTTATATATATGAAACATATAGTCTGCCTAATGCTGGTTTTATATGATATTATGTATACAGTGAACTCAATGTTGATTTCATGTATGAAATATACAGTCTGCCTAATGCTGGATTTATATATATTAAATATATAGTCTGCCTAATGCTGGTTTTATATGATAGTATGTATACAGTGAACTTAAGGTTGATATTATGTATGAAATATACAGTCTGCCTAATGCTAGTTATATATATATGAAATATAGAGTCTGCCTAATGCTGGTTTTATATGATATTATGTATACAGTGAACTCAATGTTGATTTTATGTATGAAATATACAGTCAGCCTAATGCTGGTTTTATATATATGAAATATATAGTCTGCCTAATGCTGGTTTTATATGATATGTATACAGTGAACTCACAAGGTTGACTTTATGGTATGAAATATACACTGCTAATGCTGTTTTTTTATATATACAGTCTGCCTAATGCTGGTTTTATATGATATTATGTATAACAGGGAACTCAATGTGATTTTTATGTGTGAAATATACAGTCTGCCTAATGCTGGTTTCATATATGAAACATATCAGTCTGCCTAATGCGGGTTTCATATAGTAAAAAAAATAAAAATACAGTCTGCCTAATGCTGGTTTTATATGAATATTATGTACACAGTGAACTCAAGGTTGCATTTTTCATGTATTGAAAAATACAGTCGCCTAATGGCTGGTTTATATATATATGATATAGTCTGCCTAATGCTGGTTTTTATTGATATTATTATACAGTGAACTCTCAAGGTTGATTTTAATATGAAATATACATCTGCCTATGTGTTTTTTTTTATATATATACAGCTGCCTAATGCCTGGTTTTATATGATATTATGTATACAGGGAACTCAATGTTGATTTTTATTAGTGAAATATACAGTCTGCCTAATGCTGGTTTCATATATATGAAAAATATACAGTCTGCCTAATGCTGGTTTCATATATGATGAAAATATACAGTAATGCCTAATGTGGTTTTATATGATAATATGTATACAGTGAACTCAAGGTTGATTATGTATGAAATATACGTTTGCCTTAATGATGTTTTATATATATGAAATATACAGTCTGCCTAATGCTGGTTTTATATGATATTATGTATACAGTGAACTCAATGTTGATTTTATGTGTGAAATATACAGTCTGTCTAATGCTGGTTTCATATATATGAAATATACAGTCTGCCTAATGCTGGTTTTATATGATATTATGTATACAGTGAACTCAAGTTGATTTTCATGTATGAAATTATACAGTCTGCCTAATGCTGGTTTTTATATATATGAAATAAAATATAGTCTGCCTAATGCTGGTTTTATATGATATTATGTATACAGTGACCTCAAGGTTGATTTCATGTATCAAATATACAGTCTGCCTAATGCTGGTTTTATATATATGAAATATATAGTCTGCCTAATGCTGGTTTTATTTTATATGATTATTATGTATACAGTGAACTCAAGGTTGATTTTATGTATGAAATACATCTGCCTATGCTGGTTTTTTATTATATACAGTCTGCCTAATGCTGGTTTTATATGATATTATGTATACAGGGAACTCAATGTGATTTTATAAGTGTGAAATATACAGTGCTGACCTAATGCTGGTTTTCATAAATATGATAAATACATCCTGCATAATGCTGGTTTTATATGATATTATGTATACAGTGAACTCAATGCTGGATATATATATGAAATATACAGTCTGAATATGCTTTTTATATGATATGTATACAGTGAACTCAAGGTTGATATATGTATGAAAATATACGTGCCTAATGATGGTTTTAATATATATGAAATATATGTCTGAACCTAATGCTGGTTTTGATATGATATTATGTATACAGTGAACTTTCAAGTTGATTTTATGTGAAATATACAGTCTGCTATGCTGGTTTTATATATATGAAATATATAGTCTGCCTAATGCTGGTTTTATATGATATTATGTATACAGTGAACTCAATGTTGATTTCATGTATGAAATATACGTCGGCCTAAATGTGGTTTTATATATATGTAAATATAGTCGCCCTTAATGGAATGATTATGTATAGTGAACTCAGTTGATCTGTTTAAATATACAGTAACTGCCTAATGCTGGTTTATATATATGAAATATACAGTCTACCTAATGCGGTTTTATATGATATTATGTATCAGTGAACTCAAGGTTGATATTATGTATGAAATATACGTCTGCCTAAGAGGTTTTATGGTGAAATATACATCTGCCTAATGTGGTTTTATATGTATTATGTAGTACAAGAACTCAATGTTGATTTTATGTGTGAAATATACAGTCTGCCTAATGCTGGTTTCATATATATGAAATATACAGTCTGCCTAATGCTGGTTTTATATGATATTATGTATACAGTGAACTCAATGTTGATTTTATTATGTATGAAATATACAGTCTGCCTAATGCTGGAATGCTATATACATGAAATATACAGTCTGCCTAATGCTGGTTTTATATGATATTATGTATACAGTGAACTCAAGGTTGATTTCATGTATGAAATATACAGTCTGCCTATGCTGTTTTATTTTTTATATATGAAATATATAGTGCCTAATGCTGGTTTATATGTATTATGTATACAGTGAACTCAAGGTTTGATTTCATGTATGAAATATACAGTCTGCCTCAATGCTGGTATATATGAAATATACAGTCTGCCTAATGCTGGTTTTATATGATATTATGTATACAGTGAACTCAATGTTGATTTTATGTGTGAAATAAATACAGTCTGCCTAATGATGGTTTTATATATATGATATACAGTCTGCTAATGCTGGTTTTATATGATATTATGTATACAGTGAACTCAAGGTTGATATTATGTATGAAATATACAGTCTGCCTAATGATGGTTTTATATATATGAAATATACAGTCTGCCTAATGCTGGTTTTATATGATATTATGTATACAGTGAACTCAATGTTGATTTTATGTGTGAAATATACAGTCTGCCTAATGCTGGTTTCATATATATGAAATATACAGTCTGCCTAATGCTGGTTTTATATGATTATGTTATACAGTGAACTCAATGTTGATTTTATGTGTGAAATATACAGTCTGCCTAATGCTGGTTTTCATATATGAAATATACAGTCTGCCTAATGCTGGTTTTATATGATATTATGTATAACAGTGAACTCAAGTTGATTTCATATGAAATATACAGTCTGCCTAATGCTGGTTTTATATATATGAAATATATAGTCTGCCTAATGCTGGTTTTATATGATATTATGTATAGTAACTCAAGTTGAACTTTCATGTGAAAATACAGTTGCCTATGTTTTATATATATGAAATATACAGTCGCCTAATGCTTTTTATGATATTCCATGTAAATCATGAACTCAATGGTTATATATATGAAATATACAGTTGCCTAATGTTTTATAATATATGGAAAATATAGTCTGCCTATGCAGGTTTTATATGATATTATTACAGTGAACTCAATGTTGATTTTATGTGTGAAATATACAGTCTGCCTAATGATGGTTTCATATATATGAAATATACAGTCTGCCTAATGCTGGTTTTATATGATATTATATACAGTGAACTCAAGGTTGATATTGTATGAAATATACAGTCTGCCTAATGATGGTTTTATATATATGAAATATACAGTCTGCCTAATGCTGGTTTCATATGATATTATGATACAGTGAATCAATGTTGATGTGTGAAATACAGTCTGCCTAATGCTGGTTTTCATATATATTGAAATATACAGTCTGCTAATGCTGGTTTTATATGATATTATGTATACAGTGAACATCAAGGTTGATTTTATGTGTGAAAAAAATATACAGTCTGCCTAATGATGGTTTTCATATACATGAAATATACAGTCTGCCAATTGGTATATGATGTATACAAGTGAACCAAGGTTGATTTCATGGTATGAAAAATATACAGTTGCTATGCTGGTTTTATTATTATGAAATATATACAGTGCCTAAGCTCGGTTTTATATGATTTTATGTATCAGTGAAACTCAGGGTATTTTCATGATGAAAAAAATACGCTGCCTAATGCTGGTTTTATATATATGAAATATACAGTCTGCCTAATGCTGGTTTTATATGATATTATGTATAAGTGAACTCAATGTTGATTTATGTGTGAAATAAACAGCTGCCTAATGATGGTTTTATATATATGATTACAGTCTGCCTAATGCTGGTTTTTATATGATATTATGTATACTGACTAAGTTGATGTGTGTATACATCGCCTAAAAATGCTGGTTTTCATATATGAAATATACAGTCTACTAATGCTGGTTTTATATGATATTATGTATCAGTGAACTCAAGGTTGAGATTTTATGTATAAATATCAGTCTGCCTAATGCTGGTTTTCATATACATGAAATATACAGTCTGCCTAATGCTGGTTTTTATATGATATTATGTATAAAACATGAACTCAATGTTGATTTTATGTGTGAAATATACAGTGCCTAATTGCTGGTTTTATATACATGAAATATACAGTCTGTAATGCGGTTTTTATAGATATTATGTATACATGAACTCAGGTTGATATTTGAAATATACAGTCTGCCTAATGCTGGTCATAAGGATGATACAGTCTGCCTAATGTGGTTTTATAATGATATTATGTATACAGTAATCAAGGTTGATTTATGTATGAAATATATAGTCTGCCTAATGCTGGTTTTTTTATATAAAATGGATATAGTGCTAATGCTGGTATGATATTATGTATACAGTGAACTCAAGGTTGATTTCATGTATGAAATATACAGTCTGCCTAATGCTGGTTTTATATATATGAAATATACAGTCTGCCTAATGCTGGTTTTATATGATATTATGTATACAGTGAACTCAATGTTGATTTTATGTGTGAAATAAACAGTCTGCCTAATGATGGTTTTATATATATGAAATATACAGTCTGCCTAATGCTGGTTTTATATGATATTATGTATACAGTGAGCTCAATGTTGATTTTATGTGTGATATATACAGTCTGCCTAATGCTGGTTTCATATATATGAAATATACAGTCTACCTAATGCTGGTTTTATATGATATTATGTATACCAGTGAACTCAAGGTTGATATTATGTATGAAATATACAGTCTGCCTAATGATGGTTTTATATATATGAAATATACAGTCTGCCTAATGCTGGTTTTATATGATATTATGTATACAATGAACTCAATGTTGATTTTATGTGCCTGTGATAAATATACAGTCTGCCTAATGCTATTGTGTATACATGCCTAATGCTGTTTCATATATGAAATATACATCTGCCATAATGCTGGTTTTATGATATTACAGTGAACTCAAGGTGATATGTATGAAATATACAGTCGCCTAATGCGTATATATATATAAATATACAGTCTGCCTAATGATGTATATAAGATTATGATGAAAATATACATGACTCAGTGCCTAATGCAGTATGAATATACAGTCTGGAAATGCTGTAATAGGTATATGAAATATATAGTCTGCCTAATGCTGGTTTTATATGATATTATGTATACAGTGAACTCAAGGTTGATTTCATGTTGAAATATACAGTCCGCTCAGCTGTATATATATGATTATATAGTCTCGTATGCTGCCTAATATGATATATGTATCACCAAGGAGTGAACTCAATGTTGATTTTATGTGATACAGTGTCTGCCTAATGCTGGTTATATATAATGATATACAGTCCTGCCTAATGCTGGTTTTATATGATAATTATGTTATACAGTGAACTCAAGTTGATTTTATGTGTATACATCTGCCTAATGCTGGTTTTATATATGAAATATACAGTCGCCTAATGCTGTTTTATATGTATTATGTATACAGTGAATCAAGGTTGATTTCATGATGAAATATACAGTCGCCTAATGATGTATATATATGAAATATACAGTGCTGCCTAATGCTGGATATAATGATATTATGTATACATGAACTCAATGTGATTTTATAGTGTGAAATATACAGTCTGCCTAATGCATGTATCATATAGTTGATATACAGTCTAATGCTATCTGGTATACCTAATGCTATGTATACAGTGAACTTATGTGATATGTGTTTTTATATATCAGTGCTAATGCTGTACATATGACATGAAATATACCAACGTCAAGCTATCTGCTAAGGTTTTATATATTATGTATAACAGTGAATCAGAATGGGTTTCATGTATGAAATATACAGTCTGCATAATCTGGTCATATATATGAAATATACAGTCTGCTAATGCTGGTAATATGATTTTATATGTTAGTGAAACAAGTTGATTTCATGGTGATATGTATGGTATATAGTATGCCTGAATGCTGTTAGTATATAATAATGAAATATACAGTCTGCATAATGCTGGTTATATGATGATGTATACAGTGAACTCATCTGAATGGATATGTATACACTCTGCTAATGATGGTATATTATATGAAATATACAGTACGCTAATGCTGGTTTTATATGATATGATTATAATGAACTCAATGTTGATTTTATGTGTGATATAACAGCTCTGCCTAATGCTGTCATATGTATGAAATATACAGTCCTAACTAATGCGTAATGCTGGATATATTATACAGTGAAACTCAAGGTTGATTTATATGTATGCAAATAAATGCATCTAAGCTATGATGTAATTATATATGAAATATACAGTCTGCCTCTGAATTTTATATGATATTATGTATACAGTGGAACTCATGTGATAATGATGGTATGAAATATACAGTCTGCCTAATGCTGGTTTCATATAACATGAAATATACAAGGTTTTGTCTACCTAATGCTGGTTTTATATGATATTATGTATACAGTGAACTACAAGTGATATGTGTATATCAGTCTGCCTAATGCTGGTTTCTATATACATGAAATATACAGAACTGCCTAATGCTGGTTTTATATGATATTATGTATAACAGTGAACACAAGTTGATTTCATGTTTTATAATGAAAATATACAGTCTGCAAATGCTGTTTAATATATTATGAAAAATATATAGTCTGCCTAATGCTGGTTTTATATGATATTATGTATACAGTGAACTCAAGGTTGATTTCATGTATGAAATATACAGTCTGCCTAATGCTGGTTTTATATATATGAAATATACAGTCTGCCTAATGCTGGTTTTATATGATATTATGTATACAGTGAACTCAATGTTGATTTTATGTGTGAAATAAACAGTCTGCCTAATGATGGTTTTATATATATGAAATATACAGTCTGCCTAATGCTGGTTTTATATATGATTATGTATACAGTGATCTCAATGTTGATTTTATATGTGTGATAAATTATACAGTCCTGCCTAATCTGGTTTCATATATATGAAATATACAGTCTACCTAATGCTGGTTTTATATGATATTATGTATCCTGAACTCAGTATTTCATGTATGAAATATACAGTCTGCCTAATGCTGGTTTTATATATATGAATTATATAGTCTCTAATGCTGGTTTT
This sequence comes from Conchocele bisecta, assembly GCA_029237695.1. Lineage (NCBI taxonomy): Eukaryota > Metazoa > Mollusca > Bivalvia > Lucinida > Thyasiridae > Conchocele > Conchocele bisecta. The sequence continues at coordinate 32,369,570 of CM055267.1, forward strand.
ATATGATATATGTATACAGTGAACTCAAGGTTGATTACATGTATGAAATATACAGTCTGCCTAATGCTGTATATATATGATATTCATCTGCCATGCTGGTTTTCTATGACATTATGTATACAGTGAACTCAATGTTGATTTTATGTGTGAAATACAGTCACCTAATGATGGTTTTTTATATATATGAAATATACAGTCTGCCTAATGCTGGTTTTATATGATATTATGTATACAGTGAGCTCAATGTTAATTATGTGATATATACAGTCTGCCTAATGCTGGTTTCATATATGAAATATACAGTCTACCTAATGATGGTTTTATATTTTATATGATATTACAGTCTGCCTAATGCTGGTTTTTTATATGATATTATGTATAACGTGACTCAATGTTGATTTTATGTGTGATATACAGTCTGCCTAATGCTGTTTCATATATATTAAATATACAGTCTACCAAATGCGGTTTTATAATGATATTATGGTATCCATGAACTCAAGGTGATATTATATATGAAATATACAGTCTGCCTAATGATGGTTTTACATATATGATACATCTGCCTAATGCTGGCTATATATTATGTATACAATGAACTCAATGTTGATTTTATGTGTGAAATATACAGTCTGCCTAATGCTGGTTTCATATATATGAAATATACAGTCTGCCTAATGCTGGTTTTATATGATATTATGTATACAGTGAACTCAATGTTGATTTTATGTGTGAAATATACAGTCTGCCTAATGCTGGTTTCATATACATGAAATATACAGTCTGCCTAATGCTGGTTTTATATGATATTATGTATACGGTGAACTCAAGGTTGATTTTATGTATGAAATATACAGTCTGCCTAATGCTGGTTTTATATATATGAAATATATAGTCTGCCTAATGCTGGTTTTATATGATATTATGTATACAGTGAACTCAAGGTTGATTTCATGTATGAAATATACAGTCTGCCTAATGCTGGTTTTATATATATGAAATATACAGTCTGCCTAATGCTGGTTTTATATGATATTATGTATACAGTGAACTCAAGGTTGATTTTATGTATGAAATATACAGTCTGCCTAATGCTGGTTTTATATATATGAAATATACAGTCTGCCTAATGCTGGTTTTATATGTATGAAATATATAGTCTGCCTAATGCTGGTTTTATATGATATTATGTATACAGTGAACTCAAGGTTGATTTCATGTATGAAATATACAGTCTGCCTAATGCTGGTTTTATATATATGAAATATACAGTCTGCCTAATGCTGGTTTTATATGATATTATGTATACAGTGAACTCAAGGTTGATTTTATGTATGAAATATACATCTGCCTAATGCTGGTTTTTTATATATACAGTCTGCCTAATGCTGGTTTTATATGATATTATGTATACAGGGAACTCAATGTTGATTGTATGTGTGAGATATACAGTCTGCCTAATGCTGGTTTCATATATATGAAATGTACAGTCTGCCTAATGCTGGTTTTATATGCTATTATGTATACAGTGAACTCAAGGTTGATATTATGTATGAAATATACAGTGTGCCTAATGCTGGTTATATATATATGAAATATACAGTCTGCCTAATGATGGTTTTATATGATATTATGTATACAGTGAACTCAATGTTGATTTTATGTGTGAAATATACAGTCTGCCTAATGCTGGTTTCATATATATCAAATATACAGTCTGCCTAATGCTGGTTTTATATGATATTATGTATACAGTGAACTCAAGGTTGATTTTATGTATGAAATATACATTCTGCCTTATGCTGGTAATATAATATATTCATCAATGTCATGGTTTCGGTATGGAAAATGTACATATTTACAATGGCATCCGCACGTACGTTGTCCATGATTATGTTTTGGCAGTGCATTCAGCATTACAGGTCCCACTAATGCTATGGGAATCTGCCCATTGCAAGTACATATTCATATGCCAGAGTTTTGACGTCATAAAAGGTGGGTGCGTACAATTATTTGATTATTTTGTAATTATATACATGCTAAATTTGTCAGGATCTGGCTCAACTGCAGAATTCCACGATATTGGTCTTGGTTTTTTATTTCAAAATTCATACTTTAATCGTTCAACATTTTCAGAAAATCGAAAATTGAAAATGAAATTGAAAGTGACACCCAAGACCCATCTCGTATATGAAGCACTATAATTTAGTGCATGTGTGATGTCTACTTACTTCAATAAGCCTCGCTCACAGACAAATGAAATTGACACCAAAGACCCATCTCATATGTGTATAAGTGTACTTCATGTATTAATATAAACATGCCGTCAGAAAGTGCCAGACTATAGCTCACATGAGACGAAGGCTAAATTAAACTCCCGTTACCACCAGTTCGCATGATCCGTCTGTCAACATTCAGTAGCACTTGCCTGATGTTGACAAAACTTCACATAGATCGTTACTCCTTTTCCAAATTCTTAACCTGAAGGTCGTTGCTAATCCAAGATTGTCGCCATTTAAAAGTAATTCAAATTCTTACAAGTCTTCTCATGAACCACCAGACTAATTTCGACGAAACTTGGCCTAGAAATAGCAGAATTGTGAGGTGTGTTGTTCGCATTGATGTCCTAATAATTGACATCAATAGCGGTGGTATGTGTAAACGTTTAACGATATGAATCTGTTTGCATGTACTTTTGTGCTTAATATTGTTTTTCGAAAGTGTTCACAGGACATTGAAATATCGGAATATAGTATACCTGGAGAGCTCTCTAAATCATTTGGAGTTATCTCTAAATCATTTGGAGACGTCTCAAAATCATTTCGAGCTAGTGTACTTCCTACACTGGCATGTAGACAAATAACATTGACACCTAAGACACATCTCATATTTAGAGCACTATAATTCAGTGCATGTTTGTACTATTAATACATGTATAAACATGCTGTCCAAAGTAAGTAGTTTGTATTTTGATTAATATCTGGACATCTGAAAGAGTATTTCAAAACCATACTGTGTTGTTAAAATGTTATTTGTACTCATTACTGGTATCCATTGATAATATGAGATGTGTTTCGTCCTGTTATAATGTTAGGGGCCCATACAGTAGTTGAAGGACTCCTCAGTTAGGACCACACCATGAACTTGGGCCAATAATGTATTCAAATGGGTTAGTGAACTTCTAGAACTAAAATATAACAAAATCAAACAACAATGCATGTTCAAACAAACAGTTTACGAAAACAAAACAGTAATACAAATGTGAACATCATGCACTACATCATACAAACAGTCTTATAGCAGCTGATATGGCCATGTTTTAATTTTAACCCAGTTCTCTGGGTTTTTTCTCTTCCAAACTAATTAACAAAATTCAAACCCATTTACCCACCACCAATTAAGAGCCACACAGTGTCTGGGGTATTTTTGGATCACCGGTAACATTTACATATCCAACCCCATAATATAAAAGATAAGCACATGTAAAAGCTAGCATACATGAAACCCGACAACTAAATATCATGAAAACAAGCCTATGAATATATTTAATGACGTAATCAATACACAGTAACGTGTGTAATGTTGCAACAGCAGCAAGTTGAAAACAACAAGAAAGTGCTTGTGGGAGTTACAGCTGTTTTACTTTTAAACTGCGTTTTAAAATGCGTTCTATCATGATGTTCATTTGCGTATAAAAACATGACCTGAAAGTTTCTGCTGATTTAATGCATTATGTTGTCTATGAGAACAAGTTTTATACATGGGTGTTCAACTATTCGGATTTTATTGACGCATTGGTCAACAGAGCGGTCCGCTGGTTTGACCGCAGAGCGCAGCGTAAAGCGGTCATTCTTTCGCAGTTTAAAGAAAAAAAAGGAGCGTAAACTGCAATTAAAAGCGGAGCGCAGCGCTAACTGCGCTATAAGTATTGCAATTCCGCAACCAACTCTTTGGACCGCAGTCACATGATTGCAGTCCGATTGCGGTCCAATTGCAATTAATGGGAACGCGAATTGCAATCCTGCACTCCAGGAATTGCAATTCGCCTGGAAAGAGAACCGCAGGCCGCTCTGCACTCACCCGCCTGCATTCTCTTACCAAGAATTGCAATCCAGCGGTCCTTGAATTGCAATTCGTCCCCTCTGAAATTGCAGTCTAATTGCGGTCCCGTTTTTGCGGTCATTCTTTCGCGATACCGTTTGTGCAGTCATTCTTTCGCGGTCCAGTTTGTGCGGTCATTCTTTCGCGATACCGTGTGTGCGGTCATTCTTTCGCTATTTGCGGTAAAAACCTAGCGTTACGCGTATATATACACCTACAGTAGCGCATTTCTGCTCCTTACCTATTTGTATATATACTAATATCGTATACATATCGTAATCGTATAGTATTGGTATATTTAATGAGCATATCGTATGATCATATAATATTGGTATGTTTGTACCGTATCATCGTATAGTACAGTTTGTTTACATTATACAAACGTACTATACGAATATTATACAAACATACGATATCCGTTCGTATATACGATATATCCGTACGGATATGGTATGAATATACAGTGGGGTCATCGTGCGGTTAAATATACCGATGCACCGGTTCATTTCGCATGTAAACATCCGGTTTTAATTTTGATCATCTGCCACAATTTTAAGTTTTTCAAAATGAATAAATTTTCAGTTTTACGATACAGAAACAATTTAAAACTGAGGATTGTGAAATACGGTATCACAGTGCATATACATCATGTGTGTTCAATAAAGTAATTCATCAGTAATTCATCATTGTACTCCGCACACCACCGCACGACACACAATGATCCCCCACACACACCAGCCATCTACATTTGGCGTCCTAAAAGTTCCGGTCTACATCCCAGTGGGAACAATGTGTATCACCATCACCACCAGTTTTTGTCTATGACTCTATTACATTAGTGCGATGGCCTGACTGATACAATGTTCTATCTAGTCTGAGAGAGATGGCCGACTGATCAAGTGCTAAAACTAGTCCTGGTGTGATGGCCGACTGATCAAGTTCTAAACTAGTCCTGGAGCGATGGCCGACTGATCAAGTGCTAAACTAGTCCTGTGCGATGGCCGACTGATCCATAAACAAATACTATACTAGTCTTGGTGCGATGGCCGACTGATCAAGTTCTAAACTAGTCGTGGTGCGATGGCCGACTGATCCAGTTCTAAACTACGTCATGGTTGCTATACTAGTCCTGGTGCGATGGCCGACTGATCAAGTGCTATACTAGTCATGGTGCGATGGCCGACTGATCAAGTTCTAAACTAGTCAAGTGCATGGCCGATGATCAAGTTCTAAACTAGTCATGTTGCTATCTAGTCCGGTGCGATGGCACGTGATCAGTGGCTAATAAAACTAGTCGTGGTGCGATGGCCGACTGATCAAGTTCTAAACTAGTCATGGTGCGATGGCCGACTGATCGAGTGCTATACTAGTCCTGGTGCGATGGCCGACTGATCAAGGGCTAAACTATTCCTGGTGCGATGGTCGACTGATCAAGTTCTAAACTAGTCCGGTGCGATGGCCGACTGAATCAGGCTACTGATCTAGCTAAACATCCCGGTGCGATGGCCGACTGATCAAGTTCTAAACTAGTCCTGGTGTGATGGCCAACTGATTGAGTGATATACTAGTCCTGGTGGGATGGCCGACTGATCAAGTGCTAAAGTAGTCCTGGTGTGATGGCCGACTGATCAAGTGCTATACTCGGAATGGCCGACTGATCACGTGCTATACTGGGCATGGTGAGATGGCCAACTGATCAAGTGCTATACTGGGCATGGTGCAATGGGCGACTAATCAAGCGCAATACTAGTGATGGCAGACTGATCAAGTGCTCTACTAGTCCTGGTGCGAAAACCGACTGATCAAGGGCTAAACTAGTCCTGGTGCGATGGCCGACTGATCAAGTTCTATCCTAGTCCTGGTGCGATGGCTGACTGATCAAGGGCTACACTAGTCATGGTGCGATGGCCGACTGATCAAGGGCTACTGCTGACGATCAAGGGTAAACTAGTCTGATGTGATGGCCGACTGATCAAGTTCTATACTAGTCATGGTGAGATGTCCGACTGATCAAGTTCTATACTAGTCATGGTGAGATGTCCGACTGATCAAGTGCTAAACTAGTCCTGGTGCGATGGCCGACTGATTAAGTTCTAAACTAGTCCTGGAGCAATGGCCGACTGATCAAGTTCTAAACTAGTCCTGGTGCGATGGCCGACTGATCAAGTTCTAAACTAGTCCTGGAGCGATGGCCGACTGATCAAGGGCTAAACTAATCCTGGTGCGATGGCCGACTGATCAAGTTCTAACTGTTCTATACTAGTCATGGTGAGACGGCCGACTGATCAAGTGCTAAACTAGTCCTGGAGCGATGGCCGACTGATCAAGTTCTAAACTAGTCCTGGAGCAATGGCCGACTGATCAAGTTCTAAACTAGTCCTGGAGCGATGGCCGACTGATCAAGTTCTAAACTAGTCCTGGTGCGATGGCCGACTGTTAAAGTGCTATACTAGTCCTGGTGCGATGGCCGACTGATCAAGTTCTAAACTAGTCCTGGTGCGATGGCCGACTGATCAAGTGCTATACTAGTCCTGGTGAGATGGTCGACTGATCAAGTGCTAAACTAGTCCTGCTGCGATGGCCGACTGATCAAGTTCTAAACTAGTCCTGGAGCGATGGCCGACTGATCAAGTGCTAAACTAGTCCTGTTGCGATGGCCGACTGATCAAGTTCTAAACTAGTCCTGGTGCGATGGCCGACTGATCAAGTGCTAAACTAGTCTTGGTGCGATGGCCTACTGATCAAGTGCTAAACTAGTCCTGGTGCGATGGCCGACTGATCAAGTGCTAAACTAGTCATGGTGCGATGGCCGACTGATCAAATGGCATGCCATAATAACTAGATGGCCATGGCCTGCATGTCGTGCCCGCCGAGGCATTTGATAGTACAAACAATTTTTTTATTGCAACAAAGCTTTAGCCCATTGACGTAAAAACATGCCGCACCCGCCGAGGCTTTGATAGTATACCCAAAAACTTTAACTAAAAAAACACTTTAATCAAAAACTGTATCCTGAATGCAAACCAATGTGCCGACTATATCGCTCTGTTTGCAAGCGGGCCCAACAAAAACTTTAAGGGAAATTTCAAAGTAATTTGACCGTGACATTGGGCTCATATAAATAATAATGAAAATGTGGGTGACAAATACACAGTATGTGAAGTTTCGAGTGAATTGGTGAAGCGGTTTCAGAGATATAGTGTTCTTAAAGGTACATGCCCACTCAGTAGGCACAACATGTTCTTTATATCGGAGATTTCATCTGAGACATTTTCGGGCAAAATAAACATTAATTCACCATTAATGCACATATTTATTGGCATTATTATACATTTTATATCAGACGTAAATTTCCACACTGCTATCAGGGGCGATAACCGTGTTTCCTTAAAATGTTACCAAGACATTACTATTTATTTTTTGATGTGCAATGATACTTTATAATCTGACGAAAACATTATTTTTTCAGGGGATCACATTTAATTAGTATAAGTAATTAAAAAATATCATGCCCCATTTGCCTTTGAAAATAGCCTGATATCACCACGTGTCACTATCAGTGAAATAGTGACAAAATTATACACGTATTTAATTCCTACAAATAACTGAGAATACACATAACTTTAATTGTTGTGCCTACTGAGTGGGTATGTACCTTTAATTAGCATACATAATTAAAAAATATCATGCCTCATTTGAATATGAAAATAGCTTGATACCACCGCTAGTCATTATCAGTAAAATAAATATTACTAAATGATTATATATGGATAGCGGGCACACGTAATTTTTAGAACTGGTGGAATAGTGACACAATGATACACTTATTTAATTTCTATAAAGAACAGTTTGTGCCTACTGAGTGGCCATGTACCTTTAAAAACTTTAACTTTAAATCAAAAAATATTTAACCGGACGCACGAAGTGACATACATATGGATGTACATACGTATGTAGGCCAATGTGACAACTATATCGCATTGTCCACATGCACGCATGTCAAAAACTTTGAGGTAAATTTCAAAGTAATTTGACCTTGATATTGGACACAGGGGTTGCAGGGGTTCAGCATAGAATTAAAATATGGATGATGATAAACACACATGTGAAGCTTCGAGTGAATTGGCGAAGCTGTTTCTGAGATATAGTGTTCTTAAAAACTTTATCATACGGTAAATAACAAGAGCTGTAGTAGAACAGCATAGCTCAACTACGAGGGTTGTCGATGTACACATAGCTTGACAAACAAGGTGGCCGCGGCCTGCATAAAAACCTTAACCAAGGTTGACGAAAAACCTTAACCAAGGGAAATTAAGTAAGTAATTCAAGGTTAAATGTAGGTCAATGTCAGATATAGGTCAGGGGTTATTGATGTACATCACTAGGAGATGAAGTTTTCCAAGTATGATTGGTGTAGGGCCAGGAGTATTCCATATACAAGCTTGACTAAAAACCTTAACCAAGGGGAATTAACTAAGTAATTCAAGAGGAAATGTAGGTCAAGGTCAAATATAGATCAGGGGTTATTGATGTACATGTACATCCCTACATGTATGAGAAAATGTTGTCCAAGTATGGTGTAGTATGCACAACAGCATTCCATGTACAAGCTCGACTAAAAAACCTTAACCAAGGTTGACTAAAAACCTTAACCAAGGGGAATTAACTAAGTAATTCAAGAGGAAATGTAGGTGAAGGTCAAATATAGATCAGGGGTTATTGATGTACATCACTAGGAGATGAAGTTGTCCAAGTATGGTGGGTGTAGGGCCAGTAGTATTGCATATACAAGCTTTGACTAAAAACCTTAACCAAGGCGTGACGGTGACGCCGATGTCGGGGTGACAACATAAGGTCTAACTATTCTTCAAATAGTCGAGCTAAAAACCAGATGGCCATGGCCCGCATGTCGAGCCTACCGAGGCATTTGATGGTCTCGGAGTATATTTATTTGAAGTTTGAATTAAGGTATGTAAAAGCTTTAACGCAAATTTGAAAGTCATTTGACCTTGATCTTGGGCATGTGGGTCGCATGCGTGGGCTATAATATGAAAATGTGGATGATAATAAAGAATTATCTGAAGTTTGAAGCAAATCTGAGTACCGTAAGTGTTGTGGAGATATAAGGTATGCAAAAACTTTAACACAAATTTCAATGTCATTTGACCTTGACCTTGGGGCACAGGGGCTGCATGAGTGGGACACAGAATGAATATATGGATGATGAATAAGGGCAGAGTCAGGAAAAATGACCCCAAAGTGTGACATTGGTGGTGAAAATTAAACCAGGTCTCAGCCACTCTTCTTTCATCTGAGACAAATAGATATATGTTGAAGTTCGCAAAACAACTTGGATTTCGTGGATAACATGATACATCTATCATTTTCAAGCATTTTTATTGAACGAAAGTAACAAAAAAATTACAAAATAATGACAATATGTCTTCAGATAGTCTCTTAGGTATGCATTGAAGATAACGACATGTATTTGGTTTTATTTGATGAAGACATGCACACGCTTCAATTCCTAGCCATTTTTAACTGTTGGGCTTTAAACAAAACAAATAAAGTGATTTTTACTGGTTTTATACTGTAGTTTTCAAGCACTGGGAAGTATAAAGTTTTTCCCTGCTTCTGTAAGATGCAACAATAACTAGGAAGGTGACTGTTTCCGAAACATACATGGTCACTAAACATCCACAGAAAAACTCACGCCAGTTGTCCATCTGGTTCATTTTCAGTCATTCATTGAAAAACTCCTCTAATTTGCATGATTTTGTTACACTCCTGACACATTTATTACTTAGTAAAAAGTATTAATATTTTCTTCTTCAGCAAATGCCAATGCATACATGATATTTAATTTCATACAGTGATCATCAGAAGACGTATTAAATATTATTATGACAATATTGACATAAAAACACATTTTCTTTCTGAATATTGTATGGTAAATGACAATAGTTGTGTATGACAATTATGTATTTGTCATTCCAGCCATGTTGATGGCACGAATGTTTTAAAGCTAAAGTAATACAACACAATATATTGAACAACATTCAATACACATTTTACACCTAATTCATGTGTAAATGACTATATGCTTGTTAAAAGTTACTTTCATAAAATTGGCTGAATGTGTTACACTCCTGACATGTTTAGTATCTATCAAAATACATTGATGTACTTACATTGGACAATTTATACTGATTCAATAATATTCACCCTTTCCATGCCCTGACTCAGTATAGTGATATATCACGTTGATCTCATGTGCAGCCTCAATTTGACATAAATGTTGAAACGCATCCTTGAACTTGTACTGCGTAGCGCAGTTATCTGAAAAACGATGTAATACATTCAATGGCTGTGGTCCTGGGTTGTTTTTCAGGTGTATTAGTAGCTGGTCTGTAAATATGTATACGGCCCGAGAATCATGAGTGAGATTGTTTGATAATATGAATGAGATTCCATTGATGATAGTTTTGGTTTTTCATCAGTACATTCCAGGTCCATATGGCGCCACAATGAAAATTGGGTGCAACGTTACTTGTTTGGTCGTCCAATGAGCAGATTCTATTTCATCTTGCGGCTGCAAACTGATGTTCTCGGAGAAGTCCATGACGGCTATACAGTGTCAATAGGAAGATGTTCGATGAGACTGGCTCTACTTTGTGTTGATAGTCTGAATCTGAACAAATGACTAGTGAATGAGTCAACAGAGTGTGCCACATCATCTACCAACGTCTTGACATCAGCTTTCTTTTCGACTTGTATCCACCGGGTGGTGTTTTTCTTTTCTCCAGCTGTGTTTAATGTTATGTTTCTGGCTTTGATTCCCATTGATGGTATTTCAAAATTTCATCTTCAGCAGCTTTCGAGGTTAGTGGCTCATTCGTACATTAATGGCGGATACTCCACATTTATCACATTCCCTAAATGTGCACTCTCTCTTGGGGATTTCCTCATATTGGCAAATAGATTCATTTGACAATTTCCGAGATGTCGTCGTGAGGTCTCCAATTGAGTGACGTTTTACTGCCTTGATTAAGGCTTCCACCTTTTGATCCAGATTATAGTCCTTCGTGCATATGCAAATCCTGCGCCATGTAAGATTGAGAATTTTGATATTCTTTGGAAGAAGTATTTTGAACGCTGAAAATTTTCTGTCAATGATGGGTTCTCTTTCTTGAACTTCTTATACGCCTGTAACTTGGAGCAGAGCAAGTGACGTTTGGCAACAGCTTTTCCTTCTATTAAGACTGTATCCTTCTTGTTTGTGTCCAGTTTATCTTTCCATTCGGCCCTGTACATTGTCGGTTTAGAAAGTCGTTTGACTTGGTGTTGCTTTTCTTTTTCTTGTACCTTCTCAGTCTTTTTGGAATTCCATATCTTGTTACCGATAGAGGAGTATGCTAATCGCTTTTTAACATGTGTGTGGGCTTTTGGTCTCCCTTGTTTGTTTACCTCGAGACATTTATCAAAGAAGTGTCAGCAACAGGTTGATCCGCATCTTCTGTCACAATGAGAGATTTACGTCTAGGTGTGGCATTTTTGATAATGTGGCTCATTGATTATGCCCACACACTGGGGCTCTCGGGGAGGGATTTACTGACGCGTTCTGCTCATTTTCTTAACGTGCGCTTTTCTTAATAAGCTTTGGTGTAGACTTCTTCCTAGTGCTTGCTTCAGCTGCAGCTGCAGCAGCCTTCTTTGCTCTGCTATTATGTTTCCATTTCCTCTGTTTGGCTTTGTATATTGCATCTATATTGGCGTTATCTGCTCTGATACCTCTTATCTTAGCCTTATAACTTTGATTTTCTAATCGCTTCTTCGCATTATATTGTGCCAGTTCTACTGGGTTTGTCTTTAACCTTTCTCTGAATTGTTTAACCCTATCTTTGGAAGAGTTAGTTGGCTTCTTTCCTGTTGACTGTTGTTTATGGTCTACAATTCTCTTGGACCGTCGCACATATGGTAATTATATATTTAGTAAGTTCACACTTTTGAACTGCCGAGCATGTTTATATGGCAATTTCACAAGCAGTCTTTCCATATTTGAGCTGTTACAATGTTCGATTTACACAGAAATTTGTCCAGCATCTTTAACCTGTAGAATATCATGATAGCAAGATTGTCACACATTCTTACGTTTGCATGTCAGGAGTGTAACACTTTTTACCTCACTTTATAAACACATAGCCAACACTGACTATTTATCTTAAATTCATTTTAGACACTCATTTTTGTTACACATTACTGACCTCATATTATAATATGCAGTTAAATCGGTCATATCAGTGCAAATAACAATTGATTTAATGTATAAATCCTGTAAAAAACAAACCACCAAAAACAGTTATTCATAAAAAAAACCCAGTAAGCATGATAATCATGGAAAACAGTTGTTATAATACATGGTATATCGCTACACATCATTAAAAATAGGATATTTTATCCACAAGTATTATATTTGGATTAATATTTGTTATTGCAAAGTGTTACACTCCTGACATGCATCGTTTTAGCCATCTATGAAAGGCCAATTGTTAAAAGAGGTCGCAATAATGTTGTTTCTTTATTCTGTAGGTCAGGATATCCTGAACAATAAAAAGAAAAATTATTACTCTATAGATAACAATATGTTACACTCCTGACATGCATGGGTGCCTTGGTTTGGGGATTCCCAAATGTAAGTTAGCGTGTTAAAGCAAATTAGTATGGTTTCCAGTTGCAGATAACATGTAGCATTACCAAAATATGTGTTGTGAAATGTGCCAAGTCATTGTAGTATGTCTATTATTTCTATATTTAGGCAAAATATTGCATTCTTACCATTTTGGGATTTTGGCACCCGTGCCTTATAAAGCTGCCATTATATTTGCATAAAGAATAATAAGACACCAAAATTGTCCGTAACACTAGGAAATTATGTACCTTTCTTAAAATCCAGCACATTAACATATACATATGTTACTGTCTCTTCTGTGAACATTTGAACACACATCCTTAAAAAAAATGTTACACTTTGGTCAGGAGTGTAACGCCTTTTTTAGCTACATTTTTGGCCATAACTTTTTTATTAATGGACCGATCTTGATAAAATTTTCAGGCAAGCAAGTTGGTGTGCGAATACACATCTAAACATGTTTATTCGATACTAAAGTGCAAAAACAAAATACACAGATGGGGGGGGGGGGAAGCAAAGGGGTCATTTTTTCTGACTCTGCCCATAATAAGCATTTGATGTTTCAAGTCAATGTGACTTAGGATATGGTATTTAAAAACATACACCGATTTCGGACGGACTGACGCACGCCGTCATTGTGATCACTAAGTCTCGCTTTTCGCAAGCAGGCTCGGCAAAAAACTACGGATGGACGTCAATGCGCAGACTATATCGCACTGTCCGCAGGCGGTCATGACAAAAATTGTCCAACCCCTTTTTACAAAGGTGCAATGCCCACTTCAGTAGGCATAAAAATGGCTCATTTCAATGGGAATTAAATGAAGTGTATAATTTAGTCACTATTCCACTAGTTATAAACATTACGAGTGCCCGCTATACAGATATAATCATTTGGTAATATTTATTTTACTGATAGTGACGCGCGGTGGTATCGGTATTTTCATGTGCAAATGGGGCATGATATTTTATAATTATTTATACTAATTAAATGCATCAACTGAAAACAAATTTGACAGATTAAAAAGTATGATCATTGCACATTAAAAAATAAATACAGAGAATAAATAGTAATGTCCGTTAACATTTAAGGAAACACGGTTATCGTCCCTGATATCAATGTGGAAATTTTCTTCTGATATAAAATGTATAATAATGCCAAACAATACGTGGGTAATGGTAAATGATTGTTTATCTGACCAGAAAATGTCTCTGATGATGTCTCTGACATAAAGAACACTTTGTGCCTACTGAGTGGGCATGTACCTTTAACGCTAGCTCCGCACTGTCCCGTGAGACCTATGCATGTGTTAAGTTTCATAAAAAATATTGCAAAGGGTGTTCGCGTTATGCTCTGGACAAATCAGTGCCCAAAAAAACAAAGGGAGATAACTAAACTAGAAAATGTGTTCATAGAACACGGATACCCCACATATCGCTTTGATAGTAAACAAGGCAAAATTCCAGTGTCTGAAAGGGAGAGATAATCCATGACACGGGGTTCGAATCAAAAATCAAAATAAACTTTCTGCATCTATATACTCATCATAAGGAAGCTAACATAAAATTTCAGTGCTGTAGCTATTACAAAAGTTTTATGAGTTACAAGGCAAAATTTTCAAATTCTAATTAAAAAAGGGGGAGATAATCCATGACTCGGGGGTCGAATCAAAATAAACTTTGCAAATCTACTCATCATAAGGAAGCTACATACCAAGTTTCAAACCAAAATTGGAAAATTCTAACTTGAAAAGGGTGAGATAATCCATGACCATGGGGTCGAATCAAACATACATGTACCAAGTTTCAGGTCTGTAGCTATTACGGTTTAAAAGTTTTACGAGTTACTAGGTTGGTGACGGACGGAAGAACGGACAAGGGTAACACTAAATGCCCCCTCCACTATCGTGGTGCGGCATAAAAATTAGTAAGGCAAAAGTTGTCATATTATTAGACATATACAAGTAACTTACCTTCATTCATCAGTTACACATCAGACGATGAATGAACTATAATTCTGGTGTAGAATATTAAAGTTATTCATTATGTTCAATAGTGCTGCTTTGACACGACGTGAAATTAAAACATGCACGACATGATCTGGAAGAATAACCACAGATCAAGCACGCATATTCAGAATCACGTCTGTCGGTTCTTATCCAGCTCCGATTTCTGTCACATGTCCACAAAATCCAGAATCCAACATTGTCGCAAATTTAATCCTTTATGTTGGTGTACGTTAGAACATAATGTCACTTAGTATATTATCCAATGCGGGTTTCTCTACATAAATACGTCCAACAATCCCTGTAGCTGCTATCGTGATAAAAAATGTTAAAGGTTCTGTCAGCGCCTCGCATATTGATCTTAATATCCACCATTTTGATTCCAAGTACCAGAATAATGATGTTTCCATGCGCCGTTGTAGTGTTATCTGTCAGATTCCGTTGTTTATTTGATCAAATTGATGGACAAATGTGTGTCCGCTAATGTCGCCAAGAGCATAATCTGTGACGTTGACTGTAATAATTTGTCATAACTTCTAGCTTGTGAATTTTTGGTTGAATGAAGTGATCACTATGGTGAATAAGTGTGTATTTGTGCCCGGTTTGCTCAGTAGGTAGTGCGATGGTGTGGTAAACCAGAGATCTCCGGTTCGATTCCGGGCTGGTGCGCATCTTTCTCACCCTGTGACATTTAGCGCCCAACGTAGTTGCGGGAAGTAACTCTGCAGAATACTCCCGCATCGTCCGTACCGAGAGTTATGGTGCTCTCCGTAGGTTTCCCCTGCAAAATACCAAATCACATCTGATTTGCACTTCAACTGTTAATTGCGACATATTTTCTGTATTTTTCAATTGAAAGAAATGTCAGTATTATACTTATTCATTTCTGTGTAATAAGTACAGAAAAATATGTCGCAATTAACAGCTAAAGCGCGAATGAGATCCGATTCGGTACTCTGCAGGAAAAACCTATAGAGCACCGTAACTCTGGGTACGGACGAAAATTGAGAATTCTGCAGTTACTTGCCGCAACTACTCCCAACGTGGAGTCGTGACTGATGAAGAAATGTTCCACAAATATGGAATTCTGGGTGGAAATATTTCTGCCCAGTGACAATTGTTGCCCAACGAAGGACCGCGACTAAAATTACTCCCAAAATTGTACCCAAATATATGGAATTCGGAGACAAAAATTAAACATGGAATTCGAGGACAAATTTCAATTTGGCGGAGAAGAATGTCACAGTACGCAACTGACTATGGGGATGAAGTGTGTATGATCTGTGCCTTGCTATAGCTTTCTCGGTAGAGCCATGGGCATGGTACGGTAAACATGAGGTCCCTGGTTCGATTCCGGGCCGTTATTTATCTTTCTCACTCTGTGACACAAGTAAACCGTTTTATTTTAAAGAAATGGCTATCACCGGAATAAATATTATCTTCACAAAATTTGATTCGGGCCCATAGAAATCAACAGCCAGATCAGAACAGAACGTTTGCAGTAATAGAAATCTAATTCCAAAATAAATTTTAATTGTTTTTTTTATGATCAGGTTTCGAAAATTAAAATATGCTTTTATTTTAAAATTATTATCAATATGTTCACCATGTTATTATGGTTAATATGCAATTCACAGTCTCCTTGCAGCTTGAAATTGAAAGACATGAAAAGTTGTGTTGATCTCAGAAATTGTCATGTCGACTATAGGATTGCGTCGAAATAATGTTAACAGAATAGGAAAACGTAATTTGATACAGACGAAAAAAGTAAACAAAACGCAAACTTGATGCTTAGCTTTGCCATATTATACCGTAGACCACACATTATAATTTGATTTTATATGAAAATAAATATATTGTGAGTATGGTGGTGTCTATTAATGTGTTCTTGATATTCGGTACAGCAGTGACGACATTTTGTTGTCCAAGAAATTGTCAAGGTCAATGTTTCACTGTTTGTCTCGCAATAACCCGCCGATTTATATTTGCGCACCAAAAAAACAGATCACCAATACCGCTGACTTTCTAGCCACTTTGAATGAAATAGATTGGATAAAATTTTGGATTGGAACACGGATACGTTTGTAAACTATTTCGATTTTATTGCTAACCTTTTGATAGACTAACATGTCATGTCTCTATATCATGTTTAACTTCTATTTTTCATTATCTGACTTTTTTCATTTATTATTTTCTTTGATAGCCATAGTGCTATGTCTAACCTTTTGACAGTTCGTCACGGTCAAGATTTCAGATTCTATGATGTGCAAAACACGTTAGTGCCCGAAGCCGAGATAAAATACAAATAAAACGTAAATGAAATAGTCTAAACATATTTGTTTAGTATAATTTACAACAATAAATATAAATACACAGCGCTGTTGTGGTTTCGGATTAAGGGACGAACTGACCCGGGGCCGTTCAGTATTAATTGTTAGCATCCCGTACAGAGTGCCAATAATTCTTAGAGAACCGGTCTGGATTAATACCGGAAGGGGGGAGAACAAAGGATTCTTCCCGCCAGAGAGCCAGATCCGCAGCCGCCTGAGAGAAAACGTATAGTTAACGAAACTTGCAGATTCCGCCAAGACACCGCATTAACACATCCAATAGAGGTATTTAGCCATTCCACCATTTAGGCCTTTATAAACAAAATTGAACGCTATAAATGGCGATCGTCGGCAGGGTTCACCCAATAAATGCGATTTAATCTGGAGTTTTCTCGCAAGAAAAAATCCGGGAATTTCGACTGAGAAAACTTTTAGTGGGCACTTTATTTGGGTGAATCATTTACTTATAGCAGAGGGAATGGCTAATAAGTAACCTTGCGCTGAAAATTACGTTGAAAGGTTTATGGAGTTGGGCTTGTTCGACGAGCCAACAACTTTATCAACTTTTTAATAATTATATTTCGGGCATAACACTACTGAAGAGCGTGTGGATTGTGATTGATCTGTGGTCGATTTTAGGCACCCCCTGGCGAGTCTGCAGATTATAAGTTGCGGGTTTAGTTAAGGCTAGCAACCACCAATTAGTTTTACTATACAACTTAACCGATTCCTCCAAATATGGCCATTCTCTCACACTTTCACTATTCGTATGTATGCTGTGGAACCTACCTGTTCATAACCTGCAACCTGTCTGCACCGGATTTTCACTAATTAAACAATATGTTCACTTACTCCTAAGAAAGAAAATTTCAACATTGTCCTGTCCGCCATATTGTTTATCATCAAAGTGTCATGTGACGTAGTGTTCACATCACGTGACAAGCAGGCTCAGTAATTTATTTTAAATGCTAGAAATATGCTGGAAACTGGTGTTAAAAACACCCCAACATGTTTCTCAAGTAAAATTGGGCTGTAATGGATCAGGATTTACAAGCAAACTGGGTCTGTGGCCTCAAAACGTCTGCACTATTTTTTTATACCGGACTACTAAAGCATACCCCCTGGCCGATGTGTACTATATTTAGCACAGTGATACCTTAACCATTTTCTGTAAATTAAGGATGAATTTAACTGAATAACTCCCACAATCTCCAAACAGTAAATAATTTACAGGCCAGAGATTTTGTTCAACAGTATTTGAGCTGTAAATTTTATGGTGAATGACCAGTGTTTAACCAACTGTCAACCATTTCACAAAATTTGTTCAGAATAGTCCATTTGTTAAATGGGGGTGTTGTTCTTTTCAAAAAATATTAAAATTACTTGCAAGCAGTACAGATCCCGATGGGACGACACGTGACAAGCCGGCTGATCTGGATCTAGTCTGTTGGTCTATGTCAATATACAAGTCTGTGCACATAGTGCGGAAAGTGTTAACTAAGAAGGAGGGTGGGATGACACCGGTGTTAACCAAAATTACAGTTAATAACGCCAACAACTGTCGATTCATTTTCAATATTTTCTTTACTTATCTGAATTTACTTTTCGATAATCAATTAAACTGAGTTGTCGTTTTACATAAGTGGTTTTAACTAATTTCATTCGAGAGGCAATCCCACATTTCTTACTTTTTGTTGACAAATAAGGCTGTATGCATACATTCGAACTGTCATCAATTTTTGTGTGTTTTTTTCCATTTAAGTGCGATAATATGAACCGTCTCTAAAACAGTGATTGAATATTATATTATTTAGTGAAATAATTTAATGTGTGATATTTTAGTAACCGAGTAATTTTTTAAGTGTTATTCAAATACTTTTATTTTTTAAATATCCTAATATTTTAGCATTATATAAGCGGTCGGTTACTAGTTGAAAATTAAACTATTACTTGCCAAGTAGTGACAATTCACTGATTATTTTCAACAATATTAGTGAACATTATTTATCATTTGTGTCGTTGGTCCAGATACATAATTATTTGTAATAGTGCCCTAGATAAGCAAAGTTTTGCCCAATAGTAGACAAATGATTGTTTTGTTTTAAGCTAGAGCCACTGACCTGATTGAGAAATAGAGACCATACACAATTCGCCAAAAGAAGACCTTTGAGCAGGTATCC
Source organism: Conchocele bisecta (assembly GCA_029237695.1). Lineage (NCBI taxonomy): Eukaryota > Metazoa > Mollusca > Bivalvia > Lucinida > Thyasiridae > Conchocele > Conchocele bisecta. The sequence goes on from CM055267.1 coordinate 32,388,873, forward strand.
TAAATCGTTCGACGATTTACCCGTACGTACGCCGTGCGGAACCAATCCAGCTCGTTCGACGACTGATTGGCATTTCAACAATTTATGATAAATTTTATTTAAAGAATCAATAAGCGGAGGTACAACACCCGAGCAATCAATCATTCTAAGCGCAAATAAATATCCCATACGGTTGGTTCACACTGAAATTTATTAATAAATGGAGAAAAAATATGCTAAATACAACAAATATTTCCGGTTTATTTGCAAAATTAGAGTTTATGTGAGCTTAACAGTGGGCTTATATTTAAACTAAGTTATGGAGTAGTAATTTTAATTAAAAAAATCCTGATGTAGATGCAAGGGAGGGCTTAAGAGTACGGAACAAATCCAAGTTGGATTCCAGTCGTTACAAGACATATGGAGAGGCCGACTTCCCAGACGCAGCCAGAATGGATAGCGCGAATAGGTTTTCCCCTTCGCACAGAATTGCGCTGGACGCACCAATATATACGCCGAAGAAATCCAGCAACTACAGAAGTGGGGTGGGCCTAGGCGACAAAACTGAGGGTAGAGAAATTCGGTTGGGGGACAGACGGCGACACAGAAATCTGGTGTTGCCGAAAAATTTGACATATGACGGAACGGGCAATTTTTCGGCATTCCGACAAAAGTTATATACGTATGCTGACGCGTATGACTGGACAAATGAAGACTGTAAGCGATGCCTATGCTGGAGTCTCTGTGGCAAGGCATCAGACTTCTATGCGACAATTACAGAGAGGGGTAGAGATATGTTCTTTACCCAACTAATGGAGCGACTAGATTGAAGGTTTGGCTCGGCCGAGTTGGATGAGACTGCGCAGGTGAAATTTCACCAAGCCTTGCAGCGCAACAATGAGTCGCTGAATGATTGGGCTGACCGCATCCTCGCGCTGCTAATGCAGCACTGTGGGATCTACCAGAAAGGCATGTTACCCGGCAAGCCGTTCTACGGTTTTGCCAGGGTCTTTACGACCAAGATGCAGGACAAGACGTATGCATTAAGCGGTCAAGGACCATGGAAGAAGCTATAGACCATGTGAAGCTCTTCCTAAACGTACACGAGATGATGAACAGCCGCAAACAGTCCCGGAAAAGTCGGCCACAGGACACCGATGCCGCGGTATATGAAACCACTTGTCGGACTCCAACCGCTGCACCTCCCAGGGATAGTAGCAGTTTGGATCCAATATTGACTCTGACGGCTCAATGAGAAGTTGGCACGGGAAATTAAAAACCAGCAGTTGTCACGGTTTCAGGGTCCCACAAACCAACAGGGGAATCGCCGCCCTACAGGAAACAGGCCTCCGCAGCCGCCACCACTGCCCGCGCCAGCACCTTGGTATCAGTCAGGACAGCAGTCCCAAAACCAGCCACGGCAACCGATGTACCAAGGGGTGTACCGATACCCACAGGAACAGGGACGCTACGCGTGTTTCTCGTGTGGAGGAATGGACCATTTTAAACGAAATTGTCCATTTACAATCTGTTTTGCCTGTGGTCAGAGTGGACATATTGTAAAGTCATGCCCAGGGGATTTAAACGGCAATGGGTCGAGGGGCAAGGCCAACCCCCGACCCCAATAGAGGGCCTAACCCGGCTGTGAACTCGTCCCCATGGGTAGAACGTTCGACGGGAAACCTTGATGGGAAGCACTTGTCAAACACAGCACCGAGCAATAATCCGGTTATGGTCACGAAGAAGGGGAAATTTTAGAGGAACATCGCGTAGTCGCACAGATATGAACGCGCTAAAATCTCCGGAGCGTTCGACGCTTGGAGGCAATGAGAGAATTCGCATACCGAATGAAGATGACACAGCTAAAATCAATGTCGCAAACAGGGAAAAGCGGGCTAAGAAAGCGAAGAGTAAACGCTTAGGCCGCAATGAAACAATACCTAAGATAGTAAGGCCTGAGACTGAACGTTCGACGTTCAGTGTGCTAGCTCTCAAAGGTGAAGGTAGGAAGACGGACAGCCGACCGCCCAGAATAGCAAATACAGCCATAGCCAGCCGACAAGGGGAAAGGCAAATAAATGAAAGAATAACCACGCCATTGATAGAACGTTCGACGTTCGGTAACACTCAGCGTCAGGAAATCCAGACCGACATAACAACGGAAATTCTGAACCTACCCGCGACATGGGGGCAAGAGAAAATGTTGAATGACAGCGCAACAACCATGAAAACGATCCCAGCAGTGGGCAACAGAAAAGGAGCGAGCTCACCCTTATTAGCAGAGGGCGGTCTCAAAGCACCAGCTGTAACCGGGAAGCAAGATAACATACCCACTGTTTGTCATTTGAGTTCCTTATCGAAATTCAAAAGTTGAGGCCGTAGTGGACACCGCCGCGGAAGTCACAATTATATCAGCCGAAGTTTATTCAGCCATGCAAAACCCACCGAAACGAGTAAAAAATGTCACTCTACTGACAGCGGGCAAGGAGATGTCCATGAAAGGATATATCGTGGGCCCATGCAACCTGAAGATCGGATCGGTTCGCTATAAAGAATTTGTTTATGTAGCACCAATTTCTCAGGACATGCTATTGGGGTTTGACTTCCTCTACAACCACGGTGCCATTTTGGACATGGGTAAGGCTACATTGTCAATTCAGGGGGAGAACGCATGAAATCGATACTGGAGTTGCGCGACCAATCAAACAACGGATGAGACGGACCCCTGTGAGCTTCGTGCAGGAAGAAGAAGCCCACTTGAAGAAGATGCTAGAAGCCGGAGTTATCCAGGAGTGCACATCCGCATGGGCCTCTGCTCCAGTGTTGATCAGAAAACGTGATGGTTCAGTCAGATGGTGCATTGACTACCGGGCTCTGAATAATGTCACTACCAAGGATGTTTTCCCATTACCATTGGTAGATGATTGCTTAGATACTCTAGCTGGAAATAAATGGTTTCTCCAAACTAGACGGAACTCCGCCTATTGGCAAGTGAAAATCGCGGACAGAGATCGACACAAAACAGCGTTCACCACAAATACGGTTTGTTTGAGCATGTAAAGATGGGATTCGGATTATGCAATGCGCCTGCGACGTATGCTCGAGTCATGAACCTCGTTCTACGAGGTTTATGTTGGAAAACAGTACTCGCCTTCTTGGACGACATCTTAGTGATGGGCAGAAGCTTCAAGCAACACATGGCCAACTTGACAGATGTGCTATTGCGCTTCAGGAAATTCCGTCTTAAGGTAAAACCGACAAAATGTCTGTTTTTTCGTCTCGAAGTTGAATTTCTGGGCCGAGTAGTAGACGGTGACAGCCTCTCTATGGCTACAGCAGACACTAAAGTGGTGACGGAATGGCCAACACACAAGTGTGCCAAAGATGTCCAGAGATTCCTGGGGTTAGCCAACTATCACCGGGCATTTGTTAAAAACTTTGCAGACATGGCAGAACCGCTGTTCAGGGTGGTGGGAAAGAATGGATTCATGTGGAGTGATGAGCAGCAAAAGGCGTTCGACGACTTGAAGCAATCATTGACACATCCACCAGTGTTAGCACTACCCAACGACACTGATGAATTCATCATTGACTGCGACGCTTCGGCATTAGCTATCGGTGCAGAACTGATACAACTACAGGATGGAGCGGAAAGGGTTATTGCATATGGGAGTTATGCGCTTACCCCAGAACAGCGTAGATACTGTGTAACGCGAAGAGAGTTATTGGCGGTCGTTAGATTTTGTCGACAATACCGTCACTACATACTGGGGAGGCCGTTCGTTCTTCGCACGGACCACGCCAGTTTGACATGGCTCTTGAATTTCCGTGAACCACAGGGTCAGTTAGCACGATGGATGGAGGAGCTGTCACAGTATAACGTAATACTCCGACATAGACCGGGTAGGAAACATACCAATGCCGATGCATTATCGAGACTGGTAACTAACGAGACCCCGTGTAGCACCTTCACGCTGAACGTGAGGCCGGAGGAACTACCGTGCGAAGGGTGCACATATTGCACGCGGGCATACGACAATTGGGGAACATTTACTAGAGAAGTAGATGAAGCAGTACCATTGGTGTCTATGGTTGATAGAGGCATAGTGGAGATTGATCTGCAAGGGAGAGGAAAAAGCATAGGATTAAAGGACACGTTTAGGACAAGGGATTCAACTGGGGTTGACCACGAAATTTCAGCACAGAGCGGACTCGCTGTGCAGGGAGTGTCCTGCCGGAATCAGTCGGGGACTTCTAGTGTGCACCTGGAAGTTCACCCAAATAGAGATACTGATGAACAGGGATCCATGCTAGTGGGTGAAGAAGCCCCAGAATCTGAACCTACTGAGAACAGGGTGACCTCCCGGATTGGTCATCCCGAGAAACGGTCAAATGAGATCAGACCAGAGAAAGGGGTATCATTAGGGTACCCAGGGAAAAGGTCGCAAGTAGTCAGACCAGAGAAAGGGTTACCATTAGGGTGCCCAGAGGGAATGGCGCCAATAGAGCGACCAACAGGGTCCAAAAGATGGATGCAGACGGTGCGTCAGAAGGAGACGTCTGGACCGACGACAACTGTCCATCCAGGAGGACTATGCGGGCTACAGAAGAGCCCGGAGGGACAGCATGGGCAAAAGGAGTGCCCAGATGGCGGATACAATCTCCCGAAATTAGAATACACCTTTGGTAATGCCATGGGAAGAGGGTGCTGCATAATGGATGGATACCCGTAGTACACATTGATCTAATGATACGGGAGGGACAACTGACCATCCTGAAGTGTGGGGAAGAGGCGGAAATAAACGCAATTGAGATACAGGCAGACGTACCTTCATGCTGGGGATTCACAATAGGGGAAATACAAGAGGAACAGGAGAAGGACGAAAGCCTAAAATGGATTATTAGTTGGCTCGGAGACGAAACAGTGCCGAGCACCAATCAACTGTTTGCAGCCAGTCCAGCAGTAAAATATTATTGGCTGAACAAAAGCAGATTTCAATTAAAGGACGGAATATTGCATATACTACCGAAAGATTCCGAAGACCGTTTTTGTTGTATACCTACCTCATTAAGGGAGCGCGTTCTAGAGCTAGAACATGATATACCCCTGGCTGGCCACCAAGGGATAGCGCGAACCAAAGCCCGAGTGAAGGAGAAATTTTTCTGGTACGGTCTATCTGATTTTGTTCAATATTATGTCTCTACGTGTTCGACATGTAGTAAGAACAAGAAATCGAATAGGTACGGGAAATTCCCAATGACTGAGTTCCACGCAGGGGCGCCGATGGAGCGCGTGCATATCGACTTTCTAGGTCCATTACCGAAGACACCCCTCGGGGGAATGAGCACATTCTAATGATGGTGGATCAATTCACCAAATGGGTAGAGTGCATTCCCCTGCCATCCCAGGTAGCAGAAGTGACCGCGAGAGCAGCGGTGAATGAATTCTTCTCGCGATTTCGGTCTACCGTTTCAGTTACACTCGGATCAGGGTAGGAATTTTGAAAGCAAATTGTTCGCGGCAGTGTGTAAGGCTCTACACATACACAAAACGCGTACGACCCCGTATCGACCATCAGCCAATGGTCAAGTCGAACGATACAATCGAACATTGATGGATGCAGTCCGATGTTTCATTGGGAAATCGCAAAACCAGTGGGATGTAGAGCTTCCACAAATCGCGGGCGCGCTTCGGGCATCAGTGAACCGTTCAACGGGTTTCACTGCAAATAAGATGATGTTGGGTCTAGAAGTGAACATGCCAGCCCATTTGTTGTTCCCACCAGGACGAGGTGGGGGCGAATGCGAAGATGTCGACCCCGAGAGCTACGCCGCGAAGCTGGTACACAACCTTCATCGCGCGCACGATACTGCCCGAACAACATTGAAAACGTCCCTGAAACGGATGAAGAGGAACTATGACCTCAGAGTCCTGCAGAAGGCGTACGAAGAGGGCGACATCGTACACTTGCTGGACACTGCGGTCATCAAGGGGAAGTCGAAAAAGCTGAGTCCGCCATGGAAAGGACCAGGGATCATCACCAAGAAGATCTCCGCGTGCATCTACAGAGTAAAGCTAAAAAACTCTGTGTTCACGACAAATCACGATAGGTTAAAGCCCTGTAGGAATCGGGTTTTACCGAAGTGGATTAAGGACTGGCAAGCGGGATATCGAGAAGAGGCGGTGGGGGAGACGGACGATACGCTTTATTGCAGTTGTCGGAAACCATGGGAAGGGAGATTTATGATCATGTGTGATCACTGCAATGAATGGTTTCATGGATCCTGTGTCAATGTCACGGCATCAAACGCGCTCAACATCGACAAATATAAATGCCCGGGGTGTACGCTGACAAAACAGTAGGCGTGGTTAGGTTTTATTTAATTCTGATAGTTCGACTGTCAATTAATTGTGAACCGATCGTAGGGATAACAGGAGAATTTAATTTGAACGGGCATACCGGCTCTATCCGTTTGTAACTTTGTGTCGTCATGAATATCATAGTTTCGACTGTGATATACTTGTAAATAATGCCCGTTCATTTCCACAGCATGCCAGACGCAGTTGACCGAGTGTGCGAGAAGACACGGGCCCAGAAGCTGCTGCCCATCAAGGGACTGGTGTGGACATAATGATGTGCCACCAAAGGAAAGCGACAGAGCAGCGGACCCGTCTCGCAACCCACGCCAAGGAAACACCGCCTGGCTGAGGACCGCGGCTCGATCAGCTGAGGACTACCAGTTCGCCAGCCCCTCCTGGATTGACCAGCACCTGTGCCCTCTGAAGCGAAAGGCCCCGAAGGTGGTGGAGTCTACCGCATGTTTCGTTGACATCCGGACCCCACCCTCACCATTATCCGGCACAACGCCCAGGACCAGTCCACCATACTGGAAGAGGTATCACAGCTGCTGGAAACACGCGTAGATGAGGAATTGGACTACGAGGACGACCTTAACTTGGACGACGAGCAGCCGTCCCTGCCCTTGGAACCAGTCGTCATCCCATCCTTACCACCACATCCAGCCCTAGCCAGACAGGACGAGAAACCACCTTCTCCATCCAACCCACCGCCTGTCGAGAACACAGATGAGCCCTCCTCTAGCCGGGGGCGCAGACTGAAGTCATCCGTCATCGTAGTGGGAGTCCAGGGAGCAGAGAGGCCACGACCACGGGACTACCCCAAGAGACCAGCCGCATCCGCACGGACGTCGATAACGAGGACCATTCATCAGGAGCTTCGACCCTGTTCGACAGGGCCCCCACCGAAGAGACTGAGAATGGCGCATGGAAGGAGGGCGAACGGGTGTCCGATCGAGTGGTGTCCGGCCGTGGAGAAGTACAACTATCCGAAGGGCCACATGTATGCCTCTCACATCCCGTTGGATCTCCACGTCCGGGTGACCGGTCCGGTAGCCGCCCGAGCGAGGAAGCAGGCCCTCGAGCACATCGCGGCAGCCTGGGGGGAACGACATCTCCAGGGATTCCTTCAGATGCTAAACGGCACCGACTGGCTCCACACCATCGAGAACTGGCGGACACCCACGCAAATGAGAACAGTCGTCGAGGAACTGGATACCCTCGTCAGATGCCGGGATGTCGGGAGGCCATTGTCGAGACCGAGCATGCTGCTGCATTGGCAAGTCCTTGAGGAGATTCTACACCGACTCGCTCCCCAGCAGTATGCCACGCTTCAACAACATTTCAACCCGACATCCGAGGACGTCCAGCAGAGGATGCCGCCAGCGACAGAGGTCCCTCCGACCGTCTCGTTCTCTGGTTGTTCGACAACCGAGAGCGACGATGAAGACCCTGCGAATTGGGCGGTCGTTGATGAGCTGGATGGTCCTCCGGAGGCGTTTGACAGCCATTTCCATCTGGATCGTCTACGAGCAGCCCTGGGCGTGAGGAACGCCACACTGGATTACCTGCACTCACTACTCCAGCCGGATGAGAGCTACGCCGTCCACGTCGTCGGGGCTGTCGCAAACTTCTGCGACCCGAGCATGTACCCAGATGCGAGAGCTGTCGGTAACCTCCGGAACCAGGGAATCCGGACCGCCGTTGGGATCCACCCGAAGCATGCGCACCACACCACCACTACTGCCATGAGGGATCGCGCGAACCTCGTCGCCAACACGGAAGTCGTGGGAGTGGGGGAAGTTGGCATCGACCACTCTGTCTCCACGGATGAATGGCCCAGGCAGTATGACCTCCTCCACGACTGTCTGCAGCTGGTGCGCCCGCGCCACACCTTGGTGTTGCACTGTCGGGGAATGCAGGGGAAGGGCAGTGACGAGGCCTACTCCGCATTGCTATACCATTGTGTGGGGGTCGTACCACCAGCGCAGACCATCCACCTACACTGCTTCTCCGGAACGTCGCGGACCATCGAGCGTTGGACCAAGAAGTTCCCAAATGTGCACTTTGGATTCAGCGCCATGGTTCGACTCTTCGAACCGGAGCAGAAGTCAGCACTACGCGCCCTGGACCGCCGCCAGATCCTTCTGGAAACCGACGCGCCATACTTCGCGATTCGTGGATACAACCAGTCGGCGCCCAACTTCTCCCTGAAGATGGTAGCGGAGATGGTGGCCCAGATACGGGGGAGTCTACGGAAGATGTCCTGCAGGCGGCAGTGGAGACCGGGCTCCGGGTGTATGGCGAATGAGACAAAGCGAGGAAGCAGAGAGATAATTTCCCCCACTGATTTGATATGTGCGTTCGACGCCAATCATCTCCAGTGAGAGAACAGATAAAATTAAAGTCTTGTCCCTTTACCATTTCCCCAAAGAACAAGTGTGTTCTTCCCACAAAAACCATGTGAAGAGTATTCCACACCAACATGATAAGTGCGTTCAACGCCTATCATCTCCAGAGTGTTAAAGAGTTGTACCATTTTCCCACCCTAACCGCATGAGGGGGGGGGGGGTAATCGTCATCCGACCCATTTATTTTTCTTTATTCAGTAGTTTTTCCATTTTCAAGTCATTATTCTTAGTTTTATAGGGGACGAGTACTGCGTTCGACGCAAGGGGGGCCAATATATATAATGTACAGAGTTTGGGCTACATGCCCTGTGTCTATAATGAGTTTCGAGCAGACCACTGCGTTCCACGCAACGGTTCCTTTTTTAGTTAGACCTTTTTCTTTATATTATCCTATGTAATATAGGTGAGCTACAAGACGTTCTACGTCTGTGGTGAACCGAGTATTTGTTTGGGCGGGATAATATCCTAGTTGCCACACCCCGATGTCTATTGTTCAGGGTGGTTCTCAGAGTTTTGGACGGGTTACGCAAAATGCATCCCCAATCCCACTCTTTTCAGATAAATTGGGGGGGAGTGTTGTGGTTTCGGATTAAGGGACGAACTGACCCGGGGCCGTTCAGCATTAATTATTAGCATCCCGTACAGAGTGCCAATCATTCTTAGAGAACCGGTCTGGATTAATACCGGAAGGCGGGAGAACAAAGGATTCTTCCCGCCAGAGAGCCAGATCCGCAGCCTCCTGAGTAAAGAGAAAACGTATAGTTAACGAAACTTGCAGAAATCCGCCAAGATCGACCACAGATTAACACATCCAATAGAGGTATTTAGCCATTCCACCATTTAGGCCTTTATAAACAAAATTGAACGCTATAGCGCTTTCCGTACGACTTGCGGCCATTGCTATTATTGGAAGAAACGGAAGTGGCGCCAATTCCATGCGCATGTCAGAGAAGTACGAAATATATACAAATTTAAATAAAATGTAAACCAGTAAATAACACTTTTTAATATAAAGACATATATCGGGTAAAAACACAGTTGAATTGAAGTTCAATGGGTAAACGTCTGTAAACGTTATCAACATTACAAATATATACAGGTTTTCGTTAAAAAAACTACCTTTAAAGTAAGTCTGCCTAATGTTGGTTTTGTATATATTTCAAATATACAGCGTGCAAATTCAAGACGTCACAAATACATAATTATACATTTTTAAATGAAATGGTTGATATTGTTACCGAAAAATACCTCCAGGAATCTATCAGACCCATAATCAATACAGTTTCTTCACGCAAACAGCAAATTATAGCCATGCGAAAATTAGGCAGACCGGAAATTGTCTGCCTAAAATGCAGGTCTGCCTAATGTGGGTTATAATATACTTCGGGTCTGCCTAATGTCGTATATTAGATTTGTATATATATATATATATATATATATATATATAAGAAAATCATACCCATGCGATTGTTACAATGTGACTCAGACCCGTAGCCAGACCTGTTTGAAGGGGGGGGGGGGGGTGTCGTTTCGAAGGCTCAATGGGTCTGAAGTATCTACCTGTTTGAAGGAGGGGGGGGGGTCGTTTCGAAGGCTCAAGGGGTCTGAAGTATCTATGGGGGTCTACAAAAGTGGACCTCAAGGCTAAAAAAGTGAACCTCGAGGCTGGGCTGGGCGGGGGGGGGGGGGGGGGGGTCGTCTGACCGCTCCGACCCCCCCCCCCCCCCCCCCCTGGCTAAGGGCCTGTGACTCATGTTTACATGTGTACTTGTATCAATATTATTTGTTAAATATACGTGAACTTGTAGATAGATAGATGGTCTCAGGGAAGATTGGCCAACTGAGCGCTTCTTCTACAAATAAAGGCGTTACTTACTTACTAAGTATACTTACTTACTTACTTACTTACTAGACATAGCATTATGGCGTTACTACCTTGTTTTATAATTATAATACGAGAAAACGAACAACTGACGGTTAATGATGCTGTACTGTAATCAACGCATCTTATGACAGCTGGCTCTGAAAAGAAATGTACGACACACCGTATATATTTTGTCTCACCGGTACAAACCGTAGCTTTTTTTCGCGCAACACCGTATCCTTTTATGCAGGTGCTTACGGAAACTCCATAAAACATGTAATGTCCTGTATTTATTCGATATAACCACCGAAAAGGGACAACAACACGTGTTAGTTATCCAGAAATCGGCACTTCCATCACGCTCCCCCTATTATAATTCACGTATAAAAAGGTGTCATCTTTAATACAAGCAAATTATTCCGAAAATACGCTGTCATTAGTATTGTGAGCGTGATCGTTGGACATCATGTTCATTTCTGCGTCTGTACATACCAGATACGTTGTTGATAATGTCCTGTAAGCTGTAAACTATTTAATTAAACTGACACGCAACTGCTGTCATTCCGCTACGCCATCTTGGCGACATGTATATATACCCTGTCTGCACCGTATCACTGAAACTATCCACCGTATCACAATACCGACAGTATGTACGCTCCATGGGAGAAATGGTTTCTCGTATATTTTGAACCAGTGTAGCGCCAGATCAGCTTGACGGCACATCAATGCAGTCCGATCTGGGCCTGGGTTTTCAATAGCAGGTTAATACTAATTTCCACATAGATACTCATCGTACTCGTGATACTTATGAAGCGTTAGCTGCACGCTTTCCGCTTTATAGGAGCCCTCTTATAGGGGAAATATGTAGCGTTACAGACAGAATATTCGGTTTAAGGAAACCTATGTTGCTATAATCGAATGTAGTGCAATGTTGTATACATGTAATATAATTAGAGGTATGTGCTCAGAACAAATGAAGCGTTCAAGCTGATCAGGACATAGAAGTTGTCTTCATTGATAATAAGTCAGGTTGGTCGGGACCTTTTATGTACGTTTCGGTAAATGA
>CM055267.1:32401050-32531698 GCA_029237695.1 Conchocele bisecta
GGTGACAGTTCCTAAAATAATATTGTTTAAATAGAAATCTAATTTCGTTGTCTCCCTTTCTCAAAAATCATTGATTTTGTTTTGAAAGTGTTAATTTTCAGTCCCCATGTTTGGCAGTATTGCTCTACATCCCTTAACATTGATTGTAGTGTTTCCGTTTTTTTCGCGAAAAGTACTGGTCGTCTGCATATAGCAATCGAAAAAGTTTTAGATCATTTATTAAGAAAATCCCGTCAATGTCTTCGTTTATATTGTGTGAAACATCATTTATGAACATCATGAACATCAGCGCGGAACTGGGATCGCCCTGTTTCACGCCGATATGTGAGTTAAAGAAGTCAGATTTGTTCGCATGATATCGTATACATGATTTTACTAGAGCATACATTGATTGTATTGCGCTTACCAATTTTAAGCTAATATTTTCTAAAAGAAGTTTAGACCATAACAGAGATCTGTCCATTTTATCAAAAGCTTTCTCATAGTCAATGAAAACACAGTATAGCTTTTCCCCTGAGTTTAGTGGTTTTGCGATGATAGAATGAAGTACAAACATAGCATCGACTGTAGATTTTCCTTTTTGGAAACCGAATTGATTGTTCGATTTTTTTTGGTGTAGTTCGGTCCATTTTGTTTAGTAAATGTTGCGAGCAAATTTTCCGTAATATATTAATAAGAGTGATCACCTATAGCTTTTGGCCTCATTTGCATTACCTCCCTTAAAAATAGGAACAATCATTCCTTCCCCCATGATGTTGGGTATTCGCCGCTGCTAAACATAGTATTATATAATTTAAGGAGGAAGGTACGGGGCGCCAAGTGGGACATGGCTCAATTTTGTCAACAAAATTCATTTTTGTGCCACAAAATTCAATTCTGTGTCACAAAATTCACATTCGTGCCACAAAATTCAATTCTGTGTCACAGAATTCAATTCTGTGTCACAAAATTCACTTTTGTGCCGCAAAATTCAATTCTGTGTAACAAAATTCAATTCTGTGCCACAGAATTCAATTCTGTGACACAAAATTCAATTCTGCATACGTTTCGTATACAAAATTCATTTTTGTTATAAAGGATTCAATTTTGTAAGACAGAATTGAGTTTTGTGAAGAAAATTCAGTTTTGTGGGACAGAATTCATTTTTGTCCACAAAAATTAGTTTGCGTAGGATAGTCTGTCATCTTTACGTTGATTGGTTGAGATCGGTCTTAGTCCATTTTACTAGATGGTGGAGTACACTTGCAGGTTTAAATATTTCAATGCGAAAATATAACCCAATATATCAATATTATACTTCTTTATGGACAGTTATTTTGGTTATATTATGATTACAAATGAGTGGTCACACCATATAAGCATATATACTTTGAAGGAGAAATAAGAAAAATATTCAGAATTTTCCCTCAATTATGTAAACAGGGTCAAACATAAAGTAGCCGAGACATAGCTAGACCTGAGAGCATGCCCATATATAGAGAATACCAGGCTAGTGTATTTTGATATCAAGTTTATCAGGCAAGGCTAGGAAACGCGTAGGAATTCCGAGGCTTGCCGAGGAATTCCTACCGTTTCCGAGCCGAGCCTGATAAACATTGATATTAAAATACACTAGCCTGGTATTCTATTTATCAGGTAACGTTTTATGCTCGAAAATGACATTAGATGACGTCGTATTCTAACAGTAGATCTAACCTTGTGAAACAAATGGTATTGGATCTGTGTCTACTAGTTACGAAGTTACGTGTTCGCAACTATGTGTCTACATGCATTATTTACAGTATACACCATCTTAGTATCCATGGTATCTACACAAATACTACAAATGATTTCCTCAAATGGCCCAATACACACATTCTGTTTATAAACACAGACAGCAGTCAGAACACAGGCCACAGCGTGTGTATTATTGATTTAACTGGGGCAGATGTACCTTGCGATACACACTAAATGACGTCAGTACTCGCGGGAGATCTACATGTACATGATTAGTGTACAATTATAACGCAAATGAGTTTAAATACGAATGTGTTTGTCAACGTTTGACTGTTTGGAGATAGTTGAAGCAAAATGACAGAATGAGAAATGAATCATCGACATTGAATGTGTAGATCGGCGACCGTGACCCATTTCTCCAGTGCAGTTTCTGACCAATGGTAGTCCTTCTTACATACGTGTGCAGAATTGACAGAATTGAATTTTGTGACACAGAATTGAATTTTGTGGCACAAAAATGAATTTTGTGACACAGAATTGTATTGAATTCTGTGGCACAGAATTGACAGAATTGAATTTTGTGACACAGAATTGAATTTTGTGATTTTTAGTGTTACAAAACTCAATTTTGTACACATAATTAACCTGTCCTGCATGGCGCCCCGTAGTACGGGCATATGATTTCGTAAGAGGCTTTAAATATTTCCGAGTTTAGTGAGTCAATTCCACCACATTTGCCATTGTTTTGGAAGAACAAAGCAGTCCGTAATTCGTTTTCAGTGATATCTTTGTCTAATTCCGGGTCTAAAATTTCGGTATTTATCAGAGACATCATCTGAGACATTTTCTGGCAAAATAAACATTCATTCACCAATAGGCATTATTATACATTTTATATCAGACGTAAATTTCCACACTGATTTCATGGTGATAACCGTGTTTCCTTAAAATGTTAATGGACATTAATATTTATTACCTGTATTTATTTTTTGATGTGCAATGATCATACTTTATAATCTCTCGAAAATATTATTTTGTTCAGGTGACAAATTTAATTACATGTAGTATAAATAATTAAAAATGATCATGCCTCATTTGCATATGAAAATAGCGTGATACCACCATGACCACCGGAGTCACTATCAGTAAAATAAATATTACTAAGTGATTATATTGTTGTATCTCACTAAATGATTATATCCGTATAGCGGGCACTCGTAATCTTTAGAACTGGTGGAATAGTGACACAATTATACACATATTTAATTCCTCTAAAGAACATATTGTGCCTACTTAGTGGGCATGTACCTTTAAGATTAAACACATGTATGTGATGACAATGACTAATCAAAGTACTGAAAGTACTGAGCTGCAACCCAACTGATATGGGTGGTAAACAGTGTTTTAGTATATTCTCCTTTAAATATTTCAAATAGAGTAATTTAGTAAATGGTGTTATGGGAAACTGTATAACACTCGACATATTTTGTATGTGGAGAGGGGAAGGAGCTGTATAGAAACAGGAAGAATCCAGTAAGGCTTAGCATTTGTTTGTTATGCATTACATACAGTAGTATATGGGAGTCAGAATGATACGAGTTCCCCATGGAAGCCCCACGCTACGCGCGGTGCCTCACATAGGGAACTCGTATCATTTTTGACTCCCATATGCTACTTTTGGTTTCACCCACTGTTCTCATGGTATGGATGAGAAGAGCGGAAAATATTTTTCATCAACCACGAGCCCATATGCTTCCTCCACTGGGTGAGAATTTATCACTGATACGAGATGGTGATGTCACCACCTCTGACACCATGTTAGAGATAAGCTATCCCTATGTTATACTCAGTATAAACAGCAAGCCTGTCATACATATCAAGTCACAACCTCTGACGTCGTGTTAGAGATAAGTCATCCATAGGTTATACTCAGTATAATACAGCAATCTGTCATACATAGCAAAACCTGTCATACATATCAAGTCACCACCCTTGGCGTACTGTTAGAGATCCATAAGTTATACTCAGTATATACAGCAATCTGCCATACATAGTCATACATATTAGTCCATCTGCCCACAGGCAAACAAAAAAGTGGGCAAGTCGCCACTATATTTTTCAGTTAGTGTAACATGTTACCTAACTGAAAAATGGTGATGGCCATCTGAATTCCACAGCTAAACTCATTTTGGCGGCCATTTTGCAAAGTGGCCGCCACATCTTTAGGAAAATTATGAATATGGCTATAACATTTTATCTGATAGTCTGATACCTTTGTAACCTCAGATAAAATATATTCAGTATGCTAGTTAACATACGTTGAAACAAGGTATATGAACATCGGTTCGCAAACTTCAGAGAAAACTAAAATAACATGTCAGAAATATGCCATGTTTGCAGTAAAAAAATACTTTTATCGAAGGAACAAATTTGTTCATGCTGTGATATACTTATCAAGTAAACCAGAAGGGTTAAACTTGCTAGAAAACTACACCAGCTGGCATATTTATATACACTGTACATATTCAACTAAAATAATTGTCTGTATATATCTCGTACTAGGTATATCTCTTACTTTACCATTATATATGGCGCAAATGCACGGTCTGATCAGGGAATGCACTGTTCCCATTCAATCAATAAAATATCCGTATGATTATAGCAAACCGTATATCTCTCATCAGGCTGCATGACTGGATGATTAGGATTGACATTGGTCAGGAATTCCATAAGACTCATTTCTCCAGCCACAGCCACTATATACATGTTTTAGATTCGTATTTCAAGGGACGTAATAAATACGTGTGAGGCTGTCGTATCTCAGTATCATTCGAAATGGGTGACCAGTTGAGCTATGTGTCATAATCCGCTGCTTTGATGAACGAATACAATACAATGCAATTGTTTATTTAGTGATGTAGGCCACCGGCCCATTACACGCAACATGTATATGCAATTGTGTTATGCGCCAATGCGGTTACGTATGACGCCTGCAAGTGTATGACAGATTGGGAATGATCACAGAAGCCCATGTGTGGTGTAAAACTGTTTCCGCCAAACACTGACTTGCATGATTATTATTAATATGTAAGCGATGTTCGTTTTTTAATTTGATGAAATATGAACAGTGAAATATTCTTAATATTTGTTGGAGATTGCGTAGAGATTAATCTGAAGTATTCGTCTGCAGTCTTGCTGTAGTATAAAGCTGAGTCCAAATATTTATCACGCACATCTGCATATAGTTTACAATAAAAGATTGTATGTATCTCATCCTCTATGACCCCAATGCCTTCATGTAATACACAGTACTGGCAAAATCGTAATTGTCTGTCGATACCCATATGTCTACCTACTTCAATACATAAATTGTGATTTTTGCATCTGAATTTTTACATTGCTTTTCTGAGGTAATATGGCAAATCACATGTAATATAACGTTCGACATTAAGCAAGGTTTTGAAGTGTTGATATAGATAGCACCGTACGGAGGAATCTATATCGCGACTCTAATCTTGCTTAAGGCAGTCCGCTATACGTTGCTGGAACTGTGAAATGAGGGCATCAGCATCACCAATATCTTGTGCAATCCAGGCATATCCAAAGCCATAACGGTATAATAATGTTCTAACATGGCTTGCCCAATTTGTTCGGTCACTGTCATCGTGTTGTTTCAGCATGAGATAGGCATTCCTTGGATATCGGTGTGGCTCCATATGCAATAAACGACACCAGTATTTGATACATTTGATGTAATACGTTGAACAAAGTGGAAGTCTTCCACATTCACCCAATGCCATACCGTTATTAATATGCCGCCATAACTCCAGTATCATGTACACATATTATCGAACTGTTTGGAAAGTATGTGAATGAATTGCGACATGACAGAGGGCCACTAGCAGCATTTTGGATGACATATACATGTATAGTGATGATAGCGCTTCTCCTGGGATTGATCCGAACTGACATAGAAGGTGACTGGCATCTTCATCGAGGACGCATCAGTGGCAGGATACCCTCATGTTTCGCAATAGACAAAACAATTCATTCCCGATATTTGTCTGTCTATTGCGCTTAGATGTCCGGATTGCATGAAACAAGTCCAACAATGCACGGTCACTTCCAGAATGGGGGAGTCTCCGTACAGCTAAGGAACACAAATCCGTTAGCTAAGATTGCTGTTGAGGAGACTACGGGCAAAACTGTCAACAAGGATGCACAGACTGCATGATGCATTCGTGGTTTTAGCATGAAGCCTGGTACATTGACACGCTATTAACTCACAGCATTATATATCACCCCAACGTCCAAACAAAGTCAAGGCACGTGCTTGCTAAGCTTCTAGAGATCAAAATCTTGCCGGCTGAGAGAGTTAGACACCCCTCAGCTACACTGATCGACGGGATGGCACTAAAACAAATGATCATATATTCACTCAGATGATCCATGCCAGTGGTGAAAGTGAGAGGATCTATGTCATAGTTGATGTGTATCGGAGTCATTCGATCAAAGTCGCCAAACGAGTTCATCGCGGTTCAGAAGATGGGATCGCCTTCACCAAGATAATGGCTGGACATAAAATACAGAATTGGAGTCGACCCTTGGCAAGCATAAATAGCAAGAACACACTCACGGCGTTTCTAGCTGAAAATCGGAAGTACCGGAGAAAAGAGAGAAACTAGGGATAAGGTCCATGTTCGTGACATACAGTGATGTTCGTGTGAAACTCACATGCGGATGTTGGGAAGTAATTAGCGATCTACAATCTGACCAGGAGGAGGCTGATACAAGCCTACTGTTACACGGCAAGCATGCAACAGTTACATACGCATCGCTCATATGCGTAAGTGAAGACGCAGCTGTATTTATCATATGTCTAGCACTGAGTGGATATATCAACAGTACGATATTTATAAGACATGGAACCAAATCATCTGTCAGGCTTATCGACATTTCCAAACTGGCTGCCACTATTGGGCCTGAAGTATACACTGCCTTTATGGGACTTCATCCATGGACAGGATGTGACACTGTCAGTGCACTTGCCGGGCAAGGAAAATTGAACGTATTGAAGGTCCTGCTTCGCCACCCAAACTTTAGAGAGGCATTCACATCACTTTGTAAAAGACTGGGTCCTCTCCAATGAAGCCTTCCGTACCATCCAGGAGTTCACATGTCAGCTGTACTGCCACAGCACTGAAACAATCGATGTCAGTGAGCTCAGGTACCAACTATTCCACAGCAGGAGTGGGGAAATAGAGAGCGGCCAACGGCCCTCATATGAAGACACACTGTGGCAACACGCCCGTCGAGCTAACCATCAGGCTGTTATCTGGCGACGTAGTTTAATTTACTGTCCAGACATTCCAACACCCAACGAAGAACATGGAGGGACATCAAGCGATACCGGCGTTCCAGTTATCAAATGGATGACGGGATCCTCAGCTCCCGAAGTCGTGCTAGGACTCATGGCATGTAAGTCTAGCTGATCATGTCGGGCGCGTGACTGTTCATGCATCGTCAACGGATTCAAATGTACAGACGCATGCGAGCTGTTATCATGTACCAACATGGCGGATGATGACGACGACTTTCGCCCGGATGAAAAGGCTTCCCCTGACAGTGATGATGAGTGAATTTATATTTCTCATATTCACACTGTAAGCTGTATTCCCGAAGCACTTGACCATGTTTCATTTAAGTACATGTATAAGGCTGCGATAAATCGCTAGAGGATCAGAATCTAGACAGGTCAGAAATGTCATAAAGACCATTACTCCAGTTATTCCAGAAATGTTTTAAGACATATTATTATATTACTTATGACTGATCAGTCAGTTCATAAACTTATTGAGATACAAAATATGAATACAATGATTATGGTTAATGTTTCAGATAATTGATTACATTTGGAACATATATTTAAACAGAATGTGAAAAATAAAACCCACATTTCTTACTTATTTGTATCATTATTTCGTCACCAAATAAATAAATTATTCTATATATCATGTAAAATGTCATTGTGAATTTTTTTTATCCCGGGGTAAATGTGTCTCAGACAACCCAATTAAATGTTACGGCCATTATTATGAAACATGCAAAATTAGTTTAGCTGTGGAATTCAGATGGCCATCATATTTTTTCCGTGTAGTGACATATTGGGCTAATTGAAAAGTATAATGGGGACTTGCCCACTTTTTTGGTAGTCAAATTTCATCTGTCACATTGACTATATCAAGTCACCACCTCTGACGTACTGTTATAGATACGTTATCCATAAGTTATACCAGTGACCTGCCATACATAGCAACATTTTACACATACATTTTACACCCTGTTAGAGATAAGAAATCCATTGTTTATACTGATCATAATGACTACCATAAAGCAAATGAGAGAGCAAGCTAAGATTTGGGGAATTTCCCTAAGAGGCTTGAAACTCAAGAAAGATATAGCAGATAGGATAAGTGAGACGCGAGCCGTCATTCGCGATGAGAGGCTGCGGCGTGCGGTTTCGACCGGACGACTGCCTGCCGGCCCCGAAAAACAATCCGACAAATTGTAGAACGAGACGACAGCCAGTCTGCGTGCCACTACTTACGCGCATCGTGTAAAAGACGATCCCAGCGCACGCAGAAAAGCACTCTTCAAGGTGGAATACAATAGGATTTATCAAAGTCTGATGGGGAGAGTTCCTAGGAGGAGGAGAAATATCCAGAGCTTTGGTGGAGGAGGGTCCCAGGATTCTCGCTGAAGAAGCCGAAACTAGGGAAACAGTTGATAGCGGCAGGAGGAAGATAGTCTGGACCTTCGAGAGGGCGGTAGATGGGGAGATCGCTAATCGCATAATGAATGAAATTCGCCCAGAGATGACGACGGCATGTTATCTGAGGTATTCGTGCTCGTATCGTATTAGGAACATCGAGACCGACGCTACGATGATCTTTCACAAAAACTCACGGGGCAGTCCAAAGCTGAGAGTTGGATAGCCAATAGAGAGAAATGTCGAATGGAGATCGACAAAGTCGATAAACCAAGCACTACTTGTGTCTGTTTAGGTGCATAGCCATACACCATGGAGGGAGACCCGACTGCTGTTGTAGGGCGGCACGAGCTCTGGCTCGCGAATGCCTCGGTCACGATAACGGGCCGGGTAGTAAGGGAATGCCCCTGGACGATCATAAGAAGGTCGAAGAGCACTTCAAGCTGGGCATTCGTGTCTACGAGCCCACCGACGACGGATTGTGGCACCTCATGAAGTCTCCGGCAAACTACGACGCGGTTGGGGAGAAGACCATGACGATAGGAATTTTTGGAGGTCACTCGTTCCTCATCAAGAACCTCCGCAAGATGACGAATGAGTACGGGTGCAACGGATGTCAACAACGGTTCACAAAGTCGTGTAACATGCACAGGCAAGCGATCACCTGCATGGGTTGGAAGACCGTGGTGATATGTCCCGGTAAGAGGATAGAGAGACCGCAGTCGGCATACGAGAAGGCGTTCTACCCCAAGGGGTCAGGGAGTGCGATGTCGATTCAATGGTTGAGCAGAGAAGAGGAGAGGATGTGAAAGCACATACATCACGCTAGATGCGGTCACGGGGGCGAGAGGTGGGTGGCCGGCGATCCGGTCGACGGCTACTGTCAAGAGACGAAGACCGTGTTTCAGTTTCACGGATGCTACTGGCACGGGTGCCCGACGCATTGCAGGAGAGGTAACGCGGGATCGCTGTACAGGAGGACGAACATCCAATAGGACAAGATAAGGAAGGCGGGTTACGAGCTGGTGGTGATGTGGTGTGCAAGTGGTTGAATGAGGGGAATCCCAACTATCCACCACCGCGCGAGGAAGAGACGACTCTGTACCCTCACCAGATAGTCTACGACTTCGAGGCGTATCTCGACAAGTCGAAACCCACTCGACCCACCAAAGACCTGACCTTCGAAGTCGAGCACGTCCCTATATCTGTGTCGTTGGGGGATACGATGCATGAGGGGATCACCCACATCTGTGAATGAGACCCCGACAATCTGGTCTAGAAGTTCGTGACCGAGGACCGAAATGCAGAGGAGAGGCAATGTCATCAGGGAGGGGGTTATGAAGAAGTATCTGCTGACCGACATAGAGATGCTATCGAAGCCTCAGCAAGAGAAGATCGTCTCGTGGATCGACCAAGTCCCGGTGGTGGGGTTCAACTGCAGCAGGTACGACCAGAACCTTATCAAGCAGTACCTTGTCGAGAAGTTGGCGGCCACCGTGAATAAGGTGATGGTCGGAAAGAGGGTCAGCACGACGATGTTACTGTTTACCCCGGAGTTTAGATTTCTCGACATCATCCTGTATCTGGGACCCGGTACCACGTACGACCGATGGGTTAAGGCGTACGATTGGAAAACGGTAAAGTCTCACTTCCCGTACGAGTGGTTCGATAGCGCGGACAAGCTGGACCATCCGGGGCTGCCGGACTGTCCAGAGTGGTACTCGAAGTTGAAGTGTGCGTACCTACTGTCGATGTCTGAGTGGAAAGAGTGCAAGAACGTCTTCCAAGAAAAGGGGATGAAGACGTTTCAGGAATGGTTGCAACACTACAACGACTTGGACGTCGGACCGTTCCGGGAGGCACTGACTAAAATGACGGAGTTCTACAGAGGGAGGGGGTGGACATACTCAAGGATGCGGTATCTCTGCCTGTGTGTTCCCTTCAGTACCTGCTCCGCGGGTCGATCGATGGGGAGGCGGACACGCCCGAGCTGTGGTCACCGAAGGGTGAGACTTACGCGATGATGAAGGAGGTGTTGGTTGGCGGTCCGTCCATAGTGTTCTCCAGATACGCCGAGGTTGGCAGGTCAACGATCAGGGGTCAGGTAGGGAGTCGAGAGGAGATGATGTGCAAGGCGGTTCTGGGGTACGACGCCAATGCGCTGTACCTGTCTACTCTGTCGAAGGACATGGCGTGCGGGGAGGTGAAGATATGGACGTGTGACAACCCGGAAAGACAGTCGCATATATACCGTTCCGTGAGGAGGGTCAGGCGCGACGAGTGGTTCGGATTTGCAGAGTTGGATATAGAGGTCCCGGAAACGTTGAGAGATAAGTTCTCGGAAATGTCGCCGCTGTTCATTAATCGAGAAGTCGACGAGACCGCTCCACGATCCCCTGGTCCCGGTGGACATCCACGCGACCGCGTCTGACAGAAACGGCGTATTTCGCCAACAGTTGAGAGACCGCGCCCATGAACTCGCTGCCAGGATCGATCTGGAGAAGATTCGGCCATTTGAGATGGCTCCTCTTGTATATGCGGGAAAGAGCCTCGGCCACCTCCTTGGCCTCCTTCGTGGCCAGCGGCTCAGCCTCCTTATAGCGACTCGCTACGTCAACGACTGTCTTGCGACCGACGCGATCGTGAGGGAGAAACAGGAGGTCTGCTTGGTGGACTTCGTTCGGCACCGGCACGTCGAATTTCGGGTGTGGAATACTGCGCGGCGCGGGCAAATAGATCTGCCAGATGGCCTGCTTCTTGAGCCATTCCTTGGCAGCGTTTTCAGAAACCTTGGTCGCCGCGGCGAGGTTCTTGATGACCGCGAGTCACTTCCAGTAGCAGCGGGGACTGTAGTATGTGTTCGCTAGCATGCGCGCTAGGCGAACCGATAGTTTGCTATCAATCTTGTGTGTGTCCATCGTATGCAAGGTATTCAAGTAGATCGAACAGTCTCCAACAGGCTATATTCAGATCGTCCAGTAACTGTGTCATCAATACTAAACCTCCCCTTCCTTTGGGGGAAGTTTCAATGCAGCTGCTGATTAGGTTCTGAAGGAATTCGGATGAATCTATCATCCGCTTTGCGAAAAGGGCGGCCGCGTTTTCGTCCTCGTGCCACGTCTCGAGAGAATCTTCAGAGATATAGATGTAGACGGTAGAAAATACAAAACCGACCACGGCAAGTTTTCGAAATAGTAGTCCAAAATATTCTACAATGTCTATATACACGGTTTTGTATTTTCTACCGTCTGCCCGGGCATACCGGCAGTTGGCCTAGGTCGACTACTAGTTGGCCCAGGTCGACTTCTATTTGGCCCAGGTCGACTTCTATTTGGCAAGTTTTGCCTAGGTTTGCCTAGTTTTTCTTGTTGTACAGTGGGCAAATATATATATATACATTTGCTTGCATATTTTGTACCAACAAAATGCCACAAAAACAAAATTTGTCTGCGCAGGATATAGAAGATATTCGCAATCTTCGAGGTGTCGAGTCTGCGGACGACACGAAGAAAAAATATAGGATCGGTACAACTCGTCTTCGAAGAATATGGGACGCCGTCGATGCGGAACGTAGTACAAAACCGGAAGAACAAGAAACCCCTACCCCCGTAGTACAAAGGGCGACCGCGCCTGGTCCCACCGAGTTCCCTCGATCTACTCGAAGATGTACGAAACGCCAGCTCGTTCGAAGAATCGACGCGCCTGTCCGACATGGAGAGACGATTGGACGCGCTGGAACGTAGACTGTTGTTTGACGCGATTTCCGACGATGCCAGCAGTTTTGGAAAAACTATCGATTCCGAGTGTCCGAAGAAAGACGAGCGGAGGGAGGTGCACGACATTTGGAAAACCGTAGAGAATGCGAAGTGGTGGCTCGGGGTTCTTCGTGGTGGCGTACGCGGTCTGCAAACCACTGTTCCTATTCGTGTCCCTAGAGTCTTGTAGAATCTGGAAGAATGGAGATCCCGACGCCCAGTTCGCGCACCCCGCCAAACAGTCCGCCAAACCGGAGGAAAAAAAGAAAACTCCTAGCGAGTCCATAAGCCCTGGCGACCCTTTCTACATGGAGTAGCTCTCTTTGGGAAAAAAAAAGTATTCGAACAGTTTTCTATTTTCTTTGGAAAACTACCCCTATTGGGGGCTTCGATTGTAGTTTTTTTTATTATTTTTTTTATTAACTGCTAGAACTGCCACCGGACATTCTAGTTTCTATACTTTTTCCAAAGAAAAATAATCTACAGGACACACTACAAATGTTCTAGATTTTCTTTTGGATGGTGTAGTGCGAGGCTCCCCCATTCTACATCGAAGTGGATTCTGTAGTTCCCGAAGAGGTACACCAATGCTATCTATTTCTTTCTGTAGGAAAAACCCGTATGTAGGAATTTCCACTCCTGTTGTTGGAGTACCGTCTTCGTTTGTGGCTACCAGAAATAGAATTGTTCTTTCGCATCCTCTGTACAGTGTGTTGCAGTACCTACTACAATCGTACAAACCTGCTTCTACATCTATATCTCTGTGGGTTTCCATTTTCTTTTGCAATACAACCTCCTCTACGCACAATATCTCTGTAGAATTGTACTCTTCCGTCTCTCTAGCCAATTTTTGTACTCTCTCCAACTCTCTTGGATCTGGTTTCTACAACATATATGGGGTTCTATCGAATGGTCCTACCTCGGCTCCAGAACTGCTTCCCAGGGCATACTAGAATTCGAAGAGAAACACGTAGTGGTAGCCAGAATGGTTTCCCTATCAGATGCTTTCCACCCTCCCTTTCGAACGCCTCCTTGCAACTATCTAGAACTTTGGAAATTCTCTGGTTGTCCAAACACAAAGATGTTTTGTGCCAGTTTTGCGTATGGAATCTCCCCACAAAACTACTCTCGTACTATCTCCAAACTCCCCACCAGATCTACTACGGAAACCTAGAATGTGCCACACTTTGTTTTCTCCTTCTGGTAGGTCCGAAATTTTTGTATGTTCTGTTGTCTCCTAGCATTTTTCGAACAGCTATACGGAGTTCTTCCTTTTGGCAAATGTATTCTGTATGTTTCTTGGCAGCTTCCGCAAGCTTTTCTAGCTCGATTGCTCGTCTATTGTGCTCTTCTCTAGAGTAGTTTTCTAGCTCTTTTGCAAGGGTTGCCCTTCTCCAACTTTCTGCTTCCTCGGCATCTTGCAATTGTGCCATTCTGTTCGCTCTATTGTATGGGGAGAGCGTGGAAACACACCTAGTAGCTGCTATTTCCGGAACTTCTAGAATTTCGAATTTGGATTTCCCTACACCTACCGTTTGGCATTTTTCCTCTCTCCACTTCCATTGGATGTATTTTGTAGATGGAAGTACTTCTTCTAGATCTACTTCCTCGCTTCTAGCACGAATTTCGGTTGGACGACTGCAAGCACAGAGTATTGTGGAAGAATCGCTTGCCTTTGCAAAACACCGTAGTGGAGACATTTCTATATCTCCTTCTTCCACAGACAGAATCTCTGCTAGAAAGATCGGACATTCCCGGAACCCAAAATCTGAGGCTGCCCACTCCATTGCTCTACTCCATCTAGAAGGATCTGCAATAGTGGCCGCAGTTGGTCGTACACGAACTCCAGCAATCCTACCTGTACCTGTGTGCACATACCATGCTACAAAGATCTCTCCACATGGTTTGTCTCCTAGCACAAAACATCTATCGATGGATTTTGCTAGATTTTCCCATTGTTTGTACGGAGGTTGTACGACGAATAGATTTGCCCCCGACACTTTCTCTTCTGCTTCTGCAAGCACCTCTAGTGCTGTCTCTTTGGAAATATCTGGAGAACCGTAGACCGAAACCTCGATTCTAGTGCAACCTCTTCGTTGTACATCCGCATGTTGGAATGTTTTCCGAAGATGGTCGTTTGTGCAATCTGCGTAGTCTGCTAGATGCCCACCAATACTTGCTCGTACTTCTCCTGCCTCGAAATTGGAAACTACCTTGTTGTACAATTTCGTTCTAGTGGTTCTGTTGTCTCTGGTTTGTACCCAAGAGCAAACATGGTTCCCTACTGTACCTGTGTTGTCTAGAATTGTTCCTACATCTTCTTCGAACCCTCCCTATCCTCTATTTTTCCCTTGCATCGCAAAGTATTTCTCTTTCTCTAGATGTTCTACCAAAGTCGGTCTATCTAGTGTACCGGAAAAGTCTTTCGTGTAGTCCACACAGCAGATTTCCATTCCAGCTGCTCGCAGTCTAGTTTGCAGAGATTGCAGCTGCTCTTCTAGAATTTCTATTGCTATTTCGGACACTGCTATTTTTGCAACAAACAATGCGAAGGGGTTTGCCCCTTGGTGTATTTCTACCCACCTTCTTTTTGCTATGCTTCCGCTAGCTTCTTCTATGCGCTCCACAGTATTTCGAATGGAACTATTTCCAAACTCTTCCCCGCGTCGAATTGTGTGCACGATTGTAGTGTGCAGTGGTTTGCTATCCTTTCCAATTGTTTCTCTAGATGCAATTGCTATCCTACCCACGCAATTTTTCCGCAGACCCCTTTTCCCCTGTTGTGCAAGATGCTTTGTTTCCTACTACTACACATTCTTCTCTATCTAGATAGCCAAACACGTACAAATCGTCTATAAATGCTGGCAAACCTTCTAGAGGTTGCAAATTTGTTTGTCCCTCGTGGCTTTCGAGGTAGTCTACCCCTCGAATGTCGGACACAAGATTGTTTTCGAAAGCGTTCTCCAAGAGCAAATGCTTGGAAACACTTTTCGCTGCTCGGATACCCATCTCTTGGAAAGTTGTCGTATATGCCATTTTTCAAACTTTGTTGTCGAATACATATACAATAACATATGTTCAATTGGTTGTTCTAGAATATTTCGATGTTGGTGGGAAGTTGTTTCGATAGAATCTTCCAAACCCTCGCATGCGAGAAAAAAAAGTACTACAAATAGCTAGAATTTGGTTGCAGAAACGCTTGCTGTGGTTTTCTATGGATTGTGGTTGTCGAAAACCGTTGTTGTCGGAGCGATTTTTACACTCTTATAATATTTTGGTGATTTTTTTTTTCAATTTTGGTAGTACAATTGTGGATGTTTTCGTCCCAATTGTGGATACATACAACAGAAACAATTGTGGCTCCGTGCAGAATGTACTAGAACCCCATCCACTATCGGGCGAAAACATCGTCTTTTGTACTACAAGTTTAATTGTGGATATCGTGCCCAATTGTGGATACTCTCGTCCAATTGTGGATGATTTGGTCCCAATTGTGTATATTCTCATTGTCATTTGTCATATTTTGTCATATTTTGGTGATTTTTTTTTTTTTTTTGGTAGTACAATTGTGGATGTTTTCGTCCCAATTGTGGATGTTTTTGCCGATTTTTGCAATGTATTCACTATTGGGACGAAATCATACACTATTGGACACTATTGGACACATGTATCCACAATTCGTACCGATATACACAATTGGACTTGTAGTACAACTGGCGCCGTTTGGTCACAATAGTGGATGTTTTCGTCCCAATTGTGGATACATACGAGAGAAACAAAATTCTCATTCTTGTATGTCATATTTTCTCATATTTTGAGATAAAAATTCACCTACTTTTCCACACGTATGTTGGCTCAAAAGAGGATGTTGTGTACAATTTTTCATCCACAAATAAACTTGTATCATTTTGACTCTTATATACTACTTCTTCGGCCAAACATCATCAGAGCCTTTGCGCTAGCTAAACGGTGTTTAATGGCCGTGTAGCCTACATCAAGCAGAGCGAAATAAAGTTCGTCAACTAACATCGTTCTATATATATATATATATATTAAAAAGTTCAAATGCTTATTGCTATGCAATTATTGCTTTGCAATATAGTAGTTGACGAGGCCTGTCGCAACCATTCCCACGACGACGAACGCGATCTCGCGGTCTTTTTGGGTCTCTGACGGTACATAGAAGTCTGAAAGCTGGGGATCGGGATCCAGCGGCGCGAGGCTTTTCTGTGGATATGTCTGCGCGTACTCGTTGACGGCGGTATCAATTCTCCGGAAAGTTTGCACGGCGTGATTCTCGCGGCGAAGATCTTTGTTGATCCAGTCCAGACGGGCGGTTCGTTTTCGTGACCATGCTGCGTGTGCGCTCTGGAGTTGTTCTACAGCTAAATCATGACGATTGCGCTCCTCATCTACGTCCGAGCTTCGCAGATTCGAGAATAGACAGTTGCTACCGCTGAACTCCAATGCGTTCACCACCGCACCACCTACGAGCATTGCGATCGAAGCCATTATTTCCATTTATTAGCTGGTAGAAATACAGCTTTAACTAGATAATCTCGGGTCCCAACTGCGGCCGCTACATCTAAGGTCACGAGACCTACGTCTCTCGCAGTCATGTCCAACTTGGGAGCGGGCCCTCCGAAGACCATCTGTGATAATCGAACAAACCCGATACCGAGGCTCGATATCACCACGGCGTGATAAACCGCATTCACTATTATTTTACCATCGTATTCAGCCATTACAATAAAGTTATTGCATATGAAAGGGATCGCGAGCAGTGTTTAAATGGGGCGCAATCGGTTTCGGAACTGCAGCTGGTTGTCTCGAAAGGTAGTTCCGCAGCGGGAACACACATAGGGTGTCTGCAACTGCCAGACTACCACCAACAACCCACAGGATGATCCAGGTCGGAGCCCGTTCCGCAGGAACAATCTCCTATTGCACCGCAGCTGCCTTCGGATGTTCCGCTGGAACCGCCTTCGGGTGTTCTTCTGCTGGAGCAACTAACGACTGTTTGGCCTCTCGAAGCTCGGTGAGTATTGTATCTAGTTTAGCTTTTCGGGCAGCAGCCGCTGCCCATCCCGCTGCCCGCCCCGCTGCCCGCCCGCTGCCTGTCTTTTGGGTTTTTTATGTCGTGCAATCGGAGATTGTTCCTAAGGTGCAATCGGAGATTGCTGCTCCGTCACTTGCAGGTGCGTCTTGTGTCATCATTTTCTGAGCTTATAGTTCGTGGGCATATGTGTCCAAATTGACAGTGTTTTGCTGTGGTCAACGCAGTTGTCAGCGGTGCTAGAACATGCCAGACTTGTGGTAAGTCACGCAGCAAGCTGTTTTTAGCGCGTGTCCGACAGAAGGGTCAGTCTCGAGGTCGTCGACCAATCCCGATTGATTCTGGATTGGCAGAAACCTACTCGCCGCTCTGCGTAGAGCTGAATTGCTGCCGCCGCTAGGGTTTTCGTCATCACCGCGTCTAGCCGCGATTCGTATCGGGCATACCATTTCTCAATCTCTGCGTCTGATATCTTATCAACCTGGTCGACTGTGAGACGTCGCGGTTTCTGACGTGCCGACAGCCGTGTCGGCAGTCGTGCCGACAGTTGTTCCTACAGTTCTAACCGTGTCGGTAGTCGTTCCTGCAGTTCCAGTTGTGTAGGCAGTCGTACCGATAGTCGGCACGACTGTCTCTTCCATTAGCTGATCGAGAAGTTCGTCGCAGTTCGTTTTGATCTTAAGCAGTGCTATTCTGACTCGCCTCATAAGTCTAACATATTGTCAAGCGCACCACCCGATAATTATGATCACCGTTATGCTCGCAGCGCAGCAAAAAATTGATTCCCACATTGTTCAGCAATTGTTAAGCATTGTTGATCATTTGTTCAGCATTTGTTCAGCATTTGTTAACAATTGATCAGCATTTGTTAACCATTTGATAACAATTGTTCAGCATTTGCTCAGCATTTGTTCAGCATTTGTTAACAATTGCTCAGCATTTGTTAACAATTGTTAAACATTTGCTCAGCATGTGTTCAGCATTTGTTCAGCATTTGTTAACCATTTGTTAACAATTGTTCAGCATTTGCTCAGCATTTGTTCAGCATTTGTTAACAATTGCTCAGCATTTGTTAACAATTGTTAAGCATTTGTTCAGCATTTGTTCAGCATTTGTTCAGCATTTGTTAACAATTGTTCAGCAGTTACTAACGATCGTTGAGTACAATCTAAGCTGCGCTTAACACATTGTAAGTCTTTAACAGAAGCTTGGAGTACTTAGTTTCCGAAAGCATATGTCGAACCTCCAACCTCACGCGTTGGGATAACGCCGTTCTCTCGAAGACAGTCATCGAATGAGTCTCGGTCCTTGCAGTGAAAGAGAGCGACCCATTTCGTTTGCTCGCGCAGATCCTTGAGGACGGCCTTATACTTCTTAGTGGAGATCCATACACTTTGCCCCACATGCCGGCCGGCAAATGCGAGTTCGGAGAGCATGTCCTTCTTTTTGGTCATCGCCGCCTTGGCCGAGCAGTCGTCAATCACGTATAGGATGGGCTCGCCCTGATATACTTGGTGGAAGACCAGCAGCCAATCGTGAAGCCTGTCACCGGGGTCAACGACGTAGACCTCAGGGTCGGCCCAGATCCACGGGCGCCGCTGATAAGTCTTGTTGTGCCGTACTGTGGGGTACAGTATCACAATGTGTCGAAAGGCATCGCGGTAGGAGCCCTCGAGCAAGTCCAGAATGAAAACCGTTTTTCCGCATCCTGTCTGCCCACATATTATGGCAGAGTGGGCATCCTTCGTAAACCCCAGAGGTTTTTTAGTAGAGTGTTGAGACGTATCGGCCATCTTCGATGTTGAGGTGGGCATCTGTGATTATATATAGGTACACGTTGAATGCGCCGTTGCCGTCCGCCTCTTTGGCTATCTGGATCGTCACACCCTCGCTCGCGTTCTCAACTCGACGCCCACTACCGTGCAGTTGGTCGTCGTCGCTGGTTCACATGTCTAGCCATAGCGCGTACTTGGAAGTTAGGAACTCTGCGAGAGAGACGTCCGAGAGCTGCAGGTCTTTGGCAGCCTCGGCAACTTCGGGGCGCGCTTGGAACCTGCAGCAAACTGCTTTTTGACTTCGTCCCACTGCTGGTGTGCGCGATGGCCCTGGCTGTAGAGCTGATTGAGGACTCCCTCGATCGTCACATCGACATTTGTGATTTTGGGGTATAAAATTTGTCGGTTTTCTAACCCCGAGCGCGAACCGGGCCTCCTCGAACAGCATCAGTATACCTTTCATCGAGCGGGCGGGGACGTTGACATTAATATTCCACATCTTGCGATGGCGAAGAACGGGTCGTAAAGTATGGCAACGCGCCCGGCGTACTGAGTTCTAATCAATCGCGCGAGTTCGGGCGTCGTCACCATGTCGTACTCCAGCGAAACATTGTCTATTAAGTACGTCGATTCCTTGTCGATGGAGAACTCGGTCGTAGTCGTTGAACGTCAGTTCGTATTCGAGGCGGTCCGCCAAAGCACTCTGATAGTAAGGCATGTGGCTCTCCAGCAAGTCAAAGTCGAGTGGGATGTAGAAGCGGTTGCCGTAAGCTGCCGCGATCACGTTGTCTCTCGCGACATTATCTACCGCGTCACCAGCCCCGATTCTAAGTCTGGTTACTTTCCGATTTCGACAATCTCGAGGGTCCTGCACGAGGACATGATATTCGGTGTGCGTCTTCGCACTCTGTTCAGAGAGCAGGGCGTCACAATAGTAAGCATTCTCACAGCTCTCGGCATGACTATATCGATCCTAGTTCTAGCTATCACGGGAGGCGGTGCAGTGACTGCACCGGTGACAGCACCCGCGCCATCCGGCGGAGCCAAAGAGTAGGTAAACAAATAGCTAAAAGCCCTCGCCAGTCACCTGGCTAAATTAGCCGGAAAGGCGGCTGCCGCTCTGCCTGGGTTGATTGGGATCTCGTCTCCTTCCTGCTGTCTATATTATCAAAACCTGCCGGATGGCTCGCCGAAGATGCTTGGGCTTTAATCGTGGCGATCGCCGGTCTCCTACTATTCGTCGCCCGAGAGTTCCTAAACCAAAAGCGCGAATAGTCCGACCGCCACGAGGGCGACGACGAGACATAATTGTTCAGCCTCATGGGCTGTGACACTAGTTACGAAGGAAATTGCTGGTGTACTTTGCGCTGGGGCATCAAGTCCTATTGCAACAGTTGGAAAAACGGTGGAACTTGCTGCGACACTAGTTCTGAAGGAACTTGCTGTGGTGCTTTGTACTGTTACGGGTGCTTGCGGTTTTATGAAATCGGTTCCATGTGCGGTGCGCTTGATGATATCCGCGTTCACGTTCCCGTTATGGCCGATCTTTTGTTTGACGGTGGCGATTGCAAAACGTCTTGATACCGCTGGATCGCCGCCGGGAGGTCCACCGGACATGAGATGGCGTCCTCGACATTTGCCAAGAACTGTTTTTGGGTATCGAACGCCGTTCCTTTCTGGTGCCAGTCCGCGTCTTTTGGGACCCCAAATTCGTTACACAGTCTTTCGAACACCCTACGGTCGTATGCGCTGGAAATGGGATTCCAGCCGTCGTCCTGCGGCAGAGAGATTTTCTGTTCTTTGAGAATCCGCCTAGTGTAGTACACGTGAATGTTGTAAACGGCCCTCAAAAAGTGATCCTCCGCGGCCAGATGGTCCTGAGAGGAAACCCCGCTTCCGGCTGTTGCGCACCATATGGCGAAGTTGAGCTGATTCTGCCAAAACTGCATCGGTGTTGCTTTCCACCCGTTCACGGCCTCCATGGTAGTAATCTTGGGCAGCCTTTATTGTTCAAAGTTGTCGGGGAAGTTGATTTGAAAGCCTGTTCCGCCACGAACTTGGATAATGGGGTGCACCAGCCGGGGAGCGCCAGCCTTAGCGGCGTAGACCCCGCCGACCACGTACTTTGCATCAGAATTAAAGCCAAACGCCTTGGTATCCATGAAAGATATTATCATGTTTGCAACGATCACTAATGTTCCAAGGGATGCTTGCGTACTTCAGAATTCAATCGACAACTGCTTCGGGAAACGCCGGGCCGGCCTGAGATCAATCACCTTCACGGCCGGATGGCGCAAGAAGGGGATGTTCGAAGGGTTCGGCTATGTGAAGGACGACCGCCCAGGAGGTGTCGAACTACCACCAGGTCTTTGGAATTTGGGAGAGCTCCAAGCTTTTGTCGCGTCGGAGCTTGATGGTCGAGCCAGTCTCACATCTCGAAAGCCACAGGACTCGCGACCTTGACCGTCGAGCCCTATGGATCACCACGGCGTTGGCCGTGCGGCTCGGATTTACAAAACTATTCACCAACAGCGGGGTATGGTTTGACCAAGGCCAGCACGTCGGCGATGACGCGGTGTACTTCGCCTTCACGAAAACTCTCAGGGTGCACCTGAATCAGCTGAACACGTCCTACAGCACCTCTGACGGAGCTCCCAGCACTCTCCTTAAGACCGTGCACGCCAGCGACTGTTTCTATGGTGAGACCCTGACCTTAGACTTCCCAACCCCCAAGATGAAACGTTGATGATCATCTTGATGATAAAGCGGGAGAGTTGAAGAGCGATTACCCGATTTAGATCGTTCTCCAAATAACCGATTAAACATAATATATGTATTTATATAATAATCATGAGCATATACGGCCCAGGTAGTTCCAGTGCAGCCAGCAGCGATGAAGCCACAATGAGAAGGCTGGAGAGGAGCGTAGCGCAGGCTCGCAGAGACGCGACTACGGCGGTTGCACACGTGCAGTGATCGCAAGCTCGTAAGCCCGTCATAACAGTTTGGGCCGAGGAGCGGATGCACTGAGCGAGGGGGGCCACGAATATTCATTCGGTGCCAACGTGAGCAACATATATGCGGGATACGCCATGGCAGCGTCCGGGACGATTGTGCGGTCTGCTCTGTCACCTTTAGGGGACACGCTACTGCCGAAGTCCGAGTGAATCTCGTCCTGAACGTGGTAGAGCAGAAGTCTGGCGTCACCAAGCACACGGGGCAGAGGTCAGGGTTTACGATATTCGATAATGACACTCCAATTAAAGTTTCCGCCGGTAGTGTTATTAACTGTGTTACAAAATACAAAAATCGCCGACCAAGCGAGTTCCTCCACTGTAGTGACACTGTTAATCGAACTTGATTTATGATGAATGACGAGAAATTATATCCACATTTGCCTTCAGGGACGAATGACCCGGCATCCTTTAGGATGACCAGGATCGTCGAGATACAACAGATTTTCCAGCATGAGGGAGAGACGCGGACGGGTCATGCAAAGAAATATAGGCTGGCAGTCAATGACGTCGAGGGGTCGAACACCACGCTAGCCTCAACTTCCGTTGTGAGCGGGATGGGGAGTGTGTCTTTATTGTCAACAGACATCGCTGCGCCGATCGCGGTGGCCTTGAGTGCGGTCGCGGCAGGGGCAGGCCTGCTTTGCATGGCGAGCAGACTCGTGGCCCGCAAGATCGAGGCCAAGAGTCGAAAGCACGACCGAATAGCGGTTCTCGCGAGGTCAAAGAAAAACAGTATCGACGTTATCGTGTCGAAAGCTGTAGCCGACAACGATATATCAGATAAAGAGTTCAAACTGGTCGTCGATGATGGCCAGGTACCAGGAGTTAAAGGGCGGGAGCCGGTCCAAGGCCCGACCACAAAAGCTCGCAGACGAAGACGTAAAGAAACTCGTCATGGAGGGGAGGGCCGACGAGAGAAAAAATCTCTTCGCCATTCTCGGGACATGATATGCTTATTCGTGTGTCTGCAGCGGCAGGAGATTCCACCACCATACAGTCCAGCTGTTCGGTCGGCCCCGCCATACGGAACATAAAACCTTTTCGGGTCCCGTTACACCACCGTGGTTACGGCACTCACCGACCACCATACATATCGCTTAAAGATGAGTAATACACCAGCGGGTTATCGTCATATATATAGCGCGTCTCGATACTTTGTCGCATGTGGTTTAAAATTGAATCAATACACGAAACAAGTACACCACCGTGGTTACGTCACTACCATACATATCGTTTAAAGCTGTGTAATACACCAGCGAGTTATCGTCATATATATAGCGTGTCTCGATACTTTGAGCATGTGGTTTAACATTAAACGTATACACGAAACCTCTAAATACACTCGGCTATAAATACACACATGTTCATAACCCGTGTAATTGGAACATTGTCGTCTGCTGATATAAAAGGTGTCCCATTTAGATATGACCAGCTTTTTTTTTTGGGGGGGGGAGGGGCGGGGTCCCCCGATATAGGCTAGCTGTGGTCGGATAGGAACACCATTGCTAAGGTAGCATGACAGCGGTGGTCGGATAGGAACGCCCTTCCTAGATGCACCCATGTCGCTTGCTAATTATAGCATAGCAGCAATAAAACGGAGACCCAGTGGTGCCCTTACGAGGCGCGCCCAAAGGACGACCCACGCCCTTCGCCGGCCAAGGGGTTGTCCCGTCGCTCAGCCCCCGTTTCCCAAGAAAAACATGTTTGTGAACAGCTGAGTATTTCGTTAATCGATATTTCACACCACTAGGTACTGTTTATGTATATCTTCAGGTTTATGTTTCATAACTGCCTTGGTGGTTGTGTGGACTAAGACGCCGCGCTACGGAGACGCGGGTTGTGAGTTCGCGCCGCGGCTGGACTAAAATCTTTTTTTTAACTTCTAGCCTTACAAAATAAGATCGCTCTCCGGTTGCTAAGGTAAACAACAGCATGACAACGGAGTTCCTATCCGACCGCCGTTAAACTGTGCCAGAAATCAGCCGAATGTCGATATAACGAGCGGTGGTGTAGTGACAATGTCCGACAAATAAACTCCGCAAAATAGTCTTATGTGACTTATCATAACTACACATCAGATCGGTTCTATCGTTCTAACTGACTTTCTGATTTGAATTATTACTAAACGATAATACTTGCGAGCACGTAATTCCTTGCTAACGGATGCGTAGCTGTGGCTTGGATCTGGTCCCTACCCCGCAATGCCGATATGGGCGAGGCGAAACGGACCCTCTTCTCATCCATGCCCGGTGATGCTTGCAATAATCGTAAATACAAGTACGATGACACCTCTCGTGACTACCTGTCTTCAAGCACGCACACTTATTCTTCACTCGAACCATTGTGTGATTATATATACTGAGTATAACCTATGGATGACTTATCTCTAACACGACATCAGAGGTTGTGACTTGATATGTATGGCAGATTGCTGTATATACTGAGCATAACATAGGGATGGCTAACATGGTGTCAAAGGTGGTGACATCACAATCTCGTATCATTGATAAGTTCTCATCCAGTGGAGGAAGTATAATGGTCTTGTTGTTGATGAAAAAGATGTTCCGCTCTTCTCATCCATACCATGCGAACAGGGGTGGGGGGGGGGGGGGGGGGGGGGGGGGAACCAAAAGTAGCATATGGGAGTAATAAATTATACGAGTTCCCTATGGGAGGCACCGCCTGTACAATCCATAGTAAGTGTAGTAACAAAACGTTTTAATAAATGGCACCACTTTGCACTGATACAGTAACAAGAACAGACGGATCAACATGATTGTTAAGCGTAAGATAATCTGCCACGATGTGACAAAAGTCCCTACAATTGATGACAACCAGCCTATCCCAACCAAGAGCATCGAAAATATGACTGATTTTCGAAATCAATATCGGCGAAATACGGCGATGCGAAAAGGGTGGTAATTCCATATGCGGGCTCAATGAATGTAAGTGAAAGTGTACGCTATTACCACTCATTCGAAACATGCCAACGCGACGATTCAAATGAGTGAACCATGTAGACGACACGGTTCAAATAAGTGGTAACAGTATATTTTATAAATTTTCGACATCATTTAAGGAAAATATGACTGATTTTCAAAATCAATATCGGCGAAATACGGCGATGCGATAAGGGTGGTAATTCCATATCCGGATTCACTCTTCAAACACCTGTGGTTATGTGTTGTTTTATGCAAATTTGTACACGCCGTAGTTGTGAATGAAAAAATCCAGACAGGGTTTACACAAAAAACCAGACAGGTGTGATTCGGGTTTACACACCATTAATGCGTGACCAAAATAGTCAGTTTTATTTCTGGAAAATGAACGGCTAAATCTGAGGTTCCATTGGTTTTTCTTCAATTAAGTATGTACCAAAGATATACATTCTAATAAATGTGAAATGTAAAATAGCATAAAATGAGTCGTTAACAATGACCTAGATATAAAATGTATACATATGCGCCACAAGAAAAAATAGCGCCATAATATCTGACTGTATTTTGAGAACCAGATACATAACCTGCGAGAGGCTCGCAGCTAAAAATCACAGTAATTGTGTTAATAATAACGTTATTATACATTTTATATCATACGTAACTTCCCACACTGATATCAGGGGCGATAACCGTGTTTCCTTAAAATGTTAACTGACATGGAAAATATTATTTTTTCAGGTGACGCATTTACAAGGTGCATGATCACGTGGTTTCCGAACTCGATTTTCCGACATGACGTAATCTGTGACGTAATTTTTACAGTAGATTTTCATTAAAACGGACGTATTTTGATGATATGTAGCGCACCAAATACGATGGCATATGTGTTTTATGGGTGCTCTGAAAGTTCTTTACAATAACTTATACATTTCACAAAGAATCGAGTACATTTATTTCTTACATGCACTTGCTCTAGTTTTTATTTACATTTACGGTAGCTGATTCTTCGTCAAAACATCATAAGAATGAGACTACAATAAAGGACAACGTGTACCGCATTTGCTGCGGTATATTTCATAAAAATATGTCATTCCATTAGCAAGATATTAAAGGAAATCTACTGTAAACACATCTAAAAACATGACGTCATGCCGTTCGGAAACCACGTGATCACCCACCTTGATTTAATTAATATACATAATTAAAAAATACTATGTCTCATTTGCATATGAAAATAGCGTCACTATCAGTAAAATAAATAGTACTAAATGAGTATATCAGTATAGGGGGCACTCGTAATCTTTATAACTGGTGGAATAGTGACACAATTATTAATATTATTAATAATAATGTTACGGAGTATGCAGATGCAGCGTCAAATCTGATTAAAGTAGTTCATTAAACACAAATAAGTGGTGTTTCATTTTATAAGAAATATATTGTTTCAATCGCAAATGTGCTGAGTAAAAACAAAAATGAGTTGTTTTAGTGGTGTTGATCATGATCTACGCTGTTGTGTTAACACCCATAGCTGATCAGGATCTACACATTTTAAATTACATATGTATGTTAAATAAAAGTAACTTCTGATCAAGAACTACACTGTAATTTAATAAAAAATATAGTGTACAAATGTTAACTTTAGTAGTTATAGCTGATCAGGATCTACATAATATAAATTGTGACGTTTTTGTTTCCTGCTCGATTTAATAATTCATTACATGTACATATTTAAAACATTTAATAGCTAATAAAGTCATGTTTATACACACGTTTACTTTACTTTAACCTAAATTGTGGTGCATGAATGTAACTTTCTGCCTGGTAGAATAGCATTTTTGACCAGTTATCACCAATTAAGTCCATTGTTAAGCATAACAATAGTGTCTCACTTTCCCGAAATGCAAAAAAAAAATTCTACCTGAAATACAGAATGTTGGGAAAGTGAGAACACCCCGATTATGTTATTTATATCTGTATAGCGGGAACTTGTAATTTTTAAAACTGGTGGAATAGTGACACAATTATACACTTATTTAATTCCTATAAAGAACCTTTAGTGCCTACTGAGTGGGCATGCACCTTTAATAGCATAGTCCCTGATCATTCTGCGTATCCATACAATTTGATCAGCACCTATAGTCTGTTTCACGAAAGCTGCCCAAATATTACGGCCATATAAACAATTCACAAACAAGATTTCTTTCGATAATATTAAATTAAAGGAAAAATTAAGAATGAGCCTTCTTTTTATTTCGTGAAATTTGGTGAAGTATTGATTTTATTGCGAAAACAAAATTTCCCCATGTTAAATCCCCATAGATATCTTCACGGGGAGTGAAGATGTCTATGGGGATTTAACATGGGGAAATTTTTTTGAATTTTAGAAATACTGGACCGATTTTTAAAATTTAACTTTTGTTTTCTTAGTTAGATCATATCCAAGCTATCTAGTCAGGTTTCGGAGTCAATTTCCAATTTTTTACGTTTTTTGACTACTCCCACACTTCCTTACCACTTTTTCCCCCATGTTAAATTCCCATAGACAAATCAATTTTTCGTAATAAAATCAATATTTGACCGAATTTCACGAAATAAAAAGAAGGCTCATTCTTAAATTTTCCTTTAATTTAATATTATCGAAAAAAACATTGTTTTTTAATTGTCTATATAGCCGTAAAATTTGGGCAGCTTTCGTGAAACAGACTATAAGCATTTGTCATTCTGTCTACAAAGTAGAATGTGTAATTCAATGGGCCAGTGGAATAAGGGGGCTTGCAAACTCCTTTGTGGAGTTAGCCCTCATTATTCCACTCGCCCTTCAACTTCATATTACTATATCAGTATTCGTATATAAAAGTGTTTTAACTATTTCAACACCACAGGCCTGTATAGTGGTATTGGCAAATAATGTAGATCCAGATGAGCCGGCTCGTGACGAGCCATCTCATCATGATCTGTACTTTTTGCAATTAATTTTCATATTTTTGAGAACAAAAAACGCACCATTTTCATAAATAGACTCGTCTCAAAATCATTTTGTGACGATTAGATTGGTTGGAAAATCAGCATATCAAAGTCTATATATTTTATATAGATAGTAGGGGGGGGGGGGGGGGGGGGGGGGGGGGGGGGGGGCAAGCCCTCATACAAATGAATTTTTTTCAACCCGAGAGAGTATTAGCAATGACTACTTTAAATCAATGCAATATATCATCCTGAACACGAATCTGGTGTCGGTCAATCAAATCAGGTGGGACAATATCATTTGTTGGGGTCGTTAAGTGCAAATAGGTCAAATGAAATGAGTGCAACATTCAATCTATTTTGATAGTACAATATGTACTTGCATACTGTTACAGAAACATTTGATAAAGTAGATTTTATTGGTTATTATTGTTATATGGGGCATATACAATGCGATTCGGTTGGCTGGGACTTCTCCATCATTGAACATATCAATATATTAAAGATGACCGCCAAGTATCAATATTTAGCTGAAATGTGTACTTGTTTGATGACAAATAGGCATTGGATCTTGATCGGACGGACGGACGCAAAAACATTTTTGGATATCATGTATTAAGCTTAAACATATATGTAGGCTATTATATATATGTGCATCCAACATGGCCGCCAAATATTTATCACAACCAGGCAGTATTATCTGAACTGTCGTTGACTATATCTTGGAAACTAGGCTATATCATATATAATCATAATATTTAGGTTTTCATCTGAGATATGGTTAATACAAATAGATCGACGTTTACACTCTTCAAAACGAGTGTGTTTAATTCAAAATGGCCGCCACTTGTTCCCCAAAAACTCTAAAGTGTTTGGATGTAATGTTTATTTTTTGCTAAACTTCGGGTATATTTCTTCATTCGCTTCGGCACCCTAAAACACTAGCATGGACACAATTCATTTTGAAGGCATTTGTAAATTTGTTCATTCAAAATGGCCACCGTGTTTAGTTAATATATTGTGGTACTGGTACTTTTAAATTACAAATATATGTCTGTTCAGACTAGTAGTTCGCTTATAATACACCAGGTGATGTTCGAATTAGGTTAAACTCATTGTAAAGTCAGCATCTTTAAGCATATTCTATATGTACTGTTTGTTTTACATATATTCTACTCTATTGAGTCTTACGTTATCATATACGTTGTAAATTGCACTATGATTTCATATGTATGCAAAATGCATTGCGACTAGTACACATACTAAATTTCAATCAAATATTGAACTCTCATATGCTGGTGTGAGGCTAAGTACCATGTCATTCCAATTACTTTAGACTTAACCAACATACATTTCCGAGAATATCCATACATTCACATATGCCGACTCGCACGAATAATTTGGCGAATAGGAAATACACGTGCGATGTTCATAGTGGACTGGAGGTAGGTAAACATGTAAAACAGGTGCGTCCGTCTAATGACGCCACGTGACACTTTTTTTAAAGTAACGCCATTGTGAATTCGAAAAGGAATATTGTGTGTGATTGGAAAAACATCAATACTTTGAAACTGTAATGGCATGGGCACTGCCACTGGTGGAAAGTAATCAACACTGACATGCGATGGGCATGCAACAGTCGATTGTTGACAACGTTTTGTCACATGAGTGTAGGATGTTCTTTGGACGACTATAGCAAGGCTCGAGAGGCGTTACGTGAACGCTGGAGACGTTTCACATTTGCTACATAATCGATGACTGTGTATTTTGGCGCTGGGAGCAGGCAGATGTATGCGTCTTACATTCTTTTGTAATTGCTCCCATTCTGTAACAGCGAGTCAAGAAACTTTTCCAATAGTAGTCGATGTCGTGTATTTTCTAAGAAAGCCAGAAAACACTTTCATACGTTACGCTGGTAGGCAAACAAGGCGTGAAATCAAAGTTTCACATTTAACACGAAATCACCGACGTCGAGGCTTGGTATGGTCACGTACACACGCAATGAACATGCATTCGTTGGTGGAGTACAATACGATGTTACGACAAATTCAGATTTCTGTTACATCACGCGTACAACAACGACGCTAACAACCATATACGTTAGATGTGTGTCAGTAACGTGTCATTGACTAGTGGAACACATCCCACAACGTGCTATACGTCTGTTACTTCCGCCAATGGGTAGATATTGTCCAGTTTTAATGAATTACACACAAGGTTGTGCGAGATACTAAACATTGCAAGTGATTGTTTCGACCCCATGGTATTCAACGACACATACAGGGTACATTACGTCAGTTAACAATATTATGTTTCGTATGGTTATAGAGGGATGGTATACCAACAATAAAATTTCCAATTGGAATAAAATAATGTTATACAGTCGATAATATAATAATATAAGTATGTATGTAGCATTACATTTTTTGTTCAGTATATATGTTATATACCTGTTTTACCTAATGTTTTTTACAGTTATTTTGTCACTTGGGACACCGACAAGCACACTGGTATTGCCTATGTATAGTGTTGCCAATTTATTGGTATTCCATATTCATTTTATTGTCGTTGATATTACGACTTTCTTATAATACAAAATGTGTCGGCAAATAGTTTTCAAGTATTAATGGTGCGAATATGACGTATGCAAATGCAGTAGAATGAATATACCCATAATAGTGTGTTCCGTTCGTAGTAACGTCGGGCATTGATGGGGATATTAGCATAAATACTTCTTGGGATAAATGTCATAGCGCAAGACACAATGGAGTGGGGTATTGCATATCAAAAAGCTAAGCATACTTATTCGCAATGAGAAAACGCTGCTTTCATTATGTGGACAGTGAATACTGATAGGTGGTTACTAGCCGGTCAAGTTCAGAATTTGTCAACTTCCCTTGGATCTGTCAATCGCCCTATCTACCCTTTGTGTACCGCATTAATAAATTGATTATCGTTGTTGTTATGTAGCTAATATAGGCTTTGAGGCAGTAGGGGGGCCGGGCACGTTCCCTAAGAAAATTTAGAAATCCATGTGGTCTAAAACGCCATTTCCTTCATTCTCAGTAAACACTGAGGATATCATACGACTCCCTTTATTATAAAATGATTTTATATTGACAATAATTCTTATGTTAGTGCATAAAAAGTGGGCATCAAGGCAGTATGAGGTAGAGGGGGTGGGGAGGGTTTGGGGGTGGGGTCGTCCGGCAACGCCGATCACTTGGTTACGGGCCTGTTGCAATAATAAAATGAACCCTTGAGTTCACGGACATGTTAACAAAAGTGATAACCTTACAAATTGTGTAATGTTTAGTGGCTTTAAGCGGCCTGTCGGCATCTAATGTATTTCCATAGTTCTTATGAATGGATGGGGGAGGGGCGGGTAACTGAATGTTTGCATACATATTTCTATCACGCCATGGCATTAGATAAGCCGGATCTGCTGCCGGGTCCTCTCCACACTAGAGTCACTTAACCCCTCTCCAATAAACGTAATAGGAATTACTATTATAATGTGTATACCCTGATTCAACTCTCGCCTACAAGAAATTTTAGCATGCGCATAAGGGCCAAGCCAGGGATATCGCGCTCCGGCTAGGAATAACCCATTCACATGCTCCCAATCTTCCATCGTATTTTTTTATTTCTATCCGAATACAAGTATTAGACACAGGCATTATGTGGACTCACTCAAATGCATGAATACAAAGCTTGAATTGTAAATATGTTCCTGTTTCCTTTGATGTTTTCAAAATTTATTCAGAATTATTGTCTTCATAAAACCCAAGATTGTGACTATGTAATCGTTTACTATATACATGTACGTGTATTACCATATTACAACTATACACTTTTGGTATCCATTCATGCACAAGCATTTTGTTGATATTATAAAACTGTACGGGTTATGGCAGCCATCTTGATAACCAAACTAACGGTCATAAAATATTATTCTTAAAATTGTCATCGAAATACCGAAACATTGATAGTATGGGTGTAGCATATGGTATGTTGTTGCTGACTACAATACTTTATATAGACTTATCAGAATAATATCCACGTTGGCGGCCATGTTTGATTTACCGTTTGTTTTGTGGCGAAATATCATTCGGTACAGTTTAAAACACCAGCCTTGTATCTTTTAAAAAATTAAAATGTGGTTTCCACTTAGAATTCATTTCTTTATTATTTTGTCGACCGACATAGCCTAAGAGCTGAAGCAATAATTAGCAGCCACCTGGAATATCCCAAATTGTCCAATAATAAGTGTATTACATGGAATCATTATTTTCTTTTATAAAATCCATATGCACTAATAACAGACAAGTTGGAAACAAATCAAATATAAAAGTACACGAATGTATAGCTATTTATTTTCGGTATTCCACACACATTTGATGCAAGTCTGGGCGAATATTTGGCAACCATCATGTATTTATATGAATTTGTCAGTGGTGAATTGTTTTATTAGTTATCTAAACGTATGTATATATACGTAAGCGCATAATCTAAGTAACAATCGCTATATAATAATCAAATCAGAATATATTTAAGACAAAATGTTGATACCTGGCGGCCATCTTGAAAATCGCAAAATACACAACGATTTGGACGACCCACAAAACCGAATCATTCGTATATGTCCCATGGAACAATAACCAACAATTAAAACAACTTTATCTGATAGTCCATGCATGGTATACACGTAGTGTCCATATTCTGATATAAAATATATTTTGAACTCATTTGACCTCTTTGCACTTAATGACCCCAAACTGGATTGACAGACACCGGATTCATGTTCAGGAAGGTATGATAATGATGTATCAATCTAGCATAGCCGTTTCTTTTGCTCGCTAGGGTTGAACAATTGTTTAACCCACTTCTCATCAAAGTATCTCTGCACTAATCGTTGTGATCAAATGTTAATATTGAAATGTGGGTCAATTTTCAACAATGACAAATTACCCGGGGTCAATGTT
The DNA here is from genome assembly GCA_029237695.1 of Conchocele bisecta. Classification (NCBI taxonomy): domain Eukaryota; kingdom Metazoa; phylum Mollusca; class Bivalvia; order Lucinida; family Thyasiridae; genus Conchocele; species Conchocele bisecta. The sequence continues at coordinate 32,434,030 of CM055267.1, forward strand.
CAATATTTTAACCCCGTTGAAAAATGACCCCGGGTCTATTTTCAATGGGGTCAAAATTTAATGTTACACAAGGGCATAACGAGCCAACTCATCGTGATATGCAGCATTTGTCACTAGTATTCACCTCTAAACAAATCCACATTTTGTCAATAATAATAGAATAGTCCAAAAACTAGCATGAAAAAGCCAATATATGGTATCCAGGGTTGAAATGGTACTTACAAGGTCACAACGACACGTTTGTTCATACTGTCCTACTTCCAACGTTCCTTGATTTGAGGTAGCACAATCTTCTTCTTGTGTACCAACGTTTGCAATCGGTCCGCGTCAAGGTCAATGTGTTCCAACTTCTCAGCATATTGTCTTTTCCCACTATGTAGGCCTTCATTCGGTATGGCTTTCTGCCTCTCTTCTTCAATTTGTTTCTTCAATTGATCATATATGCGTTGAAAGGTAACTTGCATCTGTTCCATTTTCTGTTTCAAGTTTTCAATGGTAGCATCTTTTTCTCTTTTCACTTCCAATAGCGCATCATCCTTTGCCTTGATTATATCATCCTTCTTCCTCAGATCATCCCGTAAACCCTTATATAATGTCCTCAGTCGGCCATGCTTTTTCTCTATGTCTTCCAGCCTATGCAGTTGTTCCTGTAATTCAGTGGCTTTCAAGTCATATTCATTTCGGATATCAACGAACTTTTTGTCAAATTCGCTTATCAATTCTTTGTTATTCTTCTGTAGAGCAGTGTTCATCTGTGGAAGAAAGTAGAAACAGTAGAAATGTGTTGTATTGTATGTTAATCAGTCATGTAAATGTATTATGTTATTAGTCAGGTGTAGCCAGCGGGGAGTTGCTTTACCCATGCTTAGTAATCACCGATTAAGGCAACAGTATCATATGTGTCTGTGACTGGAGAAATAGGGCTTATGGTATTTGAGATAGTGTAGTTCCTGATCAAATTGGCTGTAACCTGATAGTGATCTATATTGCTTAGAAGCATGATGGATGTTTCATTGATGGAATGGCGAACATTGCAGATCCTGATCAGACTGGATCTACACTGGTCGCAAAACCCATAAGCCCCATTTCTCCAGTAACAGCCACATATAAGCTGCTACACACATTGAAATGTCCATGTAATCATTTACTCATGTTCTTTAATTCATTTCAACTGTAAAAATGTAGTAAACCATAGTCCAGTGGGCGGCTGCTCGGACACATGCTAAGGGTAAATTTAACGATGTGATTCATCCTTAGTGAAATCTCGATATCCCTGATTTGCCTATCGAAATCTTGATATCCCTGTTTCGTCTCTCGGGTATATTTATTTTAGTTTTGGCTTTCTTGCTACTCGAGAGTTGAATCCGGTTATACCCATAAAAGGTAGTAACATTATTGCTGATCCGATTGCTTTCATGGTCTGGGGCTAAGTGACTCTTGTGTTGTGAGGGCCTGGCACCAGATATGGTTATTCTAATTTCAGGGCCGAATATATATTTTTTATGTAAATATTCAGTGCTGATTTTGGGATTTTCTCCCAGTATGTACATAATACAAACCCGGCATAATGACCCATTGGCGGCGGAACGGGAAAAATTATGGGGGGGGTGGGGGGTGGCAATCTTGAGGGCCCGAAGTGCCCGATTTTGCTAGGGGTGATTTTTGAAATATAAGAGGCGTGAAACTCCATTTCCTGCATCCTCAGGGCCCATTCTTGAAGGCCCAAATCGCCCGATGGTGCTAAAGGGGTTTGGTGGGATGCTCCACCGTAAATTTTGAAAATGTAAGAGGCGTGATGATGATGAGACGATGTACATACCACCTGCGTCAACATCTCATTTAGTTCCTGTTTTTTCACGACGACGATGCCCCCGTCCGCCGCACACGTCATGTGTTGCGCTGAAACCACGGGTGAATTACACGTACATGTAGCGGGGATGGTGAAACGGAACTACATTTTACCTATTAAGTATGTGCAGAAACGTAGCAAAATGTATAATAAGGATAGTTTACTTATTAATTATGTTAGAAGACGGCAAGCCATACAAATTGCCACGAAAACTAAAAAAAATAGCCATTAAATACCTATGGTAATGCGGACATATGCGATTTCGACCGGTCTAGTCTTGATCGAATATGCAGAGGTAACTACACCATATGCTGATTATGCCTTACCAGGTTAGACACCACCAAATAGTTTTACTATATAATTTAACCGAATGCCATCCAATAAGGCCAGTCTCTCCTATTTTCACTATTCGTATGACCTGCAGCCAGTCTGTACTGGTTCTGCATGAACTAAACAATAGGTTCACTTACTCCTAAGAAAGAAAAATCCAACCTTGTCATATCCTCCAATATTGTTTACATTTTTTGGCCACGGAAACTCTGTTTACATCACGTGACCAACAGGTTCTGTGTTTTATTTTAAATGCTACAAATATGCTGAAAACTGGTTTTAACAGCACCCCAAAACGTTCCTCAAGTGAAACTGGGTAGTAATGGGTGAATATTTGGAAGCAAACGGTGTCTGTGACCTCAAAACACCCGCACTATTTTTTTTATACCGGACTATTTTATACCCCCTGGGCGATTGCGCACCATTTGGTGTCCTGTAACCTTACCAGTTTTATCAGTATATGTGGCTTCTCTGTTTATTACTAACCTGATCACCTATGGTGTCCCGCTATACCTACCATTGTCGGTTTCCATGATGCCCAATAGGTCTTCGTGTCCCGTCTCATATAGGGCGTTTTTAAAGTGATAGTAGGCGTTTGGTCCTGTCCGGCACAGAAGGCGTATAAACCGGTCAACCTTGTTCTGCCGAGTGGACGGCTGCAAATTCTCAATTTCCTCTTGCATAGCGAATGTAAATATATCCTTCTGTATTAGTCTATCTATGATTGGCCCCAAGTCACATATCCGATCTTTAATGGCAGTAATGTTGCGCTTAATTTTCCTCTGATCATCCTCGTTCATTGCAATTATGGTCGATTTGTTTCTCAATTAAACGCGTTATCACTCCATTAACCACTTTGATTTATTCCAAATCGAAATTTTCCCAGATAGTTTCCTTTTCAGCAGTGGCTCAGCGAGAACTCTTACTCTTCTGGTGTATGTTAGATTTCCTATCCGACCACCGTTGTCATGTTGTTGTTTTCCTTAGAAATGGCGTTCCTATCCGACCGCTTGCCAATAAAGAGTACGATTACAGCGTAATCCAAAGGGAAACAACTAGGCAAATAAAGTTTGTACAGAGTATGATTACACCGTAATATTGGACTATACAATTACGGCGTAATTCTCAGTGAAAAAAAACACGGACGGAATGTTTGCTGCCTATATCGGGGCACGCAAGAAAAAAAATAGGCTGGTCATATCTAACTGGGCCACCTTTTATATTTGTCTCTATCAGCAGACAACAATGTTCCTCTCCGCGTAGCGAACACGCGATAAGAGATTAACTTCCTGGTAACGGTGCGTGGTAACTGAAATCAAACTAGTCGCCGATAGTTTCGGAGTACCTCGGTGTGTTTATTTCCGGTAGTACGGATTACTCGGCTTTATTCATTCAGTTTGCCTTCGTCAACAATGAACCAATGATGATTATTGCGAACTGTATTCTGCATAAATCGGTGTATTACAAGCATTTCACTATGTAAGTTCAACATAATTACACAGAAATAGATACTTTAATATTTTATTAAGCATTTACTATTCATAAATATTTAGAATATATTTTATTTTATGAGGTTCCAGGTCATTCCGACGCTGTTCGTCCCGAAATCGGCCTGTAAATTATGACATGTGCATGGTGGCACGAACTATCAGAACATATTCTCAAATATGTCCAACTATAGCTAAATAATGTTTAACTGATTATTATATTCACTCAGTTAATAAATAAGTAAAGCATTTTAATCAAATTATTGTCTGGAATCCTGTTGTGTAGCAGTTTAAGACGCAGGTAACATCGCAACACTAAATATTACCCCACCCACTTGAACCCACATTAAAGATTTACAATGTGAATGCATGCGTATTGACTTGAACGTTGAATACAATGAACTTATTTTAGTGGCCATGTGGTTTAAGCAGGTCATGAATGACATGATTTCAAGTCAAGTTGAATTTAGCTTAGATAATCTTGGCTATGCGGATAAGACATTTACTACTTCATCTGTCTTGTATGCTTTCTGTATCCTAGCTGAGACACCTACTGTGTTTTTATTTTGTCACAATAACAGCTTATTCTTTCTCCCGTTATTCTTTCTCCCGAAGCACTTGTAAAAAAAGTATGTTTTATACGGGTAAGTAAAAAATAACTCGAAAATGGACAACTGGTGACCCCAGGACCCCTATTGCGACCCCTTCAGGGGAATGTGATGGCATGAACGCCCGTCTATGTTATCTAGTATATATGTCTCAATAACAGGAACACACTATTGAGTGGGGCAGTTCTCCCGAAGCACTTTTAAAAAAGTATGTTTTATCCAGGTATGACATAAATAACGCGAAAATGGGCAACTGGTGACACCAGGATCCCCATATGGACCCCTTAAGGGGAAAGTGACGGCATGAACCCCCGTCTAAGTTGTCTAGTATATATGTCTCAACAATAGGAACACACGATTGAGTGGGGCACTTCTCCCGAAGCACTTATAAACAAATATGTGTATCCGGGTATGACAAAAATAAATCGAAAATGACCAACTGGTGACCACAGGACCACTATTGCCACCCCTTAAGGGGAATGTGACGGCATGAACGCCCGTCTATGTTATTTAGTATATATGTCTCAATAACAGGAACACACTATTGAGTGGGGCACTTCTTCCCGAACCACTTGTAAAAAAGTATGTTTTATCCGGGTATGACATAAATAACGCGAAAATGGGCAACTGGTGACACCAGGATCCCCATATGGACCCCTTAAGGGGAATGTGACGGCACAAACTCCCGTCTATGTTGTCTAGTATACATGTCCCAACAACAGGAACACACGATTGAGTGGGGCACTTCTCCCGAAGCACTTGTAAAAAATATATTTATCAGGGTATGACAAAAATAACTTGAAAATGGCCAACTGGTGACCCCATCACCCCTATTGCGACCCCTTAAGGGGAATGTGACGGCATGAACCCCCATCTATGTTATCTAGTATATATGTCTCAATAACAGGAACACACTATTGAGTGGGGCACTTCTCCTGAAGCGCTTGTAAAAACGTATGTTTTATCCGGGTATGACAAAAATAACGAGAAAATGGCAAACTGGTGACCCCAGGACCCCTATTGCGACCCCTTAAGGGGAATGTGACGGCACGAACTCCCGTCTATGTTGTCTAGTATACATGTCCCAACAACAGGAACACACGATTGAGTGGGGCACTTCTCCCGAAGCACTTGTAAAAAATATATTTATCAGGGTATGACAAAAATAACTCGAAAATGGCCAACTGGTGACCCCAGGACCCCTATTGCGACCACTTAAGGGGAATGTGACGGCATGAACCCCCGTCTATGTTGTCTAGTATACGTGTCCCAACCACAGGAACACACGATTGAGTGGGGCACTTCTCCCGAAGCACTTGTAAAAACGTATGTTTTATCCGGGTATGACAAAAATAACGCGAAAATGGCCAACTGGTGACCCCAGGACCTCTATTGCGACCCCTTAAGGGGAATGTGACGGCATGAACTCCCGTCTATGTTGTCTAGTATACATGTCCCAACAACAGGAACACACGATTGAGTGGGGCACTTCTCCCGAAGCACTTGTAAAAAATATATCTATCAGGGTATGACAAAAATAACTCGAAAATGGCCAACTGGTGACCCCAGGACCCCTATTGCGACCCCTTCAGGGGAATGTGATGGCATGAACCCCCGTCTATGTTATCTAGTATATATGTCTCAATAACAGGAACACACTATTGAGTGGGGCAGTTCTCCCGAAGCACTTTAAAAAAAGTATGTTTTATCCAGGTATGACATAAATAACGCGAAAATGGGCAACTGGTGACACCAGGATCCCCATATGGACCCCTTAAGGGGAAAGTGACGGCATGAACCCCCGTCTAAGTTGTCTAGTATATATGTCTCAACAATAGGAACACACGATTGAGTGGGGCACTTCTCCCGAAGCACTTATAAACAAATATGTGTATCCGGGTATGACAAAAATAACTCGAAAATGACCAACTGGTGACCCCAGGACCACTATTGCCACCCCTTAAGGGGAATGTGACGGCATGAACGCCCGTCTATGTTATCTAGTATATATGTCTCAATAACAGGAACACACTATTGAGTGGGGCACTTCTCCCGAAGCACTTGCAAAAAAGTATGTTTTATCCGGGTATGACATAAATAACGCGAAAATGGGCAACTGGTGACACCAGGATCCCCATATGGACCCCTTAAGGGGAATGTGACGGCACAAACTCCCGTCTATGTTGTCTAGTATACATGTCCCAACAACAGGAACACACGATTGAGTGGGGCACTTCTCCCGAAGCACTTGTAAAAAATATATTTATCGGGTATGACAAAATAACTTGAAAATGGCCAACTGGTGACCCCATCACCCCTATTGCGACCCCTTAAGGGGAATGTGACGGCATGAACCCATCTATGTTATCTAGTATATATGTCTCAATAACAGGAACACACTATTGAGTGGGGCACTTCTCCTGAAGCGCTTGTAAAAACGTATGTTTTATCCGGGTATGACAAAAATAACGAGAAAATGGCAAACTGGTGACCCCAGGACCCCTATTGCGACCCCTTAAGGGGAATGTGACGGCACGAACTCCCGTCTATGTTGTCTAGTATACATGTCCCAACAACAGGAACACACGATTGAGTGGGGCACTTCTCCCGAAGCACTTGTAAAAAATATATTTATCAGGGTATGACAAAAATAACTCGAAAATGGCCAACTGGTGACCCCAGGACCCCTATTGCGACCCCTTAAGGGGAATGTGACGGCATGAACCCCGTCTATGTTGTCTAGTATACGTGTCCCAACAACAGGAACACACGATTGAGTGGGGCACTTCTCCCGAAGCACTTGTAAAAACGTATGTTTTATCCGGGTATGACAAAAATAACGCGAAAATGGCCAACTGGTGACCCCAGGACCCCTATTGCGACCCCTTAAGGGGAATGTGACGGCATGAACGCCCGTCTATGTTGTCTAGTATACATGTCCCAACAATAGGAACACACGATTGAGTGGGGCACTTCTTCCGAAGCACTTGTAAAAAATATATTTATCAGGGTATGACAAAAATAACGCGAAAATGGCCAACTGGTGACCCCAGGAACCCTATTGCGACCCCTTAAGGGGAATGTGACGACATGAACCCCCGTCTATGTTGTCTAGTATGCATGTCTGAAAAACACACGATTGCGTGGGGCACTTCTCCCGAAGCACTTGTAAACGGGTATGTTTTATCCGGGTATCACAAAAATAACGCGAAAATGGGCAACTGGTGACCCCAGTACCCCCATATGGACCCGTTAAGGGGAATGTGACGGCATGAATCCCCATCTAAGTTGTCTAGTATACATGTCCCAACAACAGGAACACACAATTGAGTGGGGCACTTCTCCTGAAGCACTTGTAAAAAATATATTGATCAGGGTATGATAAAAGCCACTCGAAAATGGCCAACTGGTGACCCCAGGAAAGCTATTGCGACCCCTTAAGGGGAATGTGACGGCATGAACCCCCGTCTATGTTGTCTAATATACATGTCTCAACAACAGGAACACACGATTGAGTGGGGCACTTCTCCCGAAGCACTTGTAAACAAGTATGTTTTATCCGGGTATGACAAAAATAACGCGAAGATGGGCAACTGGTGACCCCAGTACCCCCATATGGACCCGTTAAGGGGAATGTGACGGCATGAATCCCTGTCTAAGTTGTCTAGTATACATGTCCCAACAACAGGAACACACGATTGAGTGGGGCGCTTCTCCCGAAGCACTTGTAAAAACGTATGTTTTATCCGCGTATGATAGAAATAACTCGAAAATGGCCAACTGTTGACCCCAGGACCCCTATTGCGACCCCTTAAGGGGAATGTGACGGCATGAACCCCCATCTATGTTGTCCAGTATATATGTCTCAACAATAGGAACACACGATTGAGTGGGGCACTTCTCCCGAAGCACTTGTAAAAAATATATTTATCAGGGTATGACAAAAATAAATCGAAAATGGCCAACTGGTGACCCCAGGACCCCTTAAGGGGAATGTGACGGCATGAACGCCTGTCTATGTTGTCTAGTATACATGTCCCAACAACAGGAACACACGATTGAGTGGGGCACTTCTCACGAAACACTTGTAAAATAATATGTTTTATCCGGGTATGACAAAAACAACCCGAAAATGGGCAACTGGTGACCTGTGGACCCCATTGCGACCCCTTAAGGGGAATGTGACGGAATGAACCCGCGTTTATGTTGTCTATTATACATGTCTCAACAATAGGAACACACGATTGAGTGGGGCACTTCTCCCGAAGCACTTGTAAAAACGTATGTTTTATCCGCGTATGATAAATATAACTCGAAAATGGCCAACTGGTGACCACAGGACCACTATTGCGACCCCTTAAGGGGAATGTGACGGCATGAACCCCAGTCTATGTTGTCCAGTATATATGTCTCAACAATAGGAACACACGATTTAGTGGGGCACTTCTCCCGAAGCACTTGTAAAAACGTATGTTTTATCCGGGTATGATAAAAATAACTCGAAAATGGCCAACTGGTGACCCCAGGACCCCTATTGCGACCCCTTAAAGGGAATGTGACGGCATGAACCCCCGTCTATGTTGTCCAGTATATATGTCTCAACAACAGGAACCAAGGATTGAGTGGGGCACTTCTCCCGAAGCACTTGTAAAAAATATATTTATCAGGGTATGACAAAAATAAATCGAAAATGGCCAACTGGTGACCCCAGGACCCCTTAAGGGGAATGTGACGGCATGAACGCCTGTCTATGTTGTCTAGTATACATGTCCCAACAACAGGAACACACGATTGAGTGGGGCACTTCTCCCGAAGCACTTGTAAAAAATATATTTATCAGGGTATGACAAAAATAACTCGAAAATGGCCAACCGGTGACCCCAGGAACCCTATTGCGACCCCTTAAGGGGAATGTGACGGCATGAACCCCCGTCTATGTTGTCCAGTATATATGTCTCAAAATAAGAACACACGATTGAGTGGGGCACTTCTCCCGAAGCACTTGTAAAAATATATATATTTATCAGGGTATGACAAAAATAACTCGAAAATGACCAACTGGTGACCCCAGGACCCCTATTGCGACCCCTTAAGGGGAATGTGACGGCATGAACGCCTGCCTATGTTTTCTACTATACATGTCCCAACAACAGGAACACACGATTGAGTGGGGCACTTCTCACGAAGCACTTGTAAACAAGTATGTTTTATCCGGGTATGACAAAAATAACGCGAAAATGGGCAACTGGTGACCCCAGTACCCCCATATGGACCCCTTAAGGGGAATGTGACGGCATGAATCCCCATCTAAGTTGTCTAGTATACATGTCTAAACAATAGGAACACACGGTTGAGTGGGGCACTTCTCCCGAAGCACTTGTGTGAAAAAATATATTTATCAGGGTATGACAAAAATAACTCGAAAATGGCCAACTGGTGACCCCAGGACCCTTATTGCGACCCCTTAAGGGGAATGTGACGGCATGAACCCCCGTCTATGTTGTCTAGTATACATGTCCCAACAACAGGAACACACGATTGAGTGGGGCACTTCTCACGAAGCACTTGTAAAATAATATGTTTTATCCGGGTATGACAAAAACAACCCGAAAATGGGCAACTGGTGACCTGTGGACCCCATTGCGACCCCTTAAGGGGAATGTGACGGAATGAACCCGCGTTTATGTTGTCTATTATACATGTCTCAACAATAGGAACACACGATTGAGTGGGGCACTTCTCCCGAAGCACTTGTAAAAACGTATGTTTTATCCGCGTATGATAAATATAACTCGAAAATGGCCAACTGGTGACCACAGGACCACTATTGCGACCCCTTAAGGGGAATGTGACGGCATGAACCCCAGTCTATGTTGTCCAGTATATATGTCTCAACAACAGGAACCAAGGATTGAGTGGGGCACTTCTCCCGAAGCACTTGTACAAAATATATTTATCAGGGTATGACAAAAATAACTCGAAAATGGGCAACTGGTGACCACAGGACCTTCATTGCGACCTCTTAAGGTGAATGTGACGACATGAACGACCGTCTAAGTTGTCTAGTATATATGTCTGGATAATAGGAACACACGATTGAGTGGGGCACTTCTCCCGAAGTACTTGTAAAAAAGAATGTTTCTATGGAAAAATAACTCGAAAATGGGCAACTGGTGACATGAGGACCCCTATTGCGACCACTGGACCTTGGCTACATAGAGTACGTGACATTAAGGAAATCTCATTCTTTTTCAAAACCAGCAAATTTCTGGTAGTCAATGACTATTGGAAATGTTTGTAGCAACACTTTGTCATAGGTGGCCGGGTACATAGTGTGATATCGACCTTGTACAACATGTCACATAGTGTTCCCGCGGGCTGTACTCCTCCCGTGTCGCAGACATATACAACATGTCACATAGTGTGGCCGCGGGCTGTACTCCTCCCGTGTCGCCGACCTATACAGCATGTCACATAGTGTGCCCGCGGGCTGTAGGCAGACCATACTTATCCCGTGTCCCCGTCATTTCTTTAACATATACCGTAGTGTACCAACGTACCGTACTCCTCCCATATCGTACTCCTCCCATATCGCCGACATATACAATATATCACATAGAGTACCGACGTACCGTACTCCTCCCGTGTCGCGGACATGTACAACATGTCACATAGTGTACCGGCGGACCGCACTCGATATGTACCACATGTCACATAGTGTACTGGCTGGCCAAGTCACATAGTGTACCGGCGGGCCAAGTCACACAGTGTACCGATGGGCCGCACTTCCCCCTCCACACCTGTGTCCCCGACTTATACAACATTACAACATGTCACATAGTGTACAGGCAGGCCATACTTATCCTGTATACCCGTCATTTACAACATATAACGTAGTGTAAGAACGTACCGTACTCCTCCCGTATCGCCGATATATACAATATATCACATAGAGTACCGACGTACTGTACCCCCACCCCCCACCCCGTGTCGCGGACATATACAACATGGCACATAGTGTACCGGCGGACCGTACTCTTTCCGTGTTGCCGACATATACGACATGTCACTTAGTGTACCGGCGGGACGTACTCTTTCCGTGTTGCCGACATATACAACATGTCACATTAGCGTACCGGCGCGCCGTTCTCCTTCTGTGTCCCCGCCCTGTACACCATGTCACATAGTGTACCGGCGCGCCGTACTCCTTCCGTGTTGCCGACATATACAACGTGTCACCGTGTCTCTGACATATACAACATGTCACATAATGTACACTCAGTCGTCACCCCCCCCCCCCCCCCCCTTGTCCCCGTCATGTACAACATATCACAGTGTACCAATGTACCGTACCCCTCCCGTGTTCCTGACCTGTACATTATGGACAATAGTAATCTACCGGCAAACTTTAATCATTTTTTACAGACCCTTTATTAAAATGAACATAGTATTGGATTTAACAATGTTGTGTTTATCGGTTGTGTCAGGCCTTGTAGTGCAGCGGCTAGCATACTGGTATTCGTACTAGTAACCTGGGTTCGAGTCCCAGTGGGGCCCATTCTCGTTAAACAAGCATTGTTATTTTCAATTCTACTGCTAGACATATTGAATGGTGCTCTGCATCTGCCTGTGTATTGTGTTAGCCCGCTTCTGACGGAATGCAAAAACCATAGCTTGTACCACAATAACCTACTGCGGTGTACATTAGAAACTGAAGTTATTGTTTATACTTTTAGCTAGCCATGATCTTTACCTATGTATTTTTTATGCTCAGTCGTTTCAACAAATTTAATTTCCTTCCAAGATAAACTTGGAGACTGTCTCAGATGATGTCTCAAATATCCAATATGTGTTTTTTTCTCTACATGCACAGTAACTGACATTTTAAATCAAGCACATGAAGCCCTGTCTATGTTGTATAATAACATATCTTAATAATAGGAACACATGATTGAATGCGACGGTGTGATCTCAGGATCCCCATTGCGACATATTAAGGGAATGTGAAGGCATGAGCCCTGTCTATATTGTCTAGTATAATCATCTCAATAACAGGAACACATAACAGCACTTCTCCCGTAGCATCTGCAAAATATTGTTTTATGCGTGGTTGGCAAAAATAACACGAACATGGGCAACTTGTGACACATTGTGACCCCTTAAGGGAAATGTGACGGCATGAACCCTAGTCTATGCTGTCGAATATATACAGCTGAATAAGGAGAACATAACAATCAGTGGTCACTTCTCCCGACGCGCATGTAACATATTATGTTTTATCCGGGTGTGAAACAAATAACACGAACATGGGCAACTGGTGACCTGAGGACCCCATTGCGACACCTTAAGGGGAATGTGACGGCATGAACGCCCGTCTTTTTTGTCTAGTATATATCATTAACTGTGTGAGTATAACGAGAACACAGGATTGAGTGGGGCACGTCTCCTGAAGCACACCCCGTGTATGTAAACACAATTCTTTGCAAGTGCTTCGGGAGAAGTGCCCCACTAAACAGTGTGTTCCTATTATTCAGACATATAAAAACGACATATAGACGGGGGTTCATGCCGTCGCATTCCCCTTAAGGGGTCGCAATGGGGTCCTCAGATCACCATTTGCCCATTTTCGCGTTAATTGTTGTCATATCCGGATACAACATATTTTTCGGGAGACGTGCCCCACCACTCAACCGTGTGTTCTTGTTATTCAGACATATATACTGGACAACATAGACGGGGTTTCATGCCGTCACATTCCCCTTAAGGGGTCGCAATATGGGTCCTGGGGTCACAAGTTGCCCATTTTCGGGTTATTATTGTCATACCCGGATAAACATATTTTTTTTACAAGTGCTTCGTGAGAAGTGCCCCACTCAATGGTGTTTTCCTATTATTCAGACGTATATATTAGACAACTTACACGGGGCTTCATGCCGTCACATTCCCCTTAAGGGGTCTCAATAGGGGTCCTTGGGTCACCAGTTGCCCATTTTCGCGTTATTTTTGTCATACCCGGATAAACATATTATTTTACAAGTGCTTCTGGAGAAGTGCCCCACTCAATCGTGTGTTCCTATTGTTGAGACATGTATACTACACAACATAGACGGGGGTTCATGCCGTCACATTCCCCTTAAGGGGTCGCAATATGGGTCCTGGGGTCACAAGTTGACCATTTCCGCGTTATTTTTGTCATAGTCGGATGAAACATACTTTTTTACAAGTGCTTCGGGAGAAATGCCCCACTCAATCGTGTGTTCCTATTGTTGAGACATATATACTAGACAACATAGACGGGGTTCATGCCGTCACATTCCCCTTAAGGGGTCGCAATAGGGGTCCTGGGGTCACCAGTTGGCCATTTTCGCGTTATTTTTGTCATGGTCGGATAAAACATACTTTTTTACAAGTGCTTCGGGAGAAGTGCCCCACTCAATCGTGTGTTCCTATTGTTGAGACATATATACTAGACAACATAGACGGGGGTTCATGCCGTCACATTCCCCTTAAGGGGTCGCAATAGGGGTCCTTGGGTCACCAGTTGCCCATTTTCGCGTTATTTTTGTCATACCCGGATAAACATATTATTTTACAAGTGCTTCTGGAGAAGTGCCCCACTCAATCGTGTGTTCCTATTGTTGAGACATGTATACTAGACAACATAGACGGGGGTTCATGCCGTCACATTCCCCTTAAGGGGTCGCAATATGGGTCCTGGGGTCACAAGTTGCCCATTTGCGCGTTATTTTTGTCATAGTCGGATAAAACATACTTTTTTACAAGTGCTTCGGGAGAAGTGCCCCACTCAATCGTGTGTTCCTATTGTTGAGACATATATACTAGACAACATAGACGGGGGTTCATGCCGTCACATTCCCCTTAAGGGGTCGCAATAGGGGTCCTGGGGTCACCAGTTGGCCATTTTCGAGTTATTTGTGTCATAGTCGGATGAAACAAATTTTTTTACAAGTGCTTCGGGAGAAGTGCCCCACTCAATCGTGTGTTCCTATTGTTGAGACATATATACAGACAACATAGACGGGGGGTTCATGCCGTCACATTCCCTTAAGGGGTCGCAATAGGGTCCTGGGGTCACCAGTTGGCCATTTTCGCGTTATTTTTGTCATGGTCGGATAAAACATACTTTTTTACAAGTGCTTCGGGAGAAGTGCCCCACTCAATCGTGTGTTCCTATTGTTGAGACATATATACTAGACAACATAGACGGGGGTTCATGCCGTCACATTCCCCTTAAGGGGTCGCAATAGGGGTCCTGGGGTCACCAGTTGGCCATTTTCGAGTTATTTGTGTCAAAGTCGGATGAAACAAATTTTTTTACAAGTGCTTCGGGAGAAGTGCCCCACTCAATCGTGTGTTCCTATTGTTGAGACATATATACTAGACAACATAGACGGGGGTTCATGCCGTCACATTCCCTTAAGGGGTCGCAATAGGGGTCCTGGGGTCACCAGTTGGCCATTTTCGAGTTATTTGTGTCATAGTCGGATGAAACAAAAAAGATTACAAGTGTTTCGGGAGAAGTGCCCCACTCAATCGTGTGTTCCTATTGTTGAGACATATATACTAGACAACATAGACGGGGGTTCATGCCGTCACATTCCCCTTAAGGGGTCGCAATATGGGTCCTGGGGTCACAAGTTGCCCATTTCCGCGTTATTTTTGTCATAGTCGGATAAAACATACTTATTTACAAGTGCTTCGGGAGAAGTGCCCCACTCAATCGTGTGTTCCTATTGTTGAGACATATATACTAGACAACATAGACGGGGGTTCATGCCGTCACATTCCCCTTAAGGGGTCTCCATAGGGGTCCTGGGGTCAACAGTTGCCCATTTTCGCGTTATTTTTGTCATAGTCGGATAAAACATACTTTTTTACAAGTGCTTCGGGAGAAGTGCCCCACTCAATCGTGTGTTCCTATTGTTGAGACATATATACTAGACAACATAGACGGGGGTTCATGCCGTCACATTCCCCTTAAGGGGTCGCAATAGGGGTCCTGGGGTCACCAGTTGGCCATTTTCGAGTTATTTGTGTCATAGTTGGATGAAACAAATTTGTTTACAAGTGCTTCGGGAGAAGTGCCCCACTCAATCGTGTGTTTCCTATTGTTGAGACATATATACTAGACAACATAGACGGGGGTTCATGCCGTCACATTCCCCTTAAGGGGTCGCAATAGGGGTCCTGGGGTCACCAGTTGCCCATTTTCGCGTTATTTTGTCATGGTCGGATAAAACATACTTTTTTACAAGTGCTTCGGGAGAAGTGCCCCACTCAATCGTGTGTTCCTATTGTTGAGACATATATACTAGACAACATAGACGGGGGTTCATGCCGTCACATTCCCCTTAAGGGGTCGCAATAGGGGTCCTGGGGTCACCAGTTGCCCATTTTCGCGTTATTTTTGTCATAGTCGGATAAAACATACTTTTTTTACAAGTGCTTCGGGAGAAGTGCCCCACTCAATCGTGTGTTCCTATTGTTGAGACATATATACTAGACAACATAGACGGTGGTTCATGCCGTCACATTCCCCTTAAGGGGTCTCCATAGGGGTCCTGGGGTCAACAGTTGCCCATTTTCGCGTTATTTTTGTCATAGTCGGATAAAACATACTTTTTTACAAGTGCTTCGGGAGAAGTGCCCCACTCAATCGTGTGTTCCTATTGTTGAGACATATATACTAGACAACATAGACGGGGGTTCATGCCGTCACATTCCCCTTAAGGGGTCGCAATAGGGGTCCTGGGGTCACCAGTTGCCCATTTTCGCGTTATTTTTGTCATAGTCGGATAAAACATACTTTTTTACAAGTGCTTCGGGAGAAGTGCCCCACTCAATCGTGTGTTCCTATTGTTGAGACATATATACTAGACAACATAGACGGGGGTTCATGCCGTCACATTCCCCTTAAGGGGTCGCAATAGGGGTCCTTGGGTCACCAGTTGCCCATTTTCGCGTTATTTTTGTCATACCCGGATAAACATATTATTTTACAAGTGCTTCTGGAGAAGTGCCCCACTCAATCGTGTGTTCCTATTGTTGAGACATGTATACTAGACAACATAGACGGGGTTCATGCCGTCACATTCCCCTTAAGGGGTCGCAATATGGGTCCTGGGTCACAAGTTGCCCATTTGCGCGTTATTTTTGTCATAGTCGGATAAAACATACTTTTTTACAAGTGCTTCGGGAGAAGTGCCCCACTCAATCGTGTGTTCCTATTGTTGAGACATATATACTAGACAACATAGACGGGGGTTCATGCCGTCACATTCCCCTTAAGGGGTCTCCATAGGGGTCCTGGGGTCAACAGTTGCCCATTTTCGCGTTATTTTTGTCATAGTCGGATAAAACATACTTTTTTACAAGTGCTTCGGGAGAAGTGCCCCACTCAATCGTGTGTTCCTATTGTTGAGACATATATACTAGACAACATAGACGGGGGTTCATGCCGTCACATTCCCCTTAAGGGGTCGCAATATGGGTCCTGGGGTCACCAGTTGCCCATTTTTGCGTTATTTTTGTCATGGTCGGATAAAACATACTTTTTTACAAGTGCTTCGGGAGAAGTGCCCCACTCAATCGTGTGTTCCTATTGTTGAGACATATATATAGACAACATAGACGGGGGTTCATGCCGTCACATTCCCCTTAAGGGGTCGCAATAGGGGTCCTGGGGTCACCAGTTGGCCATTTTCGAGTTATTTGTGTCATAGTCGGATGAAACATATTTTTTTACAAGTGCTTCGGGAGAAGTGCCCCACTCAATCGTGTGTTCCTATTGTTGAGACATATATACTAGACAACATAGACGGAGGTTCATGCCGTCACATTCCCCTTAAGGGGTCGCAATAGGGGTCCTGGGGTCACCAGTTGCCCATTTTCGCGTTATTTTGGTCATAGTCGGATAAAACATACTTTTTTACAAGTGATTCGGGAGAAGTGCCCCACTCAATCGTGTGTTCCTATTGTTGAGACATATATATTATACAACATAGACGGGGGTTCATGCCGTCACATTCCCCTTAAGGGGTCGCAATAGGGGTCCTTGGGTCACCAGTTGCCCATTTTCGCGTTATTTTTGTCATACCCGGATAAACATATTATTTTACAAGTGCTTCGGGAGAAGTGCCCCACTCAATCGTGTGTTCCTATTGTTGAGACATATATACTAGACAACATAGACGGGGTTCATGCCGTCACATTCCCCTTAAGGGGTCTCCATAGGGGTCCTGGGGTCACCAGTTGCCCATTTTCGCGTTATTTTTGTCATAGTCGGATAAAACATACTTTTTTACAAGTGCTTCGGGAGAAGTGCCCCACTCAATCGTGTGTTCCTATTGTTGAGACATATATACTAGACAACATAGACGGGGGTTCATGCCGTCACATTCCCCTTAAGGGGTCGCAATAGGGGTCCTTGGGTCACCAGTTGCCCATTTTCGCGTTATTTTTGTCATACCCGGATAAACATATTATTTTACAAGTGCTTCTGGAGAAGTGCCCCACTCAATCGTGTGTTCCTATTGTTGAGACATGTATACTAGACAACATAGACGGGGGTTCATGCCGTCACATTCCCCTTAAGGGGTCGCAATATGGGTCCTGGGGTCACAAGTTGCCCATTTCCGCGTTATTTTTGTCATAGTCGGATAAAACATACTTTTTTACAAGTGCTTGGGGAGAAGTGCCCCACTCAATCGTGTGTTCCTATTGTTGAGACTATATACTAAGACAACATAGACGTGGGTTCATGCCGTCACATTCCCCTTAAGGGGTCGGAATAGGGGTCCTGGGGTTACCAGTTGCACATTTTCGATTTATTTTTTGACTTACCCGTATAAAACACTCAATGGTATATTCCTATTATTCAGACATATATACTAGACAACTTAGACGGGGATTCATGCCGTCACATTCCCCTTAAGGGGTCTATATGGGTATCCTGGGGTACCAGTTGCCCATTTTCGCGTTATTTTTGTCATACCCGGATAAATCATTTGTTATTAAAAGTGCTTCGGGAGAAGTGCCCCACACAATGGTGTGTTCCTATTATTGAGACATATATACTGGACAACATAGACGGGGGTTCATGCCGTCACTCACATTCCTCTTAAGGGGGTACAATTGGGGTACCTCTTGGGGTCACTAGTTGTCCATTTTCGTGTTATTTTTGTATTTTAATATTTTTCAAGTTCTGTTTTCGAAGTGTAACTTTCTATTATATTACTATTATCTATACAACAAATTCTTCACAGTCCGTTGTGTGATCTTGTTCCTTGTATCCTTGTATAATACACGCTTGGTCCGTTATAAACTATTGCTAATGGGTCCGAAAGTTATCGCTAGCGGGTTATTGCTAGCGCTTATTGCTAGCGCTTATCGCTAAGGTTAAAGAGCTTGATGTTAGCTGTGTGGTAGCAGTGACCAGTTAGCCGCAAGTTTTGTATTTATAAATATTACACATTCTGTTGATTGTTTAATTATTATTTTGTAGTTGATGTTGTATTTTATTCAGATTTTACATCGTATTAATTGATGAATGCTAATTCCAGGGCCATCTGACCTGTTTGTATGTATGTCTGTTTGTATTTACATTGCGTCTTTGGTAATACCAGAATTCCTCCGTGTGACCGATTTACCTATTCTAGTTTATCAGTTTTAAGTTTACTGGTTCCAACTCACACGGTGCCGGATACAGAAAATCAAGCAATAAACCGGGAACCTGTAACCAGGTAACTCTGCCCCAGCTCTAGTCATACCAATTACTGGACGCAAGTAAGCACGGAACCACTACATTGATCAACAACAATCAGCAGATCTATGCATTCAGTCCGTTACGATTTAGTTTCAGTTTCAGTTTGGAGAGACTACCAGTAATGTTTTAGAAATAAATGTAAATTGTTAATTTGTGACTGTGACTGGAGAAATGTGGCTTATGGTATCTGCGACCCGTGTAGATCAAGATCAGCCTACGCATTCGCGCAGTCTGATCAGGGTCTGCACTGGTCGCCATTCAGTCAGCAAGGCCGTAACCAGAGGTAAATACCAGACCAGGCGAACCAAGTCCCGACATGGGGGTCAGGGAGCATTCTCCCCGCCACCACCCCAGGGATTTGTTTAATTCTTTGCATAAAACAAATAATTGGCAAAATGCCCGCCTCGTCTGCCTCATCATGGTTATGGTACTGGTCAGGGAAACATATAATAGTGTATGTTCTTATAATTCCTCAAGACTGAGCTGTAAGACCCAGGGCGAGACTGGCCATATATATATATATATACTCTTTAAATTGTAAATTGTCTGAGACACCACTAACAGACGTCTCATTTACAGAGATTTCATCATACTAATAAAACTCAATAACATTTGTTTCAAAATAACATGCATGTTATTCTCTTCATTTTTTTTCATTTGAAAAGGTTGCGTTAAATTATGTGAATTTTAAAATGGGGGCAAACATAGATTTTGTAAACGAGTTACAAAATTATTTTTTTTCCTTCGATAAATAATTTCCAAGTTATATCGCCATGGTTTGGTGTAAATGTCGTACACATTTTTCTCCTCATCCTCACCTCTTTTGGCTCATGTTAAATTTAGTAGGTTGACTTGATTTGGTTTATTGGTATTTAACGGCCTAACAACAGTTACGGTCATTTAATGCCGGGCCAACAGGTTCGATCCCGCATTTAACCAGCTGCATTAGGGGGAAAGGGATCCCAAAATCAGTACGGAATATTTACATCAAAATAAATATATATTAATGCCTGAAATTCGAACAGTTGAAAACTGTAGGACTAGTTCGATGTACAAGACTAAAGTTTATGGACACACAGATGGCGCCACAACATAATATGTCCTGTTTTTGAAACGGGCGTATACAAAGGAGTACAAAAGAGCTCATCTAAACTCTAACCACACACAACACAAACACAGCTCCCTGGTTTGAAGGTCAATCTCACAGCAGAGGTTATTTGACATTGAACTTGGAAAAGGGCAGCACGTCTGTGTGGGGAATGAAAATATGAATGATGGGTAATATGCACATACAGTTTGAAGCAAATCGTTCATAAAGTAAAGCAGTTATAGGAGAACGGAGGAACGTGCACACACCTACTGGACTGAAACTTCAAAGGTATTTTACCTCGACCTTGGGCATTGGGTGAGCATGTGTGGGGTAGGGAATCTAAATATGGCTGTTAATAAACATGCACATGAAGTTTCAAGCCAATTTGTTACACAGTAAAGCTGTTATAGGAGAATGAAGAAACGCGCTTTCATCTACTGGACCCAAATTAAAACAAGAAATGCGTCTGTCGAACGCGGATGCCACCTGCAGCATATTTGAGAAACTGTGACAAAGTTGTTAACAGAAAAGTGTGACGGACGGACGGACAGACAGACGGACGGACGGACGGACGGACGGACAGACGGACGGTCCAAACACTATATGCCACCCGTTTCATCGAAACCCGATGGCATAAACATTATTTGCCCTTGGGTATGGGGAAAACATGGGTGGGGTGGGGAACCAAACTATGGATGATGATAGTAAACATGCACAGTAAAGAAGTTATTAGAGAATGGAGAAACGTGTACGCATCTACTGGATGCAAATTTCTAGTAATTTGACCTTGACCTTGGGCATGGGTGGGGCGGGGAATGAACATATGGATAATAGACATGCACATTAAGTTTCAAGCCAATCGGTCATACGGTAACAAAGTCATAGCAGAATGGAAAATGTGATGGATGGACAGACGAACGACTTTTGCATCCCTATATCCCATTTTCGCTACGCGATGGGATATAACTTTAACACAGACACAATGGCGTCAATGTAACCACTACTACAAGCTCTCTGAAAGCACGGTGTGTTTGACATACTGGGCCTGAATTAAAGATTATAAACTTTTCTGAGCACATAAGCCTTAATGCATGACAAATCAAAACACAGTCTACATGTTATATAATCTTACTGTTGGACACACCTAAAATCAAATTCAGTCAACCAATCAACATGCTTCCTCATGCTTCCACACGTACATGCATCACTTAACCGAATACATTTGCAATTCTAAGCTTATTATAATATATGTTTGTTGTGGAAAGTACATTTCCATGAACGGAAACCATAATGCACTGAATCGACCCAGATTAAAACGTAGATTCGCTTAAATCCACTCTTCTGTTTTAACCCTGCTAAAATGTAAAATTATGTGGCAACATGCACAACCACCATCTTTGCATCAGTCACATGAGCAACATACTAAAGGCATGCTATGACTGTGTTACCGTATAAACAGGGTCATATAGGAAACAGACAACCAATTGATTTCCCATAGACCCACATTCACACAAACATGACAATCGCAAACTACCTGCGACAAAATCAATTTGGTTACTTCCATTCCTGGAGTTAGTGACCTAAGCCGGTTCTATCTCCATGCCAAACACGGGGTCATGCGGGTTGATTTCCAAAGTTATTTCCCCCTTTTTTGACGGAACAGTCTACTTTCACTTTCGAAATCTCTATCTCACCCCCACATCAAGTCGCACACAGAAAAAATTTAACCTGTGTACAGCATGCAAATAATATAATAAAATGTTTGGCACAGACATACCTTTCCTGCAGCATCTATTTTATTTATCTCTCTGTCATAATAATAACAATCAATGCCGTTGTCCTGAGAATTTACTCCTTGTTGCTAAGCTGTACCAGGACTGGTTTACCGTCTATATTATTCATAAGTTGACTGTGTCCTATTATAGAAGGAGATAATTTTCTGATTTTGTATTAATTATAACAAGTATTCATTAACTTTCATCGAAATATGTTTTCGCATTGATTGGGTCAGTACATGCAGTGCGAGTCGCGACATATTTAGTATGTCGCGACAACCCTCAAACCAGCATAGAAAATTTAACGATTTCATGATTTCCGTTGGTCCACTAATGATGCCCTGTTATACGAATAACCGCATAAATGCTTTACGCAATGACATTTACTCATTGAGTCAAACACTGTTTCACACAACTGATTGGTTTTGCTATTTCCTGTAACAAATGTTATGCAATAATGGACAAAATTCAAAGCCAACCCACACAATTCAAGGTTATTGAGTAAACTTTCGTTTCACACACAGGCAACACTCATTTCAGTATTACAAATTGATTCAATGGGTCCAGAAAACATTGTACACAGGCTATCTATACAAATATAGCAAAGAAATTACCCAAAAGTTGTGCTGGATAAGCAAAATTGGAAGATTTTTTCCGATAAGTAAAAAATAACTATGGTAAATACGGTAATTGGTTTCTTCTGAGAGAATTTGCCAAATTTCCTGAAGCAGATATTTTACTTGATACAATCACTACAGCTAAAATTCTGGCAATGTCCCATAGCTGAAAAGTGGTACTTCTTTGAGAAATTTGCCATATTATGCTTATGGGAAACCAAATGATCTCACCCTTTTCCATTATTAGAAGGTTGTTTTTTTCTCATTTTGATGATTTTCGATATTTTGTTTTGCGTCGAATATTGTCGTGAAATGATGGCAAATGCCGGAAGACGCGATCGGGCAATACAAAAGATACAACTGGTACCATTGCAAACAGCCTGTATAAACAGGGTCATATAGGAAACAGACAACCAATTGATTTCCGATAGACCCACATTCACACAAACATGACAATCGCAAACTACCTGCGACAAAATCAATTTGGTTACTTCCATTTCTGGAGTCAGTGACCTAATCCGGTTCTAGCTCCATGCCAAACACAGGGTCATGCGGGTTGATTTCCAAAGTTATTTCCCCATAAAAGACGCGTGTTACCAGACGGAATACATACAGAACCTTTCTACTGATTTAATAAATCAATCTAAAGACTCTGACGATCCGGGGCTAGCTGGGTGTCAGAAGGCACCATAAGAAGTTCTTCGCGAACAAACCCACGAGATGGACCATCATCCAAATAGTAGAGCACGGGCTAATCGGGTTTGGTAATAGATCGATCTAGATTATATACATTGAGAGACCACACGGGATCTGTCGCACGGCGGCGACCACCTTCGAGCTCTCCCGGTTGATAGAGGTACCGGACGGCAACATCCGATGGAAGTCTTTTCTCCGCTAAACCAACGGGGCAACCCGCGCGAGACGGCGGATGGTTTGTGCGACACCGTTTTTGCCTGGATAGCATCGACGGGTTTCTTACCGATCAATCTGGTCACCTCGCCGTTCAGTGCAGAGACCACGGAGGATTGCCTGGTCACCCACTCGGTCGATCGCGTATGAGGGTCTACAAGCTCTTTGGCATATTGGTGACCGAACAGTCTCTCAGCCAGGGTTCGATTGAATCGCTCCACGATCGCCTGGTCTCGGTGGATGTTGATGCGGCCGCGTCTGATAGAAACGTCCTGTTTAGCCAATAGATGAGAGACCGCGCCCATGAACTCGCGGCCGGGATCGACCTGGAGAAGATTCGGCCAATTGAGAGGATTCGGGAAAGAGCATCGGCCACCTCCTTAGACTCCTTCGGAGCCAGCGGCTCAGCCCCCTTATAACGACTCGCTACGTCAACGACTGTCAGTGCGTACTTGTACGTTTTGCGACCGACACGATCGTGAGGGAGAAACAGGAGATCTGCTTGGTGAACTTGGTTCGGCACCGGCACTTCGAATTTCGGGCGCGGAATATTGTGAAGCGCGGGTAAATAGATCTGCCAGAGGGCCTGCTTCTTGAGCCATTCCTTGGTGGCGTTTTCGGAAATCTTGGTCGCCACCGCGAGGTTCCTGATGGCCGCGAGTCCCTTCCAGTAGCCGCGGGGGCTGTAGTATGTGTTTGCTAGCTTGCGCACTAGGCGAACCGATAGTTTGGTGTCAAGTTTGTGTGTGTTCATCGTTTGCGAAGTATTCTAATAGATCGGACAATCTCCAACATGTCCTCGCCAGATCGTCCGGTAACTGCGTCGTTAATATTAAACATTTGTTGGAAGACCAATCACAATTGGAGGTTAAGTTCTGAAGGAACTTGGAGGAATCTAATTCAACAGTGTTGATGGAGGAATCTAACATCCGCTTTGCGAAAAGGGTGGCCGATTTTTCGTCCTCGCGCCACGTCTCGAGAGAATCTTGGGCAAGACGAATCATACCCTTTGCGCCAGCTAAACGGTGTTTAAGGGCAGTGTAGCCTACATCGATCATAGCAAAATAAAGTTTGTCAAGTAACATCGTTCTATATATATATATATATATATATTTAAAAACAAGTTTTAAAATAAGTATTGCTTTTGCTTATTTCAATGTCGATTGAATATAGTAGCTGACGAGACCCACCACACCCATTGCCACGACGATGAACGCGATCTCGCGGTCTTTTTGAGCCTCTGACGGTACATAGAAAGTTGGGGCGCGGGATTAATTGGATAGAGACTTCTCAGTGGATATGCCAGCGCGTACTCGCGGTTGTCTTCTTCAACGTTCTGGAAAATTTGTGTGCCATGATTCTCGCGGCGAAGCTCTTCGTTGACCCAGTCCAGATGGGCGGTTCGTTTTTTAGACCATGCTGCGTCTGCGCTCTTGAGTTGTTCTTCAGCTAAATCGTGACGCTTGCGCTCCTCATCTGCGTCTGATTTTCCTATTAACGAGAATAAATAGTTGCTACCGCCGTATGCCATAGCGCTCACGACTGCACCACCTATCATTAGTCCGATCGAAGCCATTATTTCCATATATTAGACGGTAGCATTCCAGCTTTAATTAGATAATCTCCAAACTGCGGCCGCTACATCTAAGGTCACGAGCCCTATGTCTCTCACAGAGAAGTCCAATTTGGGAGAGGCCACTCCTAAAGCCATCTTTGATAGTCGAGCATACCCGATACTGAGACCCGATATCACCACGGCGTGATAAAGCGCATTCACTATCATTTTACCATCGTGTTCAGCCATTGTTGATAACTATAATTATTGCATATAAAAGGGATCGCGATCAATGTTTAAATGGGGCGCAATCGGTTTCGTAACTTTCTTCGGAACCGCGGCTGGTTGTTTTCCCAATCTGGATTGGTGTAATGGGGGTATTTCAGCACACACAGGGTGCCCACAACTGCCAGACCACCACCAACAACCCACGGGACGATCTTCCAATAAGGGTTGGTGTAATAGGGGGCAGGAGCTACAGCAATCGGGGATTGCTCTTCCAACTGCCTCTCCTGTTTCAATTCGTGGATTGGGGGAGAAACAGCTGCCACCGGGTGTTTTGCTGTTTCAACAGCAATCGGGGATTGCAACGACCGTTTGGCCTCTCGAAGCTCGGCGAGTATTTTATCTTGTTTAACTTTTCGGGTGACAGCCGCTGCCCGCCCAGCTGCCTGTCTTTTTGGGTTTTTATGTTGTGCAATCGGGTTCAACTCCAATTTCGATTGGGTTGGAGCAATCGGGTTCAACAGTGTTGGAGCAATCGTGGATTGCGGTTCCATCACTCTCGCAGGTGTGTATTGTGTCATCACTTTCTGAGCTTATAGTTCGTGGGCATATATGTCCAAATTGACAGTGTTTACCCGTGGTCAACACGGTTGTCAGCGGAGCTATGTACATTCCAAACTTGTGATAAATTGAGCAGCAGGCTGTTCTAAGAGTGTGTCCTATAAAAGGGTCAGTCTCTAGATCGTGAATCAACCCCGCGGTGTTTGGTATAGGGAGAAGTAGACTAACAGTGGTGGCGTACAAATGAATAGCCGCCGATCCAAGAGTTTTTGTCATTTCTGCCCCCAATTTGGATTCGTATCGCACATACATTTTATCAATCTCCACATCTGACATCTTTTCCACCTGACAAACTGAGAGACGCCTACCGAGATAATGCTCCGATTGTCCCCCAGCAACCAGCGCAGCTAGCCGCTCGCGTCGCGCCGCGTTTTCATTTTCATTCGGAGTCGTGCCATCTTTCAGGGATTGTGTTTCAGTTCCTCCCAATTCACGATTGGTTTTGGGGACAGTCGGCACGAGTGTTTCTTCCATTAGCTGATCGAGAAGTTCGTCGCAGTTCATTATTTTATTTATTCTGACTAGTCTTATAAGTCTAACATATTGATTTATTACAAAAATAATAAAAGCGCACCACCCGATATTTATGATCACAGCGGAGCAACAAATTGATTCCCACATTGTTGACCATTGTTCAGCATTTGTTCAACATTTGTTCATCATTGTTAAGCATTGTTCAGCATTTTGTTAACCATTGTTCTGCAATTGCTCAGCATTTGTTAAGCAATGTTAAGTATTTGTTAAGCATTGTTCAGCAATTGCTAATTTTCTTAAAATTAATTAATTGATAACGTCATAAGCAGTTGGTTGATCAGTCTTTAGCAGAAGCTTGGCGTGCTTAGTTTCCGAAAGCATCTGTCGAACCTCCAGGCGCTCCTCGCGCGTTGGGATAACGTCGTTCTCTCGAAGACAGTCATCGAATGAGTCTCGGTCCTTGCAGTGAAAGAGGGCGAACAATTTCGTTTGCTCGCGCAGATCCTTGAGGACGGCGTTGTACTTTTGAGTGGAGATCCATACACTTTGCCCCGCATGACGGCCAGAAAATGTGAGCTCGGAGAGCATGTTCTTCTTTTTAGTCATCGCCGCCTTGGCCGAGCAGTCGTCAATCACGTATAGGGTGGGTTCGCCCTGAAATATTTGGTAGAAGACACGCAACCAATCGTGAAGCCTTTCGCCGGGGTCAAAAACGTATATATCAGGGTCGGCCCATATCCACGGGCACCGCTGATAAGTATCGTTGTGCCGCACAGTGGGACACAGGATCACAATGTGTCGAAAGACATTGCGGTAGGACCCCTCGAGTAAGTCGATGATGAAAACCGTTTTTCCACATCCTGTCTGCCCACATATTATGGCAGAGTGGGCATCTTTCGGTAGAGTTAAATCTCCAATCGTGAATTGGTGTTGATTTATTAATAAAGTTGATTTTTTTATTAAATCAGTAGACTGCTGAGACGTATCGACCATCTTCGATGTTGAGTTGTGCGTCTGTAATTATATATAAGTACACGTTCAATGGCCCATCTCCATCCGCCTCTTTGGTTATCTGGATCGTCACACCCTCACTAGCCTTCTCAACTTGGCGTCCACTACCGTGCATTTGGTCGTCGTCGCTGGCTCGCATGTCTAGCCATAACGCGTATTTGGTAGTCAGGAACTCCGCGAGGGAGACGTCCGAGAGCTGCAGGTGTTTGGTAACCGCGGCAACCTCCGGGGAGCGCTTAGAGCCGGAAGCAAACTGCTTTCTGACTTCGTCCCACTGCCGGTGCGCGCGAAGACCCGCGCTGTAGAGTTGATTGGGGACTCCCTCGATCATCACCTCGACCTTCGTAATTTTGGGGTTATAGAATTTGTCGGTTTTTCTAACCCCGAGCGCTAACCGAGCCTCCTCGAACAGCATCAATATGCCTTTCATCGAGCGGGCGGGTACGTTGACGTTAATATTCCACAATGTGTCGCTTTTGTCTTTCGTCATCTTGCGGTGGCGAAGAACTCGGTCGTAAAGTATGGCAACGCGCCCGGCATACTGGGATCTGATCAATCGCGCTAGTTCGGGCATCGTGACCATGTTGTACTCCAACGAAACATTATCGATCGTATACGTCGATGCTATGTCGGTGGCTATGAGAACTCGGCCGTAGTCGTTGAACGTTAGTTCGTATTCGAGGCGGTCTGCCTCTGTAGGGCATGTGACTCTCCAGCAACTCAAAGTCGAGCGGGATGTAGAAGTGGTTGCCGTAAGCGGCCGCGATCGCGTTGTCACTCGCGACGTTATCTGACTTGTCACCAGCCCCGATTCGAAGTCTGGTTACGTTCTTATTTCGGCTGGTGTCAATACCCTGATAGACCGCGTTTTCGCACTCTTGCGCCGTCTTCCACAGGTCCTGATAGCAATGGTAGACGTCACTGTCGTCGATCGACATCACCTCATTACCAGAAATCTTTATCATGGTCGCGACCCAGGTTCTGAACGACGGTTCGGTCCGCGTCCGTCGACGTCAGCGAAATAGTGAAAGCGAGGCGAACAGTCCCCGGCACAATGATGTCGCTAGCTCCGAGGTTGGGGAAGCGGACTAAGAGCTGTTGGTTCTGGTCGATCGTCGATGGGTTGTTCGTAATAACGACACTCTGTCCTTTTGCCCCGAGGGGCTCACGCAGTCTGCGGTATGGATTCAGTTTGTGACCGTGTTGACTCGAAGACATATTTAAATACTCTATTAAACCCGTATGGTTTTGTCTTTAATACATAATTATTATATAATTATAAAGATGGCTGATTACGATATTGACATGGATGAAATCGGCAGAGACGATTACCTCGATGGTGATGATGATGATGATGAAACACCCTTCATAGAGACTCCTGTTCCAATCCAATCGCAATTGGGGGAAATAGGTGGCGCTACCATCACCACTAGTGAAAGTCGCGAATTACTCGAGGGAGCTGTAAATGACTACTACAGTGTACAACAATTTGGCAGAAAAAGGTCTGGTCCCATCTGTCGGTCGCGACTACTGCAAGTTCAAATTTGATCTGAACGGTAGATTGCGACCAAAAGTGGCACCAAATCTCCCAATAGTCAACACGAGAACCGGTAAACCCCTAGCGCTGAGCACCATTGCCGGAAACCCGGGCGGTGGCCAAATCATAAGGAGCGAACTAGGATTCGTAGATTGGAAGAGGGGTGAAACAATTATGTCGGCCCGCGCTGTAGAGGCCCTCCAGTCTACCGACGAAACGATGGCGAAGACAGCCGCCGCGATAGAAACTGTCGAGCTCAGCGAGGTCCCTCGAGTGGCCACCGACGCTATTAACACGGTGGAGACCACGTTCAGCGAAAACGAAATACTCAACCTCGAACAAGGGTCTAACAATGACCCACCGTTACCTCTTCGCGAACTCCGGGGACTCGATAAGGCTCTGCAAACGGTCCGGGGCGAACTGGTCCTTAACCTCTCCAAACTTTCGGCGCTGGATGAACATATCGCGCTAGAAGAAAGGAAACTGGAGGATGCCCGTGGCCATAGAGAATCTACCGAGCGGATCACCGAACGACTGCGGTCTTTGCGGGATGAAAGAGAAGCTTGCTTAGAGGCTGCATCGGCTTGCCGTGAGGCTCTCCGCACCCAAATAAGTCGGATCCGCGAAACAATCTCGAGGGTTCTGCACGAGGAGACAACACTAGGTGAGCGTCTTCGCTCTCTGTTCAGAGAGCAGGGCGTCACGATAGTAAGCATCCTCGCAGCTGTCGGCATGACTATATCAACCATAGTTCTAGCTTTCACTGGCGGTGTGACTGCACCCGCGCCAGCATCCGCACCATCTAAGGAGTGGGTAAACAAACAACTAAAAGCCCTCGCCAATCTCCTGGCTAAATTAGCCGAAAAGGCGGCTGCCGCGCTGCCGGGACTGATCGGAAGTATCGTTTCCTACTTGTTATCTATATTATCAAAAACGGCCGGATGGCTCGCCAAAAATACTTGGGCTTTAATCGTGGCGATCGCCGGTCTCCTACTATTCTCCACCCGAGAGTTCCTAAAACCAAAGCGCAAATAGTCCGAATGCCATGAGGGCAACGACGAGCCCTAATTTCTCTTCCTCGTGGGTTGTGGCACTAGTTCTTAAGGAAATGGTGGAACTTGATGCACTATTTCCTTTTGAACTTGATGATAGAATAGTTCCCGCTCCTGAGCTGGAACTCGATGGTGTGTTTTGTACTGGGGTGGGTGTATCCAATTTGTGAATTGGGGGTTTTATGAAATAGGTTCCATTTACAACTCCGCGCCCAATCATCTTGGGGGGGGGGGGAGCTTGTAAATACCCGTGTTCACGTTCCCGTTGTGGCCGATTTTTGATTGACGGTGGCAATTACGATCTGATTATTGTAACCGTCAACCGGGTCGTCTCGTAGTATCATATTGCTCGGCGCCATATAAAGACATATTCCAAATACATAGTCTACTGGGGTGTGGTCATTCTGCAAAACGTCTTGATAATTCTGAATCGCCTTCTCCAGGTCCACCTTAGCTGAGATGGCGTTCTCTACAAGTGCCAATAATTGTTTTTGCGCGTCAATCGCCGTTCCGACTCCTATTATAGAACTGCGAGTTTGCTTCTGTGCGCCGAGGATGGCCCAGACATATGTGCGAATGGAGTCGTTGAGGCGGGTAGCACCGGCCTGAGTAGATCCAGTGCTTTATCTAACATAAATGATCCCCACGCGGTATTTACCTCCGCAGGTTGCTGAATGAAATCAACGTGGGCCGATTTGAAAGACCATGGTACTGGTGTCACGAAGTCAGTATTCTTTGGTTTTATTGGTGGTGGTGGATCCTTTGGGTGCTTCACAAACCCCATACCCGTTATGTAAACGTCACCTAAATCGAAAGTGTACCAGAACTCTTTCTGTCTCCAGTCCGCGTCTTTTGAACGTTAAATTCGTTACACAGTCTTTAAAACGCCATACGGTCGTATGTGTTGGAAATGGGATTCCAGGCGTCGTCTTGAGGTAGTGGAATACCTAGTTCTTTGAGAATCCTCCTAATAGTATAATACACATGGAAGTTGTAGACACTTCGGAGCATGACATTCTTAGATGTCAGATGGTCTTTATGTGAAACTCCACATCCGGCTGTTGCGCACCATACGGCGAAGTTGAGATGATTCTGCCAAATCGGTGTTGCTTTCCACCCGTTCACGGCCACCATTGTAGTAATCTTGGGCAGCCTATTTTGTTCAAATATGTTAGGGAAATTGGTGGCAAAGCCACTGTCCGGTCTAACTGTTACAGTTGGGTATACAATGGGGGTTAGCAACGTCTTTTTACGTGTATTTACCTCCGACCGCTTACTTTGCATTAGAATTAAAGCCAAAAGCTTTGGTATCCATTGAAAGATATTATTATGTTTGGTACTATCACTAATGTTCAAAAAGAGAGTTGTGAACTTCAAAAGTCAATCGACAACTGCTGCGGGAAAGGCAGGGTAGGCCTCAGATCAATCACCTTCACGGTTGGGTGGGAGAATGTGGAGAAGAGCGAAGGGTTTGGCTATGTGAAGGATGGACGCTCAGTAGGTGTAAAGCTGCCTCCCGGACTGTGGAGTTTTCTTATATTAATTATTATGTTTTCTATGTAATAATAGTGGGTGTTCAGCTTTAAATTATTAATAATTTTTACAAAATGAATTAAAAAATTAATAAAATAAGGAACCATCCTGAAAATTCGTGAACCTCTCTAAGTGTTTATATTATAATTTGCACACCATTTATATGTTGTATAGGAAACTGATGAGTATATATACGTTTGTTTGCCGTTCAACAATTGGTCTCATCTCGTGCATGCCATGTTGTTGATCCGGTATGACGTCCGTCTCGTCTGTTTAATGGTAGCAGTCTCTAAAATGTGAATTTGGCGATGGAATTGCATAGCTCAAAGGTGCCGGCCTAAAAGATTTCTGCCTAAGAGTTTGCAATTTCGGAAACCAAATCACAAAATAGACTCGCCTTACTTCGCTGGTTTCTCTGAATTCGTTTCGGAGAGGAATTGGCAATGGGTTAAAGGCGACCTTTAAAACTAGACTGTGAGCCAACAGATGCGTTGACTTAAGAAAGGTCCAACACCCCAGTGGCTGGGTGCCGGCTAAGAAATCTACCCAGTCGCTGGGGGTATGCACGAGTGGAGGCTTTTGCTATTTTTCGTTGTGCTCAGAGTTTTGGACCAATAATTGATACAAAATTTAATTTATAATAAATTATACCAATATTGTTGCTGTCACACACTACTTTTTATGACATATATTTACCCCTTTGTGTAGGAGCGTTATTATCACCTAATAACGTTACAAATGTTGGTGGTATCATTTTGACTCCCTATATACTATGTGTTACTATATAATAGGTGTTGTGCTTACAACATACATTAATTAGTAGTGTTTTTTCTGTCCAATAATAATTTTTCAATATCTTTATAAGCGATATCGTAGAAATGTATATTCGTAAACGAATCGTTGGGTTTGAACAATGTTATATAATACACCTTAGTTTTATATCCGATACTCATTATCCGTCTTAATGTTTGTATTTGCCCCTTGTATAGTTCGCATAATTGCCGGTATAATATTGTAAATGCAACGTTTTTATCGGAGCGTAATAAATTACGCTGATATTTCATGTATTCGATATCGCCTAGTGTTTTCAATTTATATAATTTATATATAGGACTATAACCCCCGTAATCTTCGTAAACTTCTTCAACAGTCATTATAAGCTTTCAATTCCCATTGTATACTATTATCCATTTTCTCTAATAATAGTGGTATAATTGGTATTGTTTTTTCTGTTCAATTTCCAATATAATTGGGACTACAATACCACTATTTATCGTTCAATACCACCACCAACCCAACTTTTGGTTGGTGGTGTGAGCTACAATACAGCTCAATAACGTTACAAACGTTGGTGGTATCATTTTGACTCCCTCTATACTACTGATGTGTATTGGGTATGATTTGCAAAACAAATGTTGTGTACCAGAAATTGTGTCATGCATATGCGATAACAACGCATGCACGTTTCGTTAAAAGAAAGTGCGAGATTTATGAAAACCCGTAAGTAAAGTAAAGTCGGTATTTTTTAAGAAATTCTGTTTGGAGCGTTTCCCAGAGCTGGAATCTCTGGTTCCCACACCCATGGAGTATGTCCGCACTGTCAAGGTAAACTGCAGCTATACTGCATTTGTGGCTGTGATTGGAGAAATGGGGCTTATGGGTTTTGTGATCAAATTTCTGTTCAAATAGCACAATTCTGTACCTAGGTTATATTTGTGGCTGAGACTGGAGAAATGGGGTTTATTGGTTTTTGCGACCAGTGTAGATCCAGATCAGCCTGTGCATCAGCACAGTCTGATCAGGATCTGCACTGTTCGCCATCCCATCAAACACATGAAATGCTTATAACAAGGAATATAGATTTTTACCAGACTAAAGGAGTGTATTATTTGATCAGGATCTACACGGGTCACAAATCGCATAAGCCCCATTTCTCCAGTCACAGCCAAATTCACTGGCTGTTCCACATGAATTGCATCTGTGGGTTTTTGGGAAATTATTGTTGCGCCTGCTTTAGCAGAATGAGCGACATAAGGTCGCCGCTTTTTCCATCGTCCTCGTCGTCTTCGTCCGAAATGTCAAAATGTTTGTATAAGCTTCTTCATCATGGTATAACTTTAATATTACTTGGAACACACTCATGCCACCATTAAAGGTGCATGCCCACTCAGTAGGCATGAAATGTTCTTTATAGGAATTACATAAGTGTATAATTGTGTCACTATTACACCAGTTCTAAACATTACGAGTGCCCGCCATACAGACATAATCATTTTGTAATATTTATTTTACTGATAGTGACGCGCGGTGGTATCGGGCTATTTTCATATGCAAATGAGGCATGATCTCTTTTAATTATTTATGCAAATTAAATAAGTCACCTAAAAAAATAGTATTTTCAACAGATTATAAAGTATAATCATTGAACATCAAACAAATAAATACAGATAATAACTAGTAATGTCCGTTAACATGTTAAGGAGGAAACACGGTTATCGCCCCTTATATCAGTGTGCAAATTTACGTCTGATATAACGTTTATAATAATGCAACTCAATACATGAGGAAATGGTGAATGAATGTTCATTTTGCCAAAAAATGTCTCCCATGATGTCTCTGATATAAAAAAACATTTTGTGCCTACTGACTGGGCATATAACTTTAACATGACATTGGCCTTTTTTACCTTCACATTTTCCGGAAACACTTAGCCATTTGTTTTGCGTGAAAAAGTTTGTACAAGTATCTTCATCATCATATATCGTTTAATATTACTTAACGGATTGATTCAATATTTGGAAACTTGGTACATGTCATCATTCAGAACACCCTCATGCCGTCATTAATATGACCTTGATCTTTTTTATCTTCACAAGTTTGCGGAAACATTTAGCCATTTTTTGCGTCAAAAAGTTTGTTCAAGTTTCTTCATCTTCTTATAACATTAATGTTACTTGATGGATTGCTTTAATGTTTGGACACTTGATACATGTAAGCATTTGGAACACACCCATGCTGCCATTGACATGACCTTGACTTTTTACCTTCACATTTTTGTGGAAACACTTAACGGTAGCCATATT
Organism: Conchocele bisecta; assembly: GCA_029237695.1. Lineage (NCBI taxonomy): Eukaryota > Metazoa > Mollusca > Bivalvia > Lucinida > Thyasiridae > Conchocele > Conchocele bisecta. The sequence continues at coordinate 32,468,571 of CM055267.1, forward strand.
TCGTCAAAAATGTTGTACAAGTTTCTTCATCATGATATAACTTTACATGGTTGTGGAAACACTTAAGTCATTTTTTTATGTCAAAAAGTTTCTTCAACCTAAACCTATTAGTGTTTTAAGCATGCACTTGTGATGCTTACTTTAGCCCATGATCATGCTATGGTTAAATTCCTCGGCAAGCACAACACTGCTTCTGTGGCAGAATTCTTATGCATCTTAAAAAAGTGATTTATTTCTGCCAATCAGGAAAGACATCCTAAGCGAATTTTTTTTTTTATTTAACAGTCTGCTATTAAGAGGTTTTGAGCAGACGGGCCTAGGCTGCTAGAATGGAGCTAGGCAAATCAGGAGCTAGACAGACCACGATTCATGACAAATGTACAGGTAATTTTTGTTATGTCGCAGTTGACCAGACTGAGCAAAATATATCGACATATCCGAACTTCGAGATAAAAATTTGCCAAATTTCGCGACCAATCTCGAAAAAAATCCAAACAGAATCTCTAAAAAAATACCTACTTTACTTTACTTTACTTACGGGTTTTCATAAATCTCGCACTTTCTTTTAACGAAACGTGCATGCGTTGTTATCGCATATGCATGACACAATTTCTGGTACACAACATTTGTTTTGCAAATCATACCCAATACACATCAATGAATAATCGTTACATCTAAATGTCAACGCTCGCCGTATCTTATGATGATGTTATTTTTCAATCGCAAAATGCAAGACACGCATTTCGTCCCCAAACCACGTCAGACCTAGAATCGTCGGCCACAAACAAATTCGGCCCAAGTCAATCAAATCGGCGTTAAGAAATGTTCAAGAAAAGTTCAATTGACTTGATTGCCACGCCGTTTATTTCATCTTCATGTTGAAGTGATCCGATGTCACATTGATTAATTGGTTAATTATGGTTTAAGTGAATTCCTTTAACATGTTTGTGCAACGTTTAAGACATTTTAGTGCTGGCGATTTTGATTTCTATAGATTTGTGAAAACTCACCTGAGATAATCTCTCTGGATCAGACTTGGCGGTGCCAGGCGCTTATTTCGAGTTATCAGAACACAAATATGAAGAAAACATGCTATCGGGACTTGATTTCCACCGATATTGATTTATCAGGAGTAAAATACATGATCATTATAGGGAATTCGGCCGGGACCTTGGAAGTATATCAAGATAAGCAGGTATATCGAGGTAAGCGATATGGAGATAAAGAGAATCAGCTGTATATACATGTGCATGTTTACAGTATGTATGTGACAGTGACTGGAATCATAGGGCCTATGGGATTGGTGGTCGGCCTACCTTCTGATAGTTTTCACTTCTGTTGCAGGAACTTGGAAACAACATCCTAGAGAACAGTAAAAACAGTTCAGTTTTACAAGAAATATTGACCTCGGCTACCATTATGGTTGTGAGTGTTACATCGTCTACAACTCAGGGGTAAGTCTCATATTGTGTCTCACTAAACATGCTACAGTGAAGCTTCGCTAAACCGGACACCCTGGGAGGTTCGGTTTAGCGAGGTTTCACTGTAAATCAGGCATTTGATTATTCCGAGCCGTAGTTGTGTGCTATGATCATGAACGGGCATTATCACCCGAGACCAATGACCAAGAAACCCATCAAAATTATGATCACATACGTTTCTTGTTGTCTAGTTTAGAGAGGTTCCACTGTATCTGCTGAAAGTTTGGATGCCGGAGAATGGAGTATGGAGGAGATATATTAATGTTGTAGCCAAAGGGAGAATAGCAAATTAATTGGTGTTTTTAATCCTTAGACTGTGGGAAATGTAAATTGTTGCACACATTCATGGCACCAATACTATTACTTTGACCTTATGAAGCTTCTCAATTGTTTTCAATCACATAGTCGTTGTTTTTGTTTACGGTCAAGTATGCCAAGGGGCATAACCATGTTTTTCAAACCTGATGTCTATTCCACATTTTGCTGCCAAAACAAACTTTTGGCTATTAAACACACTCAATCTAAAAAATATTTAAATGCAAGTACTTTTTCATCAATAACTAAAATGTCATCCTTCATAAACAGATTTAGTGATGAAATTTCTATCAAATATTCATTTTATTGCGGAAAAACAATTTTCCTATGAGAATGTTAAAATTCTGTCAAATAAAATCAATATTTGATGGAATTTCATCAAATAAAACATTTGGGGAGGGTAACTTTTGTTACTGATGACAAAGTACTTACAGTTAAAGATATTTTGATTTAATGTGTTTTATAGCCAAGCGTTCGTCGGCAGAAAAACGTGGAATGACAGTAATTTCCTAATTTACTAATGTCTGTTACAGGGAACTGTTGACAGATGATGAAATGAAGATTGTTATGGAAGCCTGCGAGATAGTAAGTGTTATGGAAGCATGCGAGATGGTAAGTGTTATGGAAGCCTGCAAGTTGGTAAGTGTTATGGAAGCCTGCGAGATGGTACGTGTTATGGAAGCCTGCGAGATGGTAAGTGTTATGGAAGCCTGCGAGATGGTAAGTGTTATGGAAGCCTGCGAGATGGTAAGTGTTATGGAAGCATGTAAATGTTATGGAAGCCTGCGAGATGGTAAGTGTTATGGAAGTATGTAAGTGTTATGGAAGCCTGCGAGATGGTAAGTGTTATTGAAGCCTACGAGATTGTAAATGTTATGGAAGCCTGCGAGATGGTAAGTGTTATGGAAGCATGTAAGTGTTATGGAAGCCTGCGAGATGGTAAGTGTTATGGAAGCCTGCGAGATGGTAAGTGTTATGGAAGCCTGCGAGATGGTAAGTGTTGTTATGGAAGCATGCACTATGGTACGTGTTATGGAAGCCTGCGAGATGGTACGTGTTATGGAAGCCTGCGAGATGGTAAGTGTTATGGAAGCCTGCGAGATGGTAAGTGTTATGGAAGCCTGTGAGATAGTGAGTGTTATTGAAGCCTGCGAGATGGTAAGTGTTATGGAAGCCTGCGAGATGGTAAGTGTTATGGAAGCCTGTGAGATAGTGAGTGTTATTGAAGCCTGCGAGATGGTAAGTGTTATGGAAGCCTGCGAGATGGTAAGTGTTATGGAAGCCTGCAAGATGGTAAGTGTTATGGAAGCCTACGAGATGGTAAGTGTTATGGAAGCCAGCAAGATGGTAAGTGTTATGGTTATGTCTAGTTATGATCTTGTCTTTTTTTCTGCTAAATATAGTGACTGCACGGTGAACAGTCTTTACCTGACTTTGCTTATATGCTGGGGTTTCATCGGCCACAATGACCTGACACCAGATCAGTTTATTCTAATTTCAGGGATGAATATATAGTTTTAACCCACCTGAGCCAAAGCCTCAAGTGAGCTATTCCTACTGCGTTTCGTCCGTCCGTCAGCTGTTCACACTTTCAAACGTCTTTTTCTCACGAACCGCTGGGCCAATTTTGGCCAAACTTCACATGGATGATCTATGGGTGGGGGCACGTCAGAATTGTATAATTGGAGGTCGTCGCATAATCCAAGATGACCACCATGGAAAAGTAGGTCAAAATTCAGCGGGTATGATACTCTTTAGACACAAAGCTTATCTGGAGCTCTGCATGTATTGTCTATATCTCCTTAGGTATTGCTGGTGGGCTGACCAACCTGTGTAAGATGCCTGCCTGTAACATTATGTTGCTTGGGGCTGATGCCAAGGTCAAAGTCAAATACTTAGTCTCTTTACAAAACTTAACATCAGAGAAATATGTTGTAATTTCTATTTCCTTCATCTAAAATACTTAATATTTCACACATGTATTCCTGTAAGGGTCTACTACCATGCTGTGTCAAATCCACGACCGTCCAACCCCCGCTGATCCCAAGGTCAAAGTCAAATACATAGGTCAAATACTTTAAATAGTCTCTTTACAAAACTTAACATCAGAGAAATATGTTATAACTTTTATTTCCTTCATCTGGCACCTGGTTAAGAAGTTTGCCACAGTTCTCCAATCTGCCACGGGGCATTTGGGTTCCAATTTTTCTTGTTTAATTAATGGAATGGAACGGACCATGTTATATTTAGTTGTGACAGTGTTAATTGCTTATGATATCCTAGGGATGGGCCGTGGCCTAGGGGATATGGCATTGGATTTCAACCGACGGTTGTGAGTTCAATCCTCACCCTAGGCATGAAAACTACTTGCATATTATTCCATCTCACTTGTCTTTCAGATGAGACTTTAAACTGTGGTCCCGTCTCTTTATGAGCTTAGCTGTTGCTGCGACTTTAAACCCATTCACTTTCATTTTTACCAGAGTATTCACTCTGGTTATAGGACGATCTCCATCCACGTGGTGTATTCTTACATATCCAAATTCTCCCGAAGTCGGCAGATTTTTTTGCAAAACATAATTACTGAAGCTGCTATATTTACTATTCATCGTAACAAATGAGTATTTAAATTTTATAATTTGTGATTAATATAAATAACAAAATACTGAAAGTACTGACACGAGGTTATCTCTAGAATGGGTTGATGAAAATCTCCCCCCATCACCACCTTCACAGACACTGTCCACAAAACTTTTAATGTATTTTCATATACATTGTTGATATTGTGCTCGGGAGCATACAAAATGCACATGCTAGCTAGAACCAGTCTGTTGGTAACAGAGGACGTAATATCCCTACATGTATACCCACCTAACATAGTCATAATGTATGTCTGCTTGTGGAGAAGTATGTGAAAAGGCGAGACAGCATTTTCTATAAAAGAGCTATCCAATTTAGTATAATATCTATACATAGACAATATAGTGGTGGTGGGGTGGTAGAGATTCTATTTACCGGTATATGCAATAATTCCCCATTATCGTACCATAACTATTATGTATGTTGACTGGTAGAGAGTTCTCTAGGTTAAATCTCTACCAAAGCTGCATATCATTGGTATAAATGTATAGCACATGGTGGGGGTAAAACAGAAAATAAAAACAGTATATCTGTGTAGAACAGCAAGCATGTGGCATGTATTGGTGGAGGGGGGGGGTGGGGCAGATTTTACTAGGAAATATCCCCTCCCCCCAAAAAAAACAAAAAACAACAGTATATCTGTGTAGAACAGCAAGCATGTGGCATGTATTGGTGGGGGGGGGGGAGATTTTCGTAGGAAATATCCCCCCCCCCCAAGCATGTGGCATGTATTGGTGGGGGGGGGGGGATTTTCCTATGAAATATCCCCCCCCGCCACCATCTACCATATGCACAGTGGATATGGACGTCTCTTTGTAGACAAGAACAGCCCACGATTGGGGGAGTATTTGTGATGAAATGAAATAATGTATGTTGGTGTAGAACAGATAGCATGTGGCATGTATTGGTGGGAGAGGGGAGATTTTCCTGGGAAATATTCCCCCCGCCACCATCTACCATATGCATAGTGGATGTGGACGTCTCTTTGTAGACAAGAATAGCCCACGATTGGGGGAGTATTTCTGAAGAAACAAAATAATGTATGTTGGTGTAGAACAGACAGCATGTGCCATGTATTGGGGGGGGGGGGGGGAGATTTTCCTAGGAAATATCCCCCCCCCCCCCTCCACCATCTACCATATGCAAAGTGGATGTGATTGTCTCTTTGTAGAGAAGAATAGCAGGTGATTGCGGGAGTATTTCTGATGAAATGAAATGTATGTTGGTGTAGAACAGATAGCATTTGGCATTTATTGAGGGAGGGGGGGGAGAGGGGAGATTTTCCTAGGAAATATCCCCCCCCCCCCCACAACCATCTACCATATGCATAACGGATGTGAATGTCTTTTTGTAGACAATAATAGCCCACGATTGGGGGAGTATTTCTGATGAAATTAAATGTATGTTGGTGTAAAACAGATAGCATTTAGGGAGGGGGTGTGGGGGGGGGGGCGGTGGATTATTTTTCCAAGAAATATCCCCCCCACCACCACCATCTACCATATGCAAAGTGGATGTGAATGTCTCTTTGTAGACAAGAATAACCCAGGATTGGGGGAGTATTTAATTGAAACTTAGCAAATCTCCCCCACCCCCTCCCTCAATTCATGCCAAATGCTATCTGTTCTACACCAACATACATTATTGTATCCCCCGGACTTCGTCGGGGGATACTATGGGTTTGACAGTGGGCCGCGTCCGCGTCCGCGTCCGCGTCCGCGTCCGCGTCCGCGTCCGCCGCAGACACTTCTTGTCCGGAGCATAACTCGAACACCGTTTAGAATATTTTCATGAAACTTCACACGTGCATAGACCACGACCCGAAGGTGTGTCGCGCACAAGAATGACAACTCTTGCATAGCTGATTGTTGAGTTATCTCCCTTTTTTGTTTCACACACTGATTTCGTGTCCGGAGCATAACTCGACCACCCTTTGGAATATTTTCATGAAACTTCACACATGCATAGACCACGACCCGAAGGTGTGTCGCGCACAAGAATGACAACTCTTGCATAGAGCTAATTTTTTAGTTATCTCCCCTTTTTTGTTTTGCGCACTCTACAAACTGGACATTAATGCATGAATACCCGTTTTCTCGTGTGCTCTGTACATCTTACCTGTAGACAGAACAATAGCCTTCTCTGGTTGAACAATAGTGACTGGGAGAACCATTCACCTGTGCATGTGCTAGCATGTGCAACTGACCACTGACCACTTACAGGTAATTTATACAGGTAAATGATTATACATGTATTACATTTCCGTAAACTGTGTTGAAAATATTGTGGCAATATGTGGACCTGTGCAGATATGATATGTAGATAAATATAGGACTATTAAACATATTTATGGGCTCCAGTAGCGAGCATTATTTTTTTTTAATTTACTTTCTTTCTTTTTTTTTCCATTTTTTGTTTACAATTCTTTTTCAATTTTTGTCTAGTAGCATAAGGTCGTAAGTGCTATATACGGACTATTATCATATAATAAAACAATTATTGACTAGTGAGCCATAGAATCTGATATTCTATGGCTCACTAGTCAATAATTGTATATGTTCGGGCCAGTGAAAATTGCTTTCGGGCCTAGGCTCGAGGTCAAGGTGGGATAAGGCGAGACATTTCCGCGGAATTCTTGTTATTTTTTATTTTTAAACTTATTTTTTCAATTTGTTTTTCAATTTGTTTTTAAAATTTTGTCTAGTGGCATAAGGTCGTAAGTGCTATATACAGACTATTATCATATAATAAAACAATTATTGACTAGTGAGCCATAGAATACAATCTGATATTCTATGGCTCACTAGTCAATAATTGTATAATATGTTCGGGCCAGTGAAAATTGCTTTCGGGCCAAAGCTCGAGGTCAACGCGGGACAAGGCGAGGCATTTGATTCCGCGGAATTCTTGTTTACTTATCTCCTTTTGTTGTTTCATGCACTGATTTCGTGTCCAGAGCATAACTCGAACACCCTTTGGAATATTTTCATTAAACCTCACACATGCATATACCACTACCCAAAAGTGTGTCGCGCGCAAGAATGACAACTCTTGCATCGTTATTTTATTTTTTACTTATCTCCCTTTGTTGTTTCATGCACTGATTTCGTGTCCGGAGCATAACTCGAACACCCTTTGGAATATTTTGTATTCAACTTCACACATGCATAGAAGACGACCCAAAGGTGACACATATAGAATGACAACTCTTGCGTCGTTAATTTCTTAGTTATCTCCCTTTGTTGTTTCGTGCACTGATTTCGTGTCCGGAGCATAACTCGTACACCCTTTGGAATATTTTCATGAAACTTCATACATGCATATACCGCGACCCTAAAGGTGTGTCACGCAAGAATGACAACTCTTACATCGCTAATTCTTTAATAAACTATTTGTGTATCTGGGGAGGGGGATACACATGCGCTTGTCGACAAGCGTCCATTTCTAGTTATACCCCCACAAACAAAGTTTGTTGGAGGTATATAGGAGTCAGCTTGTCGGTCTGTCGGTCGGTCGGTCGGTCTGTTGGAAATTCCCTTCCGCTCTATATCTTCTACACCCATGCATGGATTATAAAATGGCTTGGCACAAATGTTTCTCATGATGAGAAGGTATGTCGCGATCAATAACCACGCACCTACGTCCAAGGTCACAGTTGAAGGTCAAAGGTCAAACCTATCGAAATTACCTTCCGCTCTATATCTTCTACACCGATGCATGGATTATCAAATGGCTTGGCACAAATGTTTCTCATGATAAGAAGGTGTGTCGCGATCAATAACCACGCATCTACGTCGAAGGTCAATGTCACAGTTGAAGGTCAAACCTATTGAAATTCTCTTCCGCTCTATATATTCTACACCGATGCATGGATTATCAAATGGCTTGGCACAAATGTTTCTCATGATGAGAAGGTGTGTCGCGATCAATGACCATGCACCTACGTCCACGGTCAAGGTCACAGTTGAAGGTCAAAAGTCAAACCTATTGAAATTCCCTTCCGCTCTATATCTTCTACACCGATGCATGGATTATCAAACTAATCCCAGGGTCAAGGTCACAGACTTGATGTGTAACGCTCGGCTAAATGGCTTATAACAAAAAATGCCTCGTTTTCTTTGGCTGCCAGTGGGGGTATTCGTGTGCCGACAGGCCACATTTCTAGTTTCATCAGAAATACTCCCCTACTCGTGGGTTATTATTTCTACAAAGAGACTTTCACATCCGCTACATATGGTAGATGGTTGGGGGGATATTTCCTAGGAAAATCCCCCCGTCCCTCTTGCCAAATGCTATCTGTTCTACACCAACATACATGATTTCATCAGAAGTACTCCCCCAATCGTGGGTTATTCTTGTCTACAAAGAGACATTCACATCCGCTATGCATATGGTAGATGGTTGGGGGGGGGGATATTTCCTAGGAAAATCTCCCCCCCCCCCCGCCTCCCTCAATACATGCCAAATGCTATCTGTTCTACACCAACATACATTATTTCATCATGAGGGAGGCCCTGGGGTGGTATTCTTGTCTACAAAGAGACATTCACATCCGCTATGCATATGGTAGATGGTTTTTTTTTTGGGGGGAATTTCCTAGGAAAATCTCCCCCCCCCCTCACTCCCCCCCCCCCCCGCCAATATGCTAACTGTTGTACACAAACATTTTCACTTGATCAGAAATCTTCCCCCAATCTTGTGATATTCTTGTCTATCAAGGGACTTACACTATGCATATGATAGATTGGGGTGGGGTGTGAGGGCGGTGATTTTTTATGCTTTGTAGCATTCAAACACAAACCTTTGGGTGGGGGTGAATTTCCAGGGTGGGGGGGGGGGAGAATTTCCTAGGGTCGAGCCTGGAAATATTCCCCCTGGGGGGAATATTTCCAGGCTCGACCCTGGAAATCTTCCCCCGTGGGAGGGAAAATTTCCAGGGGGGAGAATTTCCTGTGACACCGGTATTATGGTGGCTTAGGAAATAATTTAACACACACAATGGTTACAATACTAAATCATTTAATTAGAAAATGTAGGTCACAAAATTGTTACAATGCTAAATCATTAAAGTAGAACATGTAGGTCAAGGTCACCTGCTATATGTCCGTTTCACGCTCTGGCGGCAGTACTTTCAGTATTTTTATTCATAATATCATGTTTCATTTTGCCAGATTGAAGAAGACGCATACTAAGAAGACATGGGAATGTCCCTAGGGTCGCTGGGTAAATCCAAGTCCGGCCGAATACGGGGACCCCTCGTCGACTCCAAAACCAAAGCAAGAATTTCCAAAACATTACAGGTAACAATTGCCATAGTAACAATTGCCATAGTAGCCATAGTAACAATTGCCATATCAACAATTGCCATAACAATGGCTGTGAATGGAGAAATGGGGCGTCTGACCTTTTGCAACCAGTGTAGATCCAGATCAGCCTGTGCATCCGCACAGTCTGATCAATATCATCACTGTTCGCTATGCCATCAATGATTCATTCGGCTTATATTTAAGGGTGGGAATTGGCTTGAACACCTTCCATACCCTGTGGAATCAATGAAACACCCGCCATGCTTATAACCAGCAATTCAGATCGTACACAGGGTACAGGAGTGCTATTTGATCAGGAGCTACACTGGTCACAAATCTCATAAGCCCTATTTCTCCAGTCACAGCTGCATATGTACTATATTCTACTGAACTCTAACAGGCTAGATTGTTTCTACATGCTGATCATGGAAATAGTTGTAACAACAGAGCTCCAGTTAAGGTGCGTAATTTGACCAACTTGGGGTGAAATTTTGTTATTTCTTCATCAAAAACGGCAAGTTGGGAGTCCTTTAGAATCGTCTCATTGAGACGATTCTAAAGCACTCCCAACTTGCCATTTTGATGGAGAAATAAGAAATTTACCTCCAAATTACGCACCGTAACTGGAGCTCTGAACACTGCTGACATGGATCACTAACTGACAAAGAATATAAATAGGAATACTCGTTTATTGCTTAAGCCATGCTGGCTCTTGAGCACAATAGTAATTAACAAACATACAATCAACGTGACAATGCAAGCAAGATGACGGACAGTGGATATAAAAAGTAGTGTATGTGTACACTAAATAGCAGTTTTGTAAATACAAAGTTACAATGCGAGGTGGAGAGAGTGTAATTTATATGGAAAATTCTGAAAACACTTGAATGTAAGAAAAGAGTACAGTGAAATGTTGTCAATCACCAAAGTATGCAAGAAAATGGCCACTACTGATCAGACATACGCAAATAATACGAATACGCCTGCGTATATCTATCAATGTATATGAACATTTAAGTTGACATACGTTTTATCATGCTTCATATAGAGAATACCAGCCTAGTGTCTGTTGATATCAAGTTTATCGGGCAAGGCTTGCCGAGAAATTCCTACCGTTTCCGAGCCGAGCCTGATAAACTTTGTATCAACAGACACTAGTCTGGTATGCTATTTATCAGATAATGTTTTATGCTATCTGATGGTCAAATATAAAATATTAATGTTATGTTCAGCATTTAGGTCTTGTTTTATCAATACAATTTTAAACGGTCGTCTGATTTCGATAATATTTGGCTACATTGTGTATCTAGGCATGATGTTTTTTTTCTCGCCTGCTTTAGCAGAAGGCGCGACTATGGTCGCCCATAGTCGCCGCTTTTTCCGTCGTCGTCGTCCGAAATGTCAAAAACTTTGTACAAGCTTCGTCATCATGGTATAACTTTAATATTGCTTAATAGATTGCTTCAATATTTGGATACTTGATACATTTGAGCATTAGGAACACACTCATGCCACCATTAACATGACCTTGACCTTTTTTACCTTCACATTTTTGTGGAAATACTTAAGCATTTTGGACACTTGATATATGTGAGCATCCAGAACACACACATGTTGCCATTACCATGACAACCCTTTGTACCTTCACATTTTTGCAGAAACACTTTTTTGTGTCAAAAAGTTTGTACAAGTTTCTCCATCATGATATAACTTTAATATCACTTAACGGATTGCTCTTCAATATTTGGACACTTGATACATGTGAGCATTAGGAACACACTCGTGCCACAATTAACATGATCTTGACCTTATTACCTTCACATTTTTGCAGAAACACTTAGCCATTTTTGCGTCAAAACGTTTGTACAAGTTTCTTCATCATCGTATAACATTAATATTACTTGATGGATTGCTTCAATATTTTGACACTTGATATTGATACATGTAAGCATTTGGAACACACACATGCCGCCATTAACATGACCTTCACCTTTTTGAACTTCACATGAAAAACGGGAAAAATTTCCGATGACTTATCTTCTACTTCTACTTCACCGCTCGTAACCAAATTCGGTGACATGTTTATCGCGGCAAGACGAAGCAGCCTATTTATTTTGAAAAATTTCCGATGACTTATCTCCCCTTGGCAGCCATTTTTAATTTTCTGACAATCCTTGTCCACGCAATAACTCAAGTTCTACTTGACGGATCGTGAACAAATTTCAATATACATGTTTATCACGGCAATAACTTTCAGTGAGTTATCTCCCCTTGTTAACTGGCCTTGCCTCGACAGGCGTATATTGTGACCTTCGGCACTCTTGTTTTCTGTCAAAAAGCTTCTTCAACCATGACCTTTTTTTGTGTTTAAGAATGCACTTCTCTGACGGTTTTTGTGATGCTTACTTTAGCACATGCCCATGATCATGTTACGGTCAAATGCCTCGGCAGGCGCAACACTGCTTCCGTGGCGTAATTCTTGTGTTGTATATGTGCCCCATGTCCTAATCCTAAAGGTCACTGAAGAATTGAATTCAAATATAGCATTTCCGTTCGGGTCTTTGGTTTTGTCAATCTAATTTATAACTCATTGCTGGATTTCATAGAATGTGAACTACAGTGAAATACACATACCACTTGATAATGACAGCAATGTAATGACGCAACATAAACACGTCCATGTTTCTTTAGAAAAAATAATAATTATAGGCACATTTGAGACCCGCCATGTGATTTTGTACCTTTGGACGTCTGCGTAATTCCATGAAATATGATTACAAAATTTACAATATTTTCCGTAAATGGCATCAAAAGTTGACATTATTTTTGAATGGCCAAAGGTACAAAATCACATGGCGTGTCTCATTTATAACTACACATTACCTGATAAATTGAATACCAGACTACCGGTAGTGTCTTGTTGACATCAAGTTTATCAGGCTCGGCTCGGAAACAGTATGAATTCTGAGGCTCATCTTCTTAGCGTTGCCAAATAAACCCGATATCAAATGAAGGTTGTCCGGTCAGCGCAATCGGTGACGAGCGAGCTTCTCGCCAATGCAGCCCGTGTTCGATCCTCGACCGGGGCAGTATGTGAAATGGTATCGTGGTCGCAAGATAGGAAAAGTAGGTTTCTTCCGGGTACTTAGGTTTCCTCCCATATTAAGGATCACCCTTCCGCCCCCATCTGTGCCAGTGAAAGCACTTGTATTAGTGATATCGCGCTTGTTTTTAATCATTGTAAAATAAATATAGTTTTAGCTTTAAGCCTGATATCCTCTATGACATATGTGGTTCATGTGTTTCAGCAAAAGTTGAGCAAACAGAGCCAGACGTGGGGTGGCAGTACGACAGTGAAAAAGCAGGTGGCCGGTACAGCATCTAGTGTCGCCTTCACGCCCTTGCAGGTAGGCTCTCATAGTAATTACGTTTCATGGATGGACTGGCGATCAGCGTAGTCAGGTATAAGCTTGCTGCCATGCTGGCCTTGGGCTACATTGGTCACAGAGGTAAGCCGTTACATACCCTTACCGGTAATCAGGTAAGCTTGCATATAAACAGAGCTCCTTAGAATTTTAGGAATTGACTGTTTAACTCAATGGACATGGAGTCAAAATGACTCCTTGCCAATTTAGTTTAGGAGTCATTCAACTGTCAGTCATTCAATTTTAAAAATTGCATTTGCTCTTAAGTTGGACAATTTATTTGATAATAATGCAGAAATAGATAATTTGCAAGCTATTTTTTTCAAAATGGCTGTGATAATGTAATAAATTAAGTATAATAATAATTAATAAATTTATCCTTAAATTCAAAATTTTCTCCCATCAAATTATACTTATTGCTAGATAAGTTTTTGGTGAAATAGGCTACAGAAATGTGTTCAGGTGACACTTGGAGAAATGGGGGAGTATGGGTTTTCCGCACGAGTCTGATCATTATCTGCATTACTGTTCGCTGTTTCCATCAGTGAAACCACCCACCCTTGCTTCTAACAAGTAATGTGGATCGTTATTTTCAAAGCCATACATGAATGTGCTATTTGCATAACAGATGCTGCGCCTGCTCACAAATCCCATAAGTTCCTATTATCACCAGTCCACTAAACCAGAAGTAAACCTCAAATGAGACAAAACACCATTGAGATTGTTTTGTACCTTGGGACCATATGGCGTTAATGTTTCATTAAACCCTTTATACCGCCCTACACACCAACAATTGTCGACTGCTGTTTGCTTTTATTTATTTCTTGCCATTATTTCTCCTAAGAAAACCTTAAGTTTTAGAACCAACACTTCAAGAATCATCTGCAATGATTTCAAATGAAAGGGCTGTCCCAAAGCATGTTTGTTTTTTTTGATGATAAAAAATGGAAAATAGATAAAATAAATCAGCAGTACGGACAAAAAGAATTAAGATAGTTGGTTGTCAAGGTGAAATTACAGTTTTACAATATTTTTTCAATAAATAACATGTTAATATCAAAAGTTGACGACATGTTTACCGAAAATATTGTAAAATTTTGTAAATCGTATGTTTCATGAAATGACGCCGATAGTAATCACATCACATTGGTATTTGTCTCAAATGACTAATGCCTTTGCAGGGGGTTGGAGATTGTGATAATCACCCCAGGCTGCGGCTAGAATGAAAGGTCCGATGGAGGCGAAAACGCCCAAATTTAGCTTACTCCAAGCACCGCGTCCTTCGTCAAGGTCGAGAAACAGCTCTGGCATTGAACGCGTCAGCCTTCCACCCACGTTACGTGGACAACGATTATTCAGTTGTCGGCTATGGGTGGGTAGCGGCTGTTTGTTTTAACAGCCTGGTCTGGGCAGTTAACGGCATTCATGGTATAGGGCCCAATGTGTATTTTGTAATTTCATTTCAACCATCGAGCGTGAAGTTCATTACAATTACATTTTACAAAATTTACCGTATTTTTCATAAAATTAAAGTCTCTGAAAATTTATTGTCAACTTTTGACCGCCATTTGACCGGAAAATTAAATGTAAATTTTGTGAAAACATTATTTTTAATGAAATTACACAGATGTCCGAAGGCACAAAATCACATTAGCGTGTTCATTTGTGGGCAAGATCCCGCCCATGATCTGCCAGTGCTCATTTCTTGTAAGCCTAATAAGGATCTATTGTGTTTGTTAGAAACCTCCGGCTTCAGTTTCACTGACAAACAAACTGGTGAATGGTGGCTGCAGAACCCTGAATCAGAATCTGGGTATACACCGTATTGCAAAATACACCCACCTTTCTCGGCATAGCCCACATTTCTTACGAAATTAAGTACAAATTTTGTTTAATTTAAATTAAATCAATGTGAACACCTCAGTAATGTAAGACCATCTATATTAGGGTGTCAGAGTTGGGTCTATCCCATCACAAATTAGCCATAAGTCCAGTTTCCTTGGCCCAACCTTCATTATCAAATGTGGCCTGTGGACTGGTAGAAGCAGGGGTTATCTCCTTGGAGGGACAACGCCAATTGTGATTTTTTGTACCTTCGGACACATCCTGTGGTAACTTTCATTAAAGTACAAAAATTTACAACAATTTTTATTTTTAGCCAGGTTTTTTTTTTAAAACAACCAGGCCTATTGGTAGTTGGCGGGGCGGTCGGGGCAGGCGGCGGGCGGCGTCCACAATCAATGTTTAAGTTTTTCGATGTTCTTTTGAGTCTCCAGTTTCCTTTGTTACTGTACCTCATAGGAACCACAAACTTTTCAAAGCTCCAATGGGGTGACCACCACATTACAAAATAACTATCCAATCAATTGCTGTACCATTTTTGGTCCGCGCCCACCCGCCTTGCGGGAAAAGCGCGATATTAGTCGCCACTTTGGCGTACGTTACGTAACGTACGTGTGTCCGGTTAATTAAAGGATTTTTTGGTTCAGTTGTTTGGTTTCAAGTTGTTTGGTTAATGTGGTTTGGTTTAACAAGTGTTTTTTGGTTAAAGTTTTTGGGTTTAAGTTCCCTTTGGTTAAAGGTTTTGGTTAAGTTTTATTTTTTGGTTAGAAAGTTATTTTTGGTTAAGTTCTTTGGTTAAATTTATTTTTGGTTAAGTTTTTTGGTTTTTAAGGGTTTAAGTTTTTTGGTTTAAAGTTTTTCGTTATACTACTAATACTAAACTCTGCAATCTGCTTTGCCCATTACCTTAAGAAAACTTCATATGGGTGTTTATTTTTCACACTATTTTATTTTCATTCTTACCCCCCTACCCCGTGCGGCCCTGTGCACCCAATGTCAATGGTTCAAATTACTTTGAAGTTTTTGGTTAAGTTTTTTGGTTTAAAGTTTTTGAGGTTAATGTTTTTTTGGTTTAAAGTTTTTTGCGGTTAAAGGTTTTCGTTTTATAACTACAGTCTTCTGCTAACTGCATTTGCCCATTACCTTGTTTTTGTAAACTTGTTCATATGGGTGGGTTTTATCATCAATCTATTATTTTCATTCTAATTCTACCCCTCCCAGTGCGGACCCCTGTGCCCAATGTCAAGGTACAAATTAACTTTGAAGTTTTTTTGTTTTAAGTTATTTTGTTTAAAGTTTTTGGTTAATGTTTTTTTGGTTTTTAAAGTTTTTTGGTTAAGTTTTTATTTTTGGTTATGTTTTTTGGTTTAAACTTTTTCCTTATACTATATCTCTGCAACTCTGCTTTGGCCCAATTACCTTGAAAACTTCACATGGGAGTTTTATCATCAATCTATATTTTTCATTTCGACAAACCCCTTCCCGCGGGCCCCTGGCCCCTTGCCCAATGTCAAGGTCAAATTAAGTTTTTTGGGTTAAGTTTTTTGTTTAATGTTTTTGGTTTTGTTAAGTGTTTTTTGGTTTATGTTTATTTTTGTCGCGCCCGCTTTGCGGACAGCGCGATATAAGTCGGCACTTTTGTTTGCGTACGTAACGTTACGTACCGTGTGTCCGGTATTTTAAAGTTTTTAGGGTTAAGTTGTTTAGGTTAATGTTTTTTTTTGGTTAAAGTTTTTGGTTAAGTTTTATTTTTTGGGTTACAAAGTTTTTTGGTTACGTTTTTTGTTTTTTTGGTTAAGTTTTTTTGGTTAAGTTTTTCGGTTAAGTTTTTTGGTTAAAGTTTTTTTTGGTTACAAAAGTTTTTCGGTTACACTATATCTCTCTCTGCAACTCTGATTTTGGCCCATTTACCTTTGAAACCTTCACATGGGTGTTTATCATCATCTATATTTTTCATTCTTACCTACCCCCTCCCCACCCTGACGGGCCCCTGTTGCCCAATGTCTAGGTCTAAATTACTTTGAAGTTTTTTGGTTTTAATTTCTTTTTTAGTTAAAGTTTTTTGGTTTAAGTTTTTTGGTTAAGTTTTTTTCGGTTAAGTTTTTTGGTTAAGGTTTTTTTGGTTAAAGTTTTTCGTTACACTATATCTCTGCAACTGGCTTTTGGCCCATTACATTGAAACTTCACAATGGGTGTTTATTCATCATCTATATTTTCATTCTACACCCACCCTCCCGTGCGGCCCCAGTGCCCAATGGTCAAGGTCAAATTAAACTTTGAAGTTTTTTTGGTGAAGTTTTTTGGTTAATGTTCTTTTTCGTTACACTATATCTTCTGCAACTGCTTTGGCCATTACCTTGGAAAACTTCACAATGGGTGTTTATTTTTCATTCATCCTTATATTTTCATTCTACCCCCCCTCCCGTGCGGCCCCCTGTGGCCCAATGTCAAGGGTCATAAATTACTTTGAAATTTTAATTTTTTCGGTTAAAGTTTCTTTAGGTTAAAGTTTTTGGTTAAGTTTTTTTTGGGGTTTTTCTTAATGTTTTTTGGTTTAAAGTTTTTGGTTCAGGTTTTTTAAGGTTAATGTTTTTTCGTTATACTATATCTCAGCAACTACTTTGCCGGGCCATTTACCTTGAAAACTTCCACATGGGATGTTTTTATCATCAACTACTATATTTTCATTCTAACCCCCTCCCGTGCGTCCCCTGTTGCTCAATTGTCAAGGTCAAATTGACTTTTTGAAGTTTTTGGTTAAGTTTTTGGTTTTAAAGTTTTCGGTTAAGTTTTTTGGTTAAAGTTTTTCGTTAACTTACTATTTCTCTGCAACTGCTGTTTGCCACCCAAGTACCTTGATAAATTTCACATGGGTGGGTTTTATCAATCATCAAGGTCAAATTACTTTACTTTGAATGTTTTGGGTTAAGTTTTTTTGTTTAAAGTTTTTGGTTAAGGTTTATTTTTTCGGGTTAAGGTTTTTTTTGCGTTAAAAACTTTGTTTTTCTTTTTTTACTAACTAATCTCCTGCAACTTGGCTTTGCCCATTACCTTGAAACTTCACATGGGTGTTTATCATCATATTATATTTTCAATTCTACCCCCCCTCCCGTGCGGCCCCCTGTTTCCAATGTCAAGGTTCAAATTACTTTGAAGTATTTTTGGTTAAGTTTTTTGGTTAAAGTTTTTTGGTTTAAGTTTTTTTGGTTAAGTTTTTTGGATTAAAGTGTTTTCGTTTTTATACTATATCTCTGCAAACTGCTTTGCCCATTACCTTGAAACAAACTTGCACATGGGTGTTTATCATCATTATATTTTCATTTTTCTTTCTACCCCCCACCCCCCTCACCCGTGGGCCCCTGGCCCCTTGCCCAATGTCCAAGGTCAAAATTACTTTGAAGTTTTTTGGTTAAGTTTTTCGGGTTTAAAGTTTTTCGGTTTAAGTTTTTTTGGTTAAGGTTTTTGGTTTAATTTGGTTTTTAAAGTTTTTTTACACACTATATCTCTGCAATGCTTTGATTTGCCCATTACCTTGAAAACATTCACATGGGTGTTTATTATTAACATTCTATATTTTACACCCCCCTTCCCGTGCCAACCCCCTCGCCCCGTACCGGCATCCCATCCCGGCCCAATGTGACCCAATGTCAAGGTCAAATATTATTTGAAGTTTTTTTTGGTTAAGCTTTTTTGGTTTTTAAAGTTTTACGGTTTAAGTTTTTTTGGGTTAAAGTTTTTTGGATTAATGTTTTTTGTTACCCACTATATCTATGCAACTGCTTTGCCCATTACCTTGAAAACTTCACCATGGGTGTTTATTTCATTTCATCTATATTTTCAATTCTAAACCCCCTCCCGTGCGGCCCCTGTGCCCCAATGGTCAAGGGCAATAAATTTATTATTTTGAAGTTTTTGGTTAAGTTCTTTGGTTAAAGTTTTTTGGTTAAGTTTTTTGGTTTAGAAGTTTTTTGGTTAAAGCTATTTGGTTCAGTTTTTTAGGTTTTTAAATTTTTTTCGTTATACTTATATTTTCTCTGCAACTACTTTGCCCATTACCTTGTTGAAACTTCACATGGGTGGGTTTATACATCATCTATATTTTTCATTTTCTACTACCCCCCTCCCGTGCGGTCCCCTGTGTCCCCAAATGTCTAAGGTCAAAATTACTTCTTTGTTTGAAGTGTTTTTGGTTAAGTTTTTTGGTTAAGTTTTTTGGTTAAAGTTTTTCGGTTAAGTTTGTTTTTTGGTTATTAAAAGTTTTTCGTTTTTTTATACTAATATATCTGCCAAACTTGCTTGTTTGCCCTTACCTTTGGAAATTTCACATGGGTGTTTATCAATCATCCAGGTCAAATTACTTTGAAGTTTTGGGTTTAAGTTTTTTGTTTTAAAGTTTTTGGGTTTTAAGTTATTTTGGTTAATTTTTTTGGTTTTTTATTAAACTTTTTCCGTATAACTATATCTCTAGCAACTGTCTTTGCCCATTACCATTGAAACTTTCACATTGGGTGTTTATTTTATCATCATCTATATTTTCATTCGAACCCCCCTCCCGTGCCGGACCCCTGTGCCCAATGTCAAGGGGGCCAAAAAATAATTTACTTTGAATGTTTTTGGTTAATGTTCTTTGGTTAAATGTTTGTTTTTGGTTAAGTTTTTTCGGGTTAAGGTTTTTTGGGTTTAATTAAAGTATTTGGTTTCAGTTTATTTTTTAGGGTTAAATTTTTTTCGTTATACCTATATCTCTGCAAAACCTACTTTGCCCATTACCTTGAAACTTCACATTGGGTGTTTATCATCATCTATATTTTCATTCTAACCCCCCACCCCCTACCGTGCGTCCCCTGTGCCCAAATGTCTAAGGTTCAAATTAAACTTCTTTACTTTGAAGGTTTTTGGTTAAGTCTTTTTGGTTAAAGTTTTTTGGTTAAAAGTTTTCGGTTAAGTTTTTTGGTTAAAGTTTTTAGTTTTACACTATATCTTCTGCAATTGCTTTGCCCATCTTAACCTTGAAATTTCACATGGGTGTTTTATCATCATTCAAGGTCAAATTTACTTTGAAGTTTTGGGTTATTAAGTATTTTTGTTTTAAAGTTTTTGGTTAAGTTATTTGGTTAATGTTTTTTGGTTAAACTTTTTTCCTTATACTATATTTTTCTCCTGCAAACTGCTATTTGCCCGATTACCTTAGAAAACTTCACATGGGTGTTTAATTTCATCAACTATATTTTCTTTCTACCCCCCTCCCGTGCGGCCCCTGTGCCCAATGTCAAGGTCAAATTACTTTGAAGTTTTTTTTCGCGACCCGCTTGCGGAAAGCGCGATATAGTCGGCACATTTGGCGTACGTAGTCGTGGTCCTGTTAAACCTTTTGGTTAAGTTTTTTTGGTTAAACCATTTTTCGTTACAACTATATCTTTTTTTTTTAGTGTCCATAGCCTCGCCACAAGGCGGGCGACATGCATGGCCGCGGCCATCTAGTTTTTTACCTTGACCTATATTTTTTCTACGTTACAGTCGAGCACCAGTATCTCGAAGTCGTAAGGGAAGATCGTATTTTAGTCGAGATTAGGACTAGAATCGAGATACCGACACATGAAGTGACAATGGTCAAATAATTTTTGCAAAAAATTATCAATAAATCATGTTAACCCATCACAATCACGAGTAAACGAAATTAAAGGAATAATGAAATCAAACAAGTTGTTTGCTTTTATTAATTGTATATTAACCAATTCAATTGACACCAAACAACAATATGAACCAATACAATACATTATATACATGTATTTCAATAGACAATTATGGTTCACTCACTAACAAGGCAAAATAAAGTTGTGTTTACATAATGAGTAAACGTATAATAAAAAAAATGAAAACAGTAATGGTTAACGTTTTTTAAACGAAACGAAATTTGACACCCCGTCACACCGCAGTCATGGTTTCGTGAAGAAGTCCTTGATCGTCCCTTGCTTCGTTACACTGGCAGTCTATATAGCTGTTGTGAAGAATGCCGAGCACTGTTGATTAGGGCATTTAAGAACTGTCATGTGACAAACGTCGTCGTTTTCGTAGTTCGCAGTACCTGTTTAATGACCAGCCATGATAATGCTTAATGAACTCGAGTTCAAACACTCAAAACCAAATCGATGGGTGGACCAATTAAGTCAAAACATAACCCGAGGCAGGTGGTGAATTTATTTTGTTTTGTTTGATTAATAGGTTCTTTTTGAAAATTAGTGTTAACCAAATTGATTCTTGGGCAGCCAGGAGTTTATGTGGGATCGAGAGTAAGCGAAGTGATTTTTAAACGGTATTTTTATTTTTAAACGAAAGGGGGACAGAATGAACATTCGAGAATTAAGAGTAACATGTTCGAGGGGATAGGGGCAATGGTTTCGAGATAGCCGAGGGCAATTTAACAAGAAACATAAATAAGGAATTATATAATTCGGGACTTTAGCGGAAATCATCGAGATAGGGGATACCATCGAGATTACTTGACGTTTCGAAGGGTACTGGTGCTCGACTGTAATTGGACTTAGCCTTTTATTTTTCAACTTTAACTTTTTTAACGTACGTTCTTATTAAAGTTTTTTGGTTAAATAATTTTTTTGTTATACTATATTCTCTGCAACTACTGCTTCGCGGGCCCATTACCTTGGGAAACATTCACATGGGGTGTTTATCATCATCCATAATTTTCAATTTCTACACCCCCCAAAAACGCCGTGCAGTGCCCCAGTGCCCAATGTCAAGGTCAAATTACTTTAGGAATTTTTTTCTTAAAATTTTTTTTTGTGTACTATATCTCGTGCAACTTGCATTCACCCATTTACCTTGATGACTTCACATTGGGTGTTTTATCATCATTGTCGAGGCCCGCTTGCAGAAATGCACGATATACGTTGGCATTCTAGCACACTCCCTTGTAGCCTGATAACGGTACTGTTATTGCTTTTTAGAAGCAGTTGACAGGTGTTTTATTGATGGAATGGCCCGAACAGTGGTAGAATCCTGATCAGGACTGTGGTGGAAGCACAGGTGGTTCGGGATCTGGAATCTACACTGGTCGCAAAACCCATTAAACAAACGATATAGTAATACATTTCACATGTCACAGTCCAACAAATTTAGCAAACTTGTTTTTAATAAATTATCATACTAAATTAATCACTCGTGTAAGAGCATCTATTTTATGTTTAGTGACTTGACTAGAAGGTCAATATCTGACTTGTTCAATATTACATAAAATAGGCCTAAGGAATGGTTTGATCAAGGCTAGGCAAACATTTGAGTTATTAAAATAGTCCTGGATTATAATAAAAACTTGGATAAAACTATTGTCTTGTTGAAAATTTCCTTCCCTAATTCCATGGGTGGGATGGTGGAGCATGCGATGGGTAATTTAAACGATCGTGTTCATCCTGACTTGGAAGTCCTGACTGGGAGACCTGGTTTGGGCCCACCAGGTGGAAGACACGGTACCTATGTACACCAAAAAAATGCCTATTTAAAAAAAAAATACCCATTTCCCCAACCCACATTGGGACCTCGTACAATTAACCATCTTATATTAAATGAAAGGTTGGGATAAACATTATTGTGGCCATTTATTAGAAAGGAGCCTCCCTCCTTCCATTTCCGACTCGCAACAAAACACAATTACACATCCGATTAAAATGTATTGATTTCCTGTCGCTGGCAATCGATTAAAAGGTATTGGAGGGTGTTTGAATGTATTCACTTCAAATCTTCTCTTTCCAGCATATTATTCAGTTTATTATTCCGCAATTTTTATTTACCCCATTCCAAAGCGAAATTGCGAAATTTGGGTACCGAAAGGAATCTCACACAGAATCGGAGGCCGTCCGGTCGTGGATTTATCGGTCATATTTGACCAATAACTGAATCCGATCGCCAAGCTCAAACTAAAGTGGTGCCCACCATGACATCCATACACTTAGCAACGCCAACACAACCATCAACAAAGTTCGATTCCAATTGTGACGTTCACCGATCTAAAAAAACACCTTTTTTCTACTTTTCTATTCATGATTCGCGTACTATCAGATTATGTCTTAACTTTCCAGCAATCCCGAAAATAGGTTTGAATGACGTCATTACAGTTTAGATTTAATTTTAGCCAATCAGAAGATGTTTACTTTACATAGACGCTTCCTGTTGTAATTATTTTGGAATGAATGGTTTGCAATTGACCCGGTTCCGACCAAATAATGAACGAAAATTTAAGACAAAAAAGTGTTTGTTTTTTTTTAGATCGGTGAACGGATCACAATTGGAACGTAACTTTGTATGGTTTGGAAGTTTCTTAATGTATTAAATGGACATGGTGCACCACTTCTTTAGGTTGTTGGAGCTTGGCGATCAGGCTATCGGCCAAATAAATTTGACCGATAAGCACCACGCCCGGGACGGCCTCCGATTTCTGTTGGTGAGATTCTTTCGTACACGCAACTTTCGCTTTGGATGGGGTAATCAAAACGCGATAATAACTTCAATAATTACTAGAAACAGCGAATTTGAATGTGAGTATATTCACACAACCTAATACCTTTTTATCGATTGTCAATACATCATATTTCATACATTTAATAGATTGTTTATTGTTGGTTTGTGAGAATTCGGAAAAAGAAGAGGGCTCTTTCTATAAATAGCCATATTTGATACCCTACCCCTTTTTTTTCTATACAAATAGAAGATGGTAATAGTAACGAGACCAAGTGGGTGGGGTTCAATGGGAATTTTGGAAAAGTAGGCATTTTTCCTTTTGGTGTCATAGGGTCCGATGACTTCCACCTGGTTTTGGCCCTTTGGCCCACAAATACAATCTTTGGCATTTTGTATGTTTGACAGTTGAATCTGGTTATGCCCCATTATGTGAGTTTTTACGATTTTCATTCAAAATTACCTATTTTAGGGGAACTGGTTGAATATTATTTTTTCATTGATGTTAAATATTCTGTTACCTGATTTTGGGATTTCCCCCCCCCCCCCCCCCCCCCCCCCCCCCCCCCCCCCCGCACCCCCCCCCCCCACCCCCCCAATGCAGGCAGGTTAAAATGGGATTCGAACCCATTAGCCCGGCCTTATTACATGGAACCATAAGCTGTTGTTTAAATGCCATTAAAGCCAACAAACCAACCATAAAACAAAATAAACAAACCATTCCCCTATTCCATGTTTTCTGCACTTCCAGGGTTAATTAAAATTGGATAGAAGAAACTTTGGTACTAATTATGTAAATTATAACCCCGGGCATTATGAATAGTTTTCAGCATTTCCATCCGGTCAGCCGTCGGTCCGTTCCTCTGTAAGGCAAATTTCAAATTAATTTACAGATGTTTCATCCCCAACGTGCCCTTAAGTATAATGCCAGAATTAAACTTTTATTTGTTTTCCCCTCATTAATTTTTATTTGGTTTTTAAAACACCTATCTTTAAATTTCAGACCATTAAACCCGGGGGGTATGGTACGTGACCCCTTTCTTTATCAATTCCCAGGATAACTTATCAAACAGTAAGATTTGACTTTGGCTTTAGAAAGGTTTAATTAAACAACTTGCCCAGCCTGATACTGGCACCACACCGTCACGTAACTCGTCTGCCCTCACTAACTAATTTATGGGGCAAAATAGTATGAATTCCGCCGTGTATTCTCATTTTTCTCTCAGTGTTCAGTAATGAGTATAAAAAATTAGTATCTAACCAAATTAAACAATCAGATTAGTAGTAATATACGAGTTGACACTGATACAACCGTCTTTCTATTGACAGTAGTCCCCAATCCCCAATCACCCCGTGTAGACTTCCCACCCCCCATTACCGAGCGATTAATATATGAAAACCGAGTGTGGGAAAACAAAAATATTTCCAATGGCCATTGACATGAGATGCATCGCATATGCTCGAGCATGGCTCAGTCGTTTGGTTGATTTTTGCACTCTGATGACATCTATATATTATTTAAGAGCGCCAAAAAAGTTTCAGCAACCCCAGTTTTCGTGGCAACCACCAAGGGACCATTAGTTATAGATAGACAATGTTCGCCCACCTCTGACGTTCCTGTTAGAGATAAAGTCAACCCCTAGGTTAATACAGTCACCTGCCATAAACATAGCAAGCCTGTCGTACATTGCCAAGTCACCAACCTCTGACGTCAGTGGGTTAGATAAATAAGTCCCTCCATCGGTTATTTACCAGTGGCTCCTGCCCAATACATAAGGCAAGTCACCCCACCTTTTCAACAACCTGTTAGAGCTAAAGTTCCATCCATTGGTTATAGTCATTACATTAATGCCTACCATAAAGAGCAAATGAGAAGAGCAAGCTAAGAAGAGTTGGGGAATTTTCCCCTAAAGAGGGTTTTGAAACTGAAGAAAAGGAAATGCTATAAGAGATTAGGAAAAGTGGTGCGCTTAGCTGTCAGTTCGCGAGGAGGAGGTCTGCAGCGTGTGCGGTTTTTGGACCAGATGACTAGCCAGGCCGACCCCGTAAAAACAATCTGAGAAATGTTGGAGAACGAGCACGACGGCTAGTTCTGCGTGGCCTACAGCTTACGCACTAGAGGGTCCACACAAAGAATGATCCCAGCGCTCGCACAGAACACATCCCACCCAACAAGGTCGAATACAAACAGGATTTATTTATCAAAGTCTGATGGGGAGACCTCCTAGGAGTAGAAGAGAGTCTCGTCAGAGCTTTGGTGGAGGAGGGTCCCAGGAATGTTCTTCGCCGTAAGTTAGGGAAAACTGTTGATAGGGGTTAGGAGGGGAAAGATAGACTATTGACCTTCGAGAAAGAGGTAGACGGGTAGATTCGCTTAATCACATAATGGGATACAATTCGTCCAGAGTATGACCCACGGCATTTTATCTGAGAGGTATTCGAGCCTTAGTAATCGTAGTTACGGAACATCGAGAACCGACGATAACGATGATTCTTATTTCACAAAAACTACACCGGGCAGTCTGTGGATAAACGAGATCGCCAAAGCTTAGAGTTGGATAGGCCGATAGAGAGAGGAGGTCGAATAGGAGATCGAAAAAAGCAACGATAGAACCCAAACCAAACCATAATGGGACCTTCGTTCATTGGATGAAAATCGGTTCGAGGTGAAGATGATCATCGGATGCGCAACAAAACACCTCATGGGAAGAGGGGAAACTCCCCGATTGGTTTAAGACAGAACGGGAATGAATATTTCCAGTCGACCACGTACGACGGACTTACTTTGTGTCTGTTTTAGGTGCATAGCCATTCCACCGTGGACAGCAGGACCCGTTCGGTTGCATGTGAGGAGGCATTCGTGTCTACGAGCCCACCGACACGGACGGGTGTTGGTATCTCGTGAAGTATGCCCTGCCAACTACGACGCCCGGTTGGGGGAGAAACGCACCACGACGATAGGAAATCTTTGTTTGGAGGTCCCCGTCGTTCCTCATTAAACCTCCGCAAGATGACGAACGAGTACGGGGTGCACCGGATGTTCAACTAACCGGTTCACAGAGACGTGTAGCCATGCACAGGCCACGCGATCCACCTGCATGGGTGGTAAGAACCGAGGTGATAAATGTTCCATGGTAAGAGGATAGAGAGAACCGCAGTTTGGCAATACGGAGAAGGCGTTCTACCCTAAGGGTTGGCGGGTCCAGCGAGTGCGATGTTCGATTCCAATTTTGTTTCAGGCGAGATAAGAGGAGATTGGTTAGTTAGAACAACCAATACATCACGCGAGATGTTGGTCACGGAGGCGAGGAGGTGGGCGGCCTGCGATCCGGTCGGACGGTTACTGTCCACGATACACCAAAGAACCGTGTTTCAGTTCCCACCCGGATGCTACTGGCACGGGTGTCCGAGGGCATTGCAGGAGAGGTAACGCGTCATCGCTGTGTATAAAGGAGGACGAACATCCAAGACGACAAGATTAATGGGAATGCGGGTTACGAAGATTTGGTGGTGATGTGCGAGGGAAGTGTGGAGTGGTTTTGAATGAAGGGGAAAATAATTTTCCTCGCGAATCCACCCACTGACCGGAGGAGATGGACGACTTGTTATCCTCAAGGCGTAATCACCGACAAGTCGAAGGTCTTACGACCCAGCCAAAGACCTGACGTACGAGCGAGGTCGAGCACCTCCCTATATTTCGATGTATCGTTGGGGGATTAAACCGATGCATGAGGGGATTACCCACCCCATCTGCGGAACGAGACCCAAACAAGCTGGGAAGTTTGTGACTGAATGCTGCAGAGGAGAGGTGGTAAAGGGACACAGGAAGTAAGTATCTGCCCAGCCGACATAGAGTGCTGTCGAAGCCCAGCAACGAGATCGTCCTCGGATCGACCAAGTCCTTGGTGTGGTTCAACTTCAGCAACCGGTAACGACCTGAACGTCATCAAGGAGTACCTTGGAGGACGTTGGCGGACCAACCGTGACCAGGTGGATGGGGTTCGGGAAAGGAGGAACAAACAGGAACGATGTTACGCCACCCCAGACCTTTAGAATTTCCTCGGACCATTCAGCCAGTAATCCTGGGACCCGGTTGGTACCACCGTACGACAGGTGGGTTCAGGATACGGACTGCAAAACCGGTAAAGTCCCACTTCCCATCGGTGGAGGTTCGGATAAAGCGAGGACCAACATGACGATATTCTTAGTTTACTGCCCCAGAGTTTAGATTTATTTCGACACTCATCCCGATATTCTTGGACCCGGGTTACCACGTTACGGACAGGTGGTGGGTTAAGGCCATACGAACTGCCCCAAAACGGTAAAGTCCCCACTTCCCATACGAGTGGTTCGATAGCGCGGACAAGCTCGACCATCCGGGGCTGCCGGACTATCCCGAGTGGTACTCGAAGTTGAAGGGTGCGTACCTCCTGTCGATGTCTGAGTGGAAATAGTGTAAGAAGGTCTTCCGAGAAAAGGGGACGAAGACGTTCCAGGAATGGTTACAACACTGCGACTTGGACGTCGGACCGTTCCTGGAGGCCCTGACTAAAATGAGTGGTGATCAACAGACCGTCCCAGTGTGGCATAGCGGTCTACGTTGGCCAAGCTCCGGATGCTGGAGTTCTACTACGACTTCTTGGACAAGTACGTGAATCGCAGAGATTTCAAACTTATACAGATGGACACTAACAGCATGTACTTCGCGGTGTCGGAGAAGACGCTGGCGGCGGTGGTGAGGAAGAAGATGAAGAGAAGGTTCAATAAGGAGAAGGCCGAGTTGTTGGCGTGGGACGTGTGGAGCAACATAACTCCGGGACTGTTCAAGCTCTCAATTCTCGGCCAAGGGGATGTCGAGGAGATCTAACGATCTGACTTAGGGGAGGTACAAGAGCGCTCTCGAAGGGTGTAGGGACATGGCGGAGAACAGGGGATTTCGAATTGTTAACGGTGTGATAAAGACGTACAAGCAGGAGA
Source organism: Conchocele bisecta (assembly GCA_029237695.1). Taxonomy (NCBI): domain Eukaryota; kingdom Metazoa; phylum Mollusca; class Bivalvia; order Lucinida; family Thyasiridae; genus Conchocele; species Conchocele bisecta. Next base: position 32,497,026 of record CM055267.1, read on the forward strand.
AGTTTGGGTTGTCGGCGTACTACGACAAGAGGAGAGTGATGGAAGACGGGGTACACACCGAACCTATAGATAGGTAAACAAAAAAAGTCTGAAAGGGGTGAACGACTATGAAGGACTGACCGAACGACTCTGAGGAGAGTCTGACGTGGGTGACTGACTGACCGACTATGATGGACTGACAGAAAGACTCTGACGGGGGTGAATGACCGACTCTGACGGACTGACTGAACGACTCTGACGAGACCAACCGACTGACGGACTGGCTGAAAGACTGACGAGAGTCTGACGGGGGTGACTGACCGACTATGACGGACTGACTGAACGACTCTAACGTGGTAGCTGGGTGTCAGAAGGCACCGCAAGTAGTTCTCCGCGAACAAACCACCACTGTTTTAGCCTGGTGGTAGCTGGGTGTCAGAAGGCACCGCAAGAAGTTCTTCGCGAACAAACCGATTGACCACTGTTGAGGTAGTAGAGCACGGGCTCATCGGGTTTGGTAATATATCGATCCAGATGATATACATTGAGAGACCACACCGGATCAGTCGCGCGGCGGCGGCCACTCTCCAGCTCCCTGGGCTGGTAGAGGTACCGGACGGCAACAATAGATGGAAGCTTTTGCTCCGCTAAACCAACGGTCGCCCGCACGAGACGGCAGAGGGCAGATGGCTTGTGTGACACCGTTTTCACCTTGATGGCACCCACGGGCTTCTTACCGATCAATCTGGTCACCTCGCCGTTCAGTGCAGAGACCACGGCGGGGAGCCTGGTCACCCACTCAGTTGATCGCGTATGAGGGTCTATAAGCTCTTGGACATATTGGTGTCCGAACAGCCGCTCAGCCAGGTTCCGATTGAACCGCTCCACAATCCCCTGGTCACGGTGGACATCGACGCGGCCGCGTCTGACAGAAACGTCGTGTTTCGCCAACAGTTGCGAGACCGCGCCCATGAACTCGCGGCCAGGATCGACCTGGAGAAGATTCGGTCATTTGAGAGGGCTCCTCTTGTATATGCGGGAAAGAATTTGCCAAGGGATGTTACATATTTGTTTTCCAGGTTTACCTCCCATGTAGTAATCACCCGATTGAACTGTATAGATAGTACATAAATAGTGTATATAATGTAATATATTGAGTACAGTTATGTACAAAGACAATGTTTGATCATCATAATGGGTGACTTTAATGCACACTTGATGATAGAGCCACTAGATGATAGAGGATACTACCTGTTAGACTTCCTGACTGATAATAACCTGGTTTCTGTAAATGCGAGTGATGTATGCACCGGAGCTGAATCCACATTTGTGTCATATGATGGTCATCATGAATCCTTTCTTGACCACGTTGTCGTCAACCAAGAAATGTTAGATACTGTCAATAACTGTAAAATACTGGACGACAGTGTATTGAATGAGTCTAGACATAGACCAATTATTTGTGACATTAGCTTGCCAAAAACAAACACGATGTATACTCCGCTAAATGGTACACCGCGAATAAACTGAAAAAAGGCCGATTTTACAAACATGGCTCTGTATAGTGAATGTTTAAGTCGAACACTGGAGTTTGTGTGCATCCAAACCTACGCTACTGATGGTATTGATCGAGCATATAACATGTTGGTTCAAAGTATGCTGTATTCCAGTGATCTATATATACCGAAAACAAAATATAAATAATTCCTTAAACCATACTGGAATAGTGAACTCAAACAGTTACATGATCATGAATTACAAATGCGCCGACTTTGGATACAGGATAATAAACTTAAGAGGACGTGAATTTCCATCCTACTACAACTATAAAGAGGCGAAACGACGCTTTCGGTCACATCACAAGATGTGTATTGAACAGTATGTTTCTCAATTGGACGCTGATATAGATAGTGCTGCAGAAATGGACAGTACGCAATTTTGGAAATTGTATAACAACCGGAGAAAGTCAAGTTGTAATGCACCAGGAAGTGAAATACATTTTGACGGGGAAACTAAGAGATTCTGAGTTAATCGTACAAGGATGGGGCACGTTTTCTTTATTCTTCGGCTGAAGATACAGACTACGATCAGCACCAAGCAGCAAATATCCGCGAAAGAGTGCGTATAATTAGACACGACCCGACATACCTAAGCGATAGCAACTGTACATGTGTGTCATATTCAGATGTGAACAGGGCGTTAAAACAGTGTAACAAAGGCAGAGCCAGTGGTGAAGACCAGATCGACTATGAACATTTAATGTATGGTGGAGATAAACTCTGTAAGACGTTATCAATACTGTATTCAAGTATGCTCAGCTGTTCGTACACTCCTATAGAATTAAAACGCGGGAAAATCGTCACACTGCATAAAGGTGGTAAGAAGCGTAAGGACGATCCCAATAACTATAGAGCACTTACAATATTATAAAGGTTTTCGAGCGTGTGCTGTATAACAAAATAACAGACTGTAATACAAACCAGTTGTCCCGGTTACAAGGGGGTTTTCAAAAGGGAATGAGTTGCTCTATGACATCCTTTCTTTTGCACGAAAGCATAATGTATGCCAAGGACAATCTAGCAAATTATCTGTTTTCTAGACGGTCAAAAAGCGTTTGACAATGTGTGGCACGACGGTCTATTCTGTAAACTAGATCAGATGAATGTCGACCCTTGGATAATTCGGTCAATTATTAGCATGTATAACGGAGCAGAGTGTCGTGTCACACATAACGGGCACAACTCAGACTGGTTTCCGGTGTTACAAGGAACGAGGCAATGTGAGTTATCTCCCCTTTCCTCTATCTCGTTTATATTGACGGCCAGTTGCGTGAACTTCAGTCGGTGAACGGTGGGTTTGTTATGTACGATCACAACTGTTCCTGTCCAACGGTAGCAGACGACATGTGTCTAATATCCTTATCCGCGCAAGTTCTGAACGACATGATGAGTATGCGGTATAACTATCATGCAAGTAAATGTGCCGTTATTGTTTTCAATGAAGCGAAGCAGGATTATTTAACTCTGGAAAGAATTTGGAAATGAGGAGACAATTTAGTTGAAGAACGTTTGGAATATACACATCTCGGGATCATCTGTCACAAGGAAATGGGAAATGTCATTAATTCGACTGATGGTAGTGCAAAACTGAGAGGGACATTTGTTGGCCTTATTAACAGCGGTGTGCATCAACACGGACTCCACCCTTGAACGTCGATGAAAATTTATGAACGACAGGTTATCCCGAGAGCGCTATATGGATGTGAAATGTGGAATGAACTAACGCAGCAAGACGTGATTCTACTGGAACGCTCTCACCGCTCCTGTATAAAATACATACAATCTTTACCTCGCAGAACAAAAACCGACATTGCCAACAGTCTGATTGGATCACCAACACTGGAATCGTGTATCGATAAAATTAAACTGCGTTTATTAAGTCAACTCTGCATGTTACCTGGAAATAAATTAATGAAACTTGTCTTTCTCAATCGTTTGACTAGTTACTTCGATGATCTAAGGGTTTCCAGGGGCTTCATTCCGGATATTGTGCGTATTGTCAACAAATACAATTTACGTAGTGCCCTCGAAACATTCATGAAACGTGGTATTTTCCGCAACAAATATGCATGGAAACAATCAGTTAAAGAACATGTGATGGGATACGAAGTGATGAAATTGCGAGAACGAACAGACGGCTCTCGTGTACTGGGTGAAATTTGCAACGTACACGGCTCTCTGTCAGTGTTTGTCCTTTGGAAATTAAGCATAAACAATCGTCACCTGATAAATGAGTGCAGATCTGCAGTGTATTTAATTAGCAGATACTTCTCGGACCCGCGTCACATTCAATGTCACAAGTGTGGATTCAGCTCAGACAATACAATGCTACACTATCTATATGAATGCAAATATTCCGAGATTGATAGACATACATTATGGCGCGAAATGCAAATAAAATGTGGCCATCAGTTATTCCATAAATTCACGTCATCAAGCATTTACACGCAAATCAGTGTTCTTTTCAGTAGCGATAGTAACCCACTGCAAGCAACAGATGCCGATGTCGTTCAATATCCAAATGCACGTGTAATCTATGAAGACGTGTGCGTCAATGGCAGTCGTTCATCCAGCGTATCTATGAAGTATAGCCCTACTATGTTCGCATCAGATTGCTTGTACATGTGTAGGAGTCATCTGTATGCGACATTTGCAATTGCTTTCGACTATTTGTGCTGCATGTATGACGGCCAGGGTTTATAATACGCTCTATAAATCTTGCGCACCGACGCCTTCATCAATAGACAGCTCTGTATGATGCGGCTGTGTACTTTTCATGCTGACCAGGGTCAACTACATTGCCGTACAGTTACTCAAACGTGCCGTTCAATGCGAAATGTGTGTACTGGTCGCTGCGTTAATCTGGCATCTGTGGGCCTGTGGTCGTGGAGTACTCGATATGCTTATTTGCTCTAAACCCTCGAAATTGTACAATTTGAGTTGTTGAGTCTGAGCCTTGCTTGGTCTCGACGGTTCAAACTGTGCCGGATACGTGTTATGATTGGTTACCCGCACTTTAGTATGACCACAGTCCTCGGATTGGATTTAACGCAGCTACAAGTGCACTGTTCGTCGTTTGGCAGCACGACTAGATCTTTTTATGCGATTGATCAGTGACGCACAATGTCACTACGAGACCAAGTAGACGTGCATAGCTACTTGTCGGTCTCGCATTCTGTGACCGTGTAGGAACCTCAATGATGCAGTAGAAATGCCATAATTGATTCGATTAATATGACATTGCAGTTCCTCATTTGGCCACGCTGTTGCGTTGCTTGATTTGGGCCTACAATCGTCGCCTGTTGACAATTTCCTCATGGTGCATCGCACATGTTCTTGTGTTCCTTCTATGTATGTATATACTATTGTGTTTTGTTGCCATAATTCGTGGCTAGTGACTGCGATTTCTTGCGTTCCTCATCTACGTCCGAGCTTTGCAGATTCGAGAATAGAAAGTTGCTACCGCTGAATGCCAATGCGTTCACCACCGCACCACCTACGAGCATTGCGATCGAAGCCATTATAACGGTTTGTTACTTGCATATATTAAACGGTAGAAATCTAGCTTTAACTAGATAATCTCGGGTCCCAACCGCGGCCGCTACGTCTAAGGTCACAAGACCTACATCTCTCGCCGTCATGTCCAACTTGGGGGCGGGCCCTCCGAACACCATCTTTGATAGTCGAGGAAACCCGATACTGAGGCTCCATTACACCACTGCGTGATAAACCGCATTCACTATTATTTTACCATCGTATTCAGCCATTGCTTATAGTGATAACAATAAAGTTACTGCATATGAAATGGGTCGCGGGCAGTGTTTAAATGGGGCGCAATCGATTTCGGAACCGCAAGTTCCGAAGGAACCGCAGCTGGTTGTCGCGAAGGTAGTTCCGCAGCGGCAGCTGCTGGGAGACCCACAGAGCGCCTGCAACTGCCAGACCACCACCAACGACCCACAGGATGATCCAGGTCGGCGCCCGTTCCGCAGCGGTAGCTGCTGGAACTGCCTTCCGATGTTCCGCAGCGGCAGCTGCTGGAACAACTAACGACTGTTTGGCCTCTCGAAGATCGGCGAGTATTTTATCTTGTTTAGCTTTCCGGGCAGCGGCCCCTGCCCGCCCCGCTGCCTGTCTGTTTGGGTTTTTATGTCGTTGCTCCGCAATCAGAGATTGCTGCTGCTGGAGCTGCTGCTGGAGCTGCTGCTGCTGCGGTTCCAGCTCCCCGTCACTCTCGCTGGTGTGTCGTGTGTCAATATTTGCTGAGCTTATAGTTCGCGGGCATTCGTGTTCAAAATGTCAGCGGCGCTAAGAACATGCAAAACGTGTGGTAAATTACGCAGCAAGCTGATCTTAGAGCATGTCCAACAAAGGGGTCAGTCTCGAGGTCGTCGACCAATCCCGATTGATTCTGGATTGGCAGAAACGTACTCGCCGCTGCTGCGTAGAGCTGAATGGCGGCCGCCCCTAGGGTTTTTGTCATCAACGCGCCTAGCCGCGATTCGTATCGGATATACCACTTCTCAATCTCTGCGTCTGACATCTTATCAACCTTGTTGACTGTGAGGCGTCGCCCCAGATACTGCTCGGCCTGCCCCCCTGCAACCAGTGCAGCGAGCCGTTGGCGCCGCTCCGAAGTCGCTGTTTCTGTCGTTCCTACTGCCGTTCCAGCCGTGTCGGCAGTCGTGCCGACTGACGTTCCGACAGTTCCAGCCGTGTCGGCTGTCGTACCAACGGTTGGCACGACTGTCTCTTCCATTAGCTGATAGAGAAGTTAGTCGCAGTTCATTGTATGCTTGATCTTAAGCAGTGCTATTCTGACTCGCCTCATAAGTCTAACATATTGCCAAGCGCACCACCCGAAAATTATGATCACCGTTATGCTCGCAACAAAGCTTGCAGCGGAGCAAAAAATTGATTCCCACATTGTTCAGCAGTTGTTAATAATTGTTCAGCATTGGTTAACAATTGTTCAGCATTTGTTCAGCAGTCGTTATGGCATACAGTGTTTTCGTCTGTTTCGAGAGTAGAACCAGGTTGCAATGTATAGCAGAAGCGAGTGCTTTCCACTGTTTCTCGAGCGGTTGTTCCCAGAAAAGCTTCTCGTCCTCCGGATCCCCCATTTTCTGTATGTGTTGTACCGCTTGTTCCGCAAGATCTATAGAAATATCTGCTGCCTTTATGCCGTATAGAGAAACCTCTGTCCTACATATACCCTTTTGTTGTACTAGTGGGTGCGCAAATGTTTCTCCTAGTCTAGAATCTGGGCAGTCGCAGTAGTTTGCCACGTTGTTTCCCATACTGTCGAGTACGCCTGCACATTCCAGCTGGCATACGAACTTGTAGAATTTTCCCTCCAAAGAGAACCGGTAGGAGGAGCTTGGACTAGAAGGGACATACAATTGTTTCCCACACTGTCTACATTGTCTAGAATACTGCACTCTTCTTCCCAGGTGTCTTGCAGGTGGTTGGACAAACATTCTCTATCTAGTGTACCTGCGTAGTCTCTCGTACAATATATCGCGTACAACCCTATACCGTCTAGCCGGAGGCCTTCTAGAAGCGGGGGGAGTTTTTCGAAAAGATCTCCTATTTCTATATCGGCAACGTCTAGTTTTGCCACTACTATATAGCTTCTGGTTCCGGTCTTGTTGGATGTTTTCTCTCGAACACGTCTAGAACGGTGCTGTCCGTCTCCAAAATTGCGGTACATGTTCTTCTGTACAGTGTGGTTGCGTCTCCGGAATATCTAGATGTAGATACTATGCGTACGTGCATGTACCTGGCAGCCCGGCTACGTGTGCGTGGGCTCGAATGTTGGAAATAATTGTTTTTGCGACTGGGCCCGCTGAGGATACGAATCGAGAACCTGCTTTTGTGGTGGAAACTTGGTCTGCGGCCAACAGTGTTCAGACATACATGTCGTCTACGAAAACTTCCGAAACTGGTTCCAAATGTGTGCGAATTCCCTCCCCATGGGCGAGATTTTCTGTTCCCTCTGGAACTTCTATCGTTAGTATGTATCAGACTTTGCCAACATCGGTGGCCAAATTGTTGTCGTATATGTTTTACAGTAGAACGTGCTTGTCCGTCCTCTCTCCGACAGATCGGATTCCCACATTGCTCATACTTTTTTCGAAAAATAAATAATTAATTCGGCGGCCATGTTTTCGGCGCATTGTTGCTAGATTTGTTGCAAATTGTAGTACGTTTTTGTACCGCTCGTTGTATATAGTTTTGGTGTATTCTACCATTCCTATATGTGGGATTCCCGCGTATATCGGGTGGCTATTTCGTTGGGTAGCTGAAACAAGGTAGCCGAAACCATTACAGATTTGCCACGGATTTTATAGGGTGTATCTTCTCATGCCATATATGGTCTCGCGGTTGATGAAAAATATGTTCCATTCTTCTCATACATACCCACCGAACAGTGGGGGAAAATCCAAGTAGTATAGGAGAGTCACAATGATAACAAGTTTCGTGTGGGAGCCACCACACGTGGTGGGTGACTTCCATATAAACTTGTATCATTGTGACTCTCCTATACTACTGGGTGGGATAGAGAGGACATTGATGGATGAGGGATTGCAGAGCCTACTACGGTTACTTAATATTTGTGAACAACGCCTTTGGTTGCATTCCTCTATGTCACTGTTGTTAATGCTAGATTGTAAATTTCTGTGCCCACTGATGGACATTATGTCTGTGGCCGGGATGTTTTTGCTCCGCAACTTCTGTATCAAATGCTTCCTTGCTGAATGGCTTGTCAATCTTTTTCCGGCATCCAGGTTTCCTGTCTTCGCCATGGTTTTTAATAATGCTCCTTGTTTTTTTGTTCCAACGCGTTATTTCGTGAACCACTGACATCCATCAGTGATGGGAACAGTGCGAGTCGCTAGATAAAATGGGCTATCAGCATGACTGAAGTTTTCGGGTCGTTTAAGTGCGTATTCCTTGTAGATTTCAACTGGGCAGTTTTCTTCGCCGGTAGCAAACATTTTTGGCGTCACGGCTCTCATATCACATAAGTTCGCCCCAGTCCTAGTTTTAGTCAGGCGCTCATTCAGCTCCAGATATTGTACCCCGTCTGAAGCGGTTTGCAGACATCACCCCATCTGCAATTGATTATTGACACTGACAGATTTTTTTTGCAAATTTGAAATTTGCGATTTGCAACATATTTGTCTGATATTTTTGTTCAGCCGTTTCCAAGGATCGTTCGCGTTAGTTATGTTAATGATGATGTTTCAAATATTTTCCATAACGTTAAACGAGCTTCACGTCAGATGTTTGCAAATTTAAATTATGCAAAATTTGTTTGATAATTTGCGAGAACAGTGTTTTTTTCTTTACTTTTATAAAGAAAATTTTGCCGAAAATTGCGCTTTGTTCCACAAATCTATGTCAAGCACGTAAACCCGGAAAACATTATTAGTAGCTGCATTCTTTGGCCCTGGTGTCCACTGACGGTCCTAATATTTGGAAGGCAATATCCATGATTTTGACTGATTCATCAGGCTGACCAAATGCAAATCTGGAGATTTTTTTCCTTTTCGGCTGATCGTCAGATATCTGCAGATGTTTTTAAAAAATTGTCGAAAACAAATATGTTGGAACTAAGAAGTAAGATTAATCAAATACAAAATCTGATTTTTTAGCGTACAAATCTGTGGATTTTCATTGAAGAAATTTTGGTCACCCTGATTCATTCTGAGCTGCTGACCAATCATAATCATGCATATTTCCGTCCAATTATTATAACCGTCAAATGACAACAGGGCCCATTCTGTTTATCAAATACTTTGAATGAAGTATCGGTATTTAATTTGACAATTTCAATTGATTTTCTGTGATAAACCACAGCAAGTTTCAGTACTGCAAATAATCATGATGACATAAATGGCTTATTCCATGGATTTTTGTTTATTCATCTCAATATTTTTATTTTTAGGAGAAAATTATTTCATGAATAAGTTAAACATTAGTTTACCTTAGTTCATAGTTTTCCTTCACACCCCGCATTCCGAAGTGGGTGGTGTTGTTCAGCCACAATGTATTTAACATTGCCTCGGGCGTCGAACTTCCCAATAGCTGCTGATCGTACAGAGCAGATATTTCGTCGTCCGTCAAGACCTGGGCAGCATTTGGACGATTTCCCTTACTGAGTCGTTTCAAGTACTTGTTCTTTGCTTTCAGGGCATCTTTAGTGAGCAGAAACTTGTCATTAGTGTTGAAAATCGAACATTCGTATCTCAACCTTTTCAGACAGACAAAAAGAAGTTTGCTAAGTGCGTGTCTAGCTCCTCTGGTGGAATCTGATGAACTGCATGACATTCATTCTTCGTTTTAAGGAACAGTTCAAAACGCGTTGTGTCCATCAATGTCTTTCTGCACGTATTCTCGTTTTCTTGCCCACTAATGAACTCTCGAACTTCTTTAGCGCTCATGTCTACACAGTTACTAGTAGTGTCAGTGTTCAGTGTGTCGTCCGGAACGGTCAGATTCTCTTCATCAATGACTTCACTACCAGTATTCTCGTGATCCTCATTGGCTACATTATTGACTGCGTTACTGTCAGTGTCACTGGACGCCGTTTCGCCATTCGTAGGTAATTCTACGACAAAACACCAATCACTATCATCATCAAACTCATCCGTAGCGATTGATGCAGACGATTCGTCTGTCATAGCTTTGGTCCCTTCACTTTCAATCCTAAATAGAGGTATAGGTGTATTTTAAAGCAATTCAGACCTTTATTACAAAAAAACAAATATGTTTTAGGCCACACCACAGGTGACGGGAAAAAAATCACATGACGGTGTATAATATATAGATATTAAAGGTTAACAACGAACGAAAATATGTTAATATGATAGAAATCGGTACCTTACTATTCCGTTTGATGTTTAATAATTGTGAAAATACACCAGTCCGGGTCTCGGTGCCGTTTACTGGGTGTAAGAGTACCTTGCGCCTGTGGTACAGCGCTAGATTTGTAACCTAGTCCTCCCCGAAAAAAGTCGTCGTTATCGAGGGTCCCTGAATTGTTGCTCAAATTTCCCATTATCGAGTATTTTTTAGACGTTCAACACGTCGACATTTATAATGTTACATTTAAACTGACTTTGTATACGTCCACAGTGAAGTACACATCATGGTATGCTCGCTATGCTTCTTACTTGTGGACAAAATCGGATTTTTATCTTTCTTCATCAGAAAATTTAATCGACCTATTTTACAACGGCCATTTTTGTTGGAGAGAGATGCTGCGGCCTGATTGGCTAAAAATCGCAAAAGGCAAATATACAAATGTATGATTTAAATTATTTTTTTTATTTTTTTTAGTTACAGTGTATACTGATATTTAAGTTTATTTTTAATATATTTTATTAATCATTTTAATGCTAAATAGTATTTAATAATACACCAAGTTACAGTTTACCATATATGGTCATTTGGTTGTTGTTGTAGATTTAAGAGTAAACAACCGGGGTCTGATTGACTGCAAGTGCAAGCTAAAATGCGCTATTTTCATATTGCTACCTACTGTATATTTTTGCATTTTTTACTTTAAATTATTTTCACAATTTGAAATCTACATTCCTTTGTGCTAAACAAAACAGAGAATTACACCGACTACAGTGCACAGTACTACGTAAGTTATCGGCTAACTTTCGAGGTGTCAACGCATGGTATACTTGAATAGTTCTGTGGGTGGGGTATTGATCTGGGAACGTTTCTGTCACAGCAGTCGCTGAGCCATAATAATTTGATTTGTGTATCGATTTGATAAATATACTGTTTTGGGGTATTTTATGCAGCGGATCTAACATGTTTGGTGATTTTTATGGTATTTATTAATAGACTACTAACTTTATAAGAAACTATGCTAAGCCGAGTTTCTTATGCAATCAGTAAATCATATTAATTAATGAGTTTAATATTAAATATCATGTTAAGTAATCAGGACCCGGTTGTACTCATTAACTTTTCATTAGCGACTCCTTAACTAATTTGTCATTAAATTCAGTTGTACGAACACTAAGTTATCATTAAGTCGTCATTAACTTATCATTAGTTAATGTAGGTACTAGACCATCATTAGGGCGCGTGCTCCTGTCATTAAGCCTTCATGAATTATCCAAGATGGCGGCCATTGCATTCGATTCGTTAAAAAAACAACAGAAAAGACGGATGAAATGGTGAAGATGAAGTTTCAAATTACTCTAGATTTCCTTTATACAATGCTACTTACATATTTATTGCGTAAACAATCCAACAATTCCTGTAATTTGTCCGTCTCATTCTGCAACTCTGAAGGGCTTTATTCAGACTTTGAGAATTAAAATCCCGTGTAACACACGCAAACTGCTGTAAATGCTGTCACTGACAGTGTTGGCTTTCAAGTTTAAACAACACAGCTGTTGCGAACTTACACAGTGACGTCACTTCGTCAGCAGGCTAGTGACACCTTACACCGTGTTCGACCTAACAACAAGTGGGGTGATTGGTAATTTCGATGCGGACTGGATTAGAAAATACTGCCCGATTCGATTAATGCATGATGTCTTACAAATAAACACATGTGATCTATATTACAGCAAAAACAATAAAATAAATGTTTTTCTTTGTTGTAATATCTACAACTAGTGATGACTACTAAATCAATGTTTTTCTGTTTCATTTCCCATGCCAATGGTGATATCATTGGAGTGCTTTTTCCCATACAGCGGCATGATGTGGATATCTAATATCCACACCCACTGTTTTAGGTCTCTAATTCCTGCCACCGTGATGTTTTACCTGTCTAATTTCTCTAATATACCCGCCTACCAACCACACCCTGGGCGGGGAAAACGTTGATCTTTAAGCCAAAAATAAAATTAGAATGCATGTGCATTATTGTATGTACACGACCTAGCTTGTTGTATGGAAATAAAATTCAATTCAACATTTACGTTTGATTTGTATGCGACATGTGTGCGCCCATGCGTCATTCCGATCATGTTCTTTTCAATAATCCGTGTTATATGAACACATTTTCTACTTTATTTCTGACTACATGTGACTAATTCTTTAAACACGACCGATACACGGCGCCTTATACTAATAGGCGGCGTTTATTTCACTTTTTTTAAACGATCGTATAAAAAAAAAAACCACAATGTGAATTTCTGCAGTTGAAAATGACACGTGCATGCGTTGTTTGTGGAAACATGCGTTGTTTTGGGAACGAGATCCTATCTCGTGGGAACGAGATGCTATGTCGCGAGAACGAGATAGAAAAGAATGTAAATGTCCCTTTTATGCTGCCGTACAAATTACGGCCTATTTGATAATTGACATTTATGTGTCCAACAAGATGTTCACGGTATGTAATTGATCGTATTTCCTCCACCCTATGGAACCCGACTTTGGAAACAGAAATATTCGTGTTTCTAATCTATGTTTGCAACCGTGACGCTGACAACCCCCCCCCCCCCCCCCCCCCCCCCCCCCCCCCCTATAGCGTACGGGCCTGCGGTCGGTCATACGAAAATACCATAGATTCCTCAACGCAGGTACATGTAGATTGTTTATTGACACGGTGATTTCTAATTTTATCCTACTTACATGACGTAGACATGACGTTGCTACAATATAGTTTAAAGGCATCATGCCTGTGTGAGTTTCTGTTGAAAATCGTTCGGTTACAGTAAGTGAGTGAGTGAATAGGGTTTAACGTCCGCTTTTCTGACATAGAGGTACAAGCCTCAGGGAGTCTACACGCAGACGGGTCAACGGGGTCGTGTCCCGTATCCACCTGTCCGAGGGGGGTAAAATCCCAACTTCAGAACTCAATATTTATAATCAAAATATATATTCAGTCCTGAAATTAGAACAACATGATCTGGTGCCAGGCCCTCGCCACACCGGCATCATTTATCCCATCCCCTAAAAGTAATAGGATTAGCGCTAATCTTACTTTTATATATGGGGCATAGCCAGACTCAACTCTCACATACAAGAAAGCCAAAAATGTACATGAGGGCCAAATCCGGTATAGTGGGTTCCGGAAAGTATGAACCCAATCGTTAAGCCAGTTTAGTCGCCTTTTACGACAAGCAATGGCTACTGCAGCACTATTCTCAGGATCAGTTGATCCCGCCCCGGTGCCTGCACGGGGCAAGGAAAATAAGTAGCGCGCCTGTCATATTGTCATATTACAGAAACCGGAACCAGAAAACTGGAATTTGACTGGTTTACTTGTCTGTTTACAGGTTAATGACAGCACGTCATTAGTTAATATGCCATTAAAACGTCATTAGTTAATGAGGACTTAATGACGTCTTGTACAACCAGTTTTTAACGACTCATTAACTAATGGAAAGTTAATGTGTCATTAGGCTAATGATACATTAACTAATGGAATGTTCGTACAACCAGGTCCTGGTTTATTTAAGATCCTATTTATTGTATAATATAATCATAGAAACATACTGAAGCTGTACCGATCAATTAACTGAATGTTTGCTGTAGCCTAGTTTCTTACACCAACTAGTACATAATTATTTGACCTGTATGGAAAGGGTGTTGGGGGAGGAGAATCTCAAAATTCGAACTGAATATTTACATAAAAATTAGTACCATAACCTGTAGCCTATTTCATCAACATTGCAAAGTATACTTTACTAGCAAAGTATACTTTGAGGGAGTAATCATTTATTTATTTTTTCCTGAAAATGCATCATTTCATATAGAACTTAAACAAATGCATATATTTCATGATTAAAAGTATGCAAAATTATTATACTGAATTTATTACATTATCACAGCCAAACTGGCTGTGATAATGTAATAAATTCAGTATAATAAAAAAATTATAAATTTATCATAAAATTTAAAATTTCTCCCTCAAAGTATACTTTGCAATGTTGATGAAATAGGCTACTGGTCTGGTGCCAGATCATCACCATACTAGAATCACTAAGCCACACTCCATAAAAGTAATATGATTAGTAATAATCGTTCTACCTTTATAATAGGTGACATCTCTGAAGCAACAATAAAGCCGAAAATGAACTGTATCAGAGGGCCAAATTAGGGAGATTCTGGCAAGGATGAATACCATCGTTAAATTTACCCTATGCATGCTCTTGACTAGCCGCCCACTCCAGACAACAAATTGCCGATACAATGCGTTCAGAAATATCATAGAAATCAATTTGTATTACTCCCCTTTCATCACCTGCTGTACAATGTAACATACAAATGTATCCGAGATTCAGCTTGGCTTTTATTTAGAAGACACCACTAATTAATTTGCCTTTATCTGTACCATATTTTAATCCCGATTGGCTTTGTTTGTTTTATAAAAAATTGTGTGTGAAATGTAAGGAAATGTTTATTTAACCAGGTGAGCTGATTATCTTGAAATAATGCCCTCGTGATTGGGTCCTACAAGTAACAACAGACTATCAGATTAGTTGTTCCCATCACCTGTGGGCCACACTAAATGAAAACTATTTGTTTGCCATAACGCGACCTAACATTTTTTAAAAATTAATTTCTGTATTAAATTTCTTAAATATTCTTGTCATTTTTAGGATTCCATGCAGAAATATTCATATACATTTGTTTTCATTAAACATCTAGATTTTTCACAATTTGGTTCACATGCATGTTTTGTCATTCCGACATTTTTCAGAAAGGTAAAATACTTTGTTGACTGCAATTGTCAGTGACAGATGAAGCAGACGTGCGTTGTTTGTGTCAACAAATTTACAAAGAAAGGCAAACAAATATTGTTTTCCTTTGTCAGATTGTTAAAATACACACTTTGCATATTTTATAAGATAAAACAAGACAAGTGTTTAATATTTATTAGAGAATAGAACTTTCTTTTCAATGAACGAGAATGAATGAATTAAATCGTAAATACTACAGCGTAAAAGTGACCTTTGACCCCGCTTCCGATTCGTCGCCCTGAAAATCGCGATCAATATACGGAAATGTTCTACGGAAATACCCGAACTGAAAGTAGTTCCATGTATGTAGTTCCTGAATCCGGATTGACCGTGATATGCGTATTGGCGTCAGTGACCTGATACAGCATTATGTTATCAGACATGCTGTATTCGGTCAATGCACGGCTAGTTACGTGATAAAACAGATTATCCAGCATGAAGGAGAGACGCGTACGGGTCATGCACAAAAATATAGGCGGACAGTCAATGTCGTCGAGGGGGTGAACACCATGCTAGCTTCAACTTCCGTTGTGAGCTGGATGGGGAGTGTGTCTTTATTTGCAACAGTAGTCGTTGCGCCGATCGCGATGGCATTGAGTGCGGTCGCGGCAGGGGCAGGCCTGCTTTGCATGGCGAGCAGACTCGTGGCCCGCAAACTCGAGATGAAATGATGGGGTGGTGGGGGGGGGGGGGTGGGCAATCTCGAGGGCCCAAAGGCCCCCGGACATTTTTGAAGTCTAAGAGGCGTGACACGCCATTTCCTGCGTTCTCAGCAAGTTTGAGGATGAGAAAATGTGCTTTATTACAGAATTAATGTGAGGGCGGGGGGGGGGGGGGGGGGGGGTGGATAGGCCCCCTTGCCAAATTGACCACTTTAAGCAATTAACTACACTTGAAAATAAACCACATTTCATGTACAGGTAGAGCGCGGCTCGGCCTTTGATCGTAATAAGTCGGACGCGGAAGTGTGAACATTAGCCAAGCACAAACTTTGACATGACTTTCGAGTCATCGTATAGCAAAATAGCGAGAAATGAGTCCGTGGGACTTGAAAAATGTTTCGATGGATCGCATTTTTCGAGGAGTTGCATTTTGAGCCATCGCATGTAAAATACATTGAATATATATAGGGAACCTTATCTGGACCACGACGATATTTCGAGCGAGCCCGACATTAAGAGCCTTCGCATTTTGAGCCATCGCGATTTCACTGTATTATAAAAATGTTATTTGATGTGTATGTGGATATAATTGCCACTCGTTCCACTAAAGTCGCACAATATCGCATGCTACGTAGCTCGTGCATATATCCACATATAGAAAACAAATTATCCTATAAGTAATATATATCTATAAACGAACCCCGTCCTTGTGATAATCATTGTAAAAGTATGAGGCTTTAGACTATTAATATTTTCAAAGGAAATTATTTCCAATATCTGCAATACGCGACCTTAAATTATGTAAACACAATTATTCTAATTTTAAATCCTCAATAAAGATGAATATCGTTTTTGACGGCCGTTGCGTACAAATGTATCAGCTTTCTTAAAGAGGGATCGTCGCGTGTAACACAGCAGTAATATCTGTGTGTCAAAAGTCGAAAACATGCCAAACACGTGTACGTCGCTTGTAATGTTTCGGTACCGGTGCGCCCTTCGTTCGTGGCTGGCAGCATGCTCAATACACGGTCTACATTTGAATGTATTCAATACTGAGACCTAGAGAACACAAAAAACCGAAATAGAAAGGAAACGCCTGTTTATCCAACGGAGTTATACACACGTTTAACAATTACAGTTTCGTATAATTTTGAATGAACTGTCGATGTATGAGGTAGTGTCGATCATACACGGGGAATTAGACTAAATAGAGAGGTGTGATTATTTAACTTTTATCTAATTACCCGGATTTTTTCCGCCGCCGTAGCCCAATCCTATCCTACCGCCCAGATGGGCACACCTGCATATTGTTTTATGTACGAATTGTCTTCAGAACGATGTGAGCAGTTGTCCAAGGGAGATAACGTGACCAGTGGTATGACAAAAAAACACATGTAGATTTTCATACATCGTGAGGTATTTTGTTATTGTCAGAAACAGTTACTGTAATAGCCGCTTTCTTCGAAATAAAATAAAAGAACAAAGTAAGCAGGCGTATTTATGGAAATAAATAAAAAATAAACCGTAATGTTTAAATTATATTGAGATATAATGTCTACTTAAATTTATTTCCCGAAAACGCCATTTAATGCATATACATAGACACGACAATGACGCTAAATGTGACGTTTACTTTGTCCAAACATCGCGGAAATTACTTCATCTTTGTAACGTCATAACTCGTTACGTCACGTTTTCCGATAAGGGTGGTTTTCGCTTGGCGCGTCACATATCACATTCACTCACACCGGCATAGTGTGATAGGAGAATGAACTAGCTAGGTCAAATTAACCGCCTCCTTCATTTAATGCACACACTTCAACTGTATCGCAGATATTAGTGAATTCGGAAACAAACAGGCCAACGGCCATTGGCACTTTTTGGGCTTAAATGCCCCAAGGTCAAGGTCAAATTACTTAGAAGTTTGCGTTTAAATTTGCGTTAACTTTCATATTTCTACTATCTCTGTAACCGTAAATCAGATTTGCTTGAAACTTCGTATGCTTATTGGTCATCATCCATATATTCATTCTGTGCCCCACTCATGTGGCCCCTGTGCCCCGAGGTCAAGGTCAAATTACTTAGAAGTTTGCGTTAAAGATTTTGTCAAAAATTTGCGTTAAATTTCACATACCTACTTTCTCTGTAACCGTAAGTAGGATTGGCTTGCATCTGTATATGCTTATTAGTCATTATCCATATATTCATTCTCTGTCCCATGCATGCAGCCACTGTGCCCAATGTCAAGGTCGACTGAGTTAGAAGTTCACCTTGTTTGTAAGGCAATTATTTTTATTTTTTGCAATAACTCCTCAACCGCTTCTACGATTTTGATAATATGTGTCCACAATGTTTGTCTAGGGATGGTGCTTTGTTTTGCATCCGACCGCCCAACGTCAAGGTCACTGAGGACTTTATTTTTTTTGTATTATCAAGGCTGCCAGCCAGGGGATTAGTTTCGTTTAATGATGCCAGTTCTTGTTTTTTAATGTATCTGTTGCTACATTATAAATATCTTACCCCGAGATCACCAGATGCCTTGGCAGGATCGACCTGCAGGCCGCGGCCATCTGGTGCATTAAAGTATTGGTTTGTCGGTCCAAGTGATGGCTAGGGGTGTTGGGCAAATACAACTATATTTCAAAGGTAGTATTCCTGGAGACGAATTCATATAAGCTTTTAGAAAGCTTGTTTTCTAATCATGTTTATGTATGCTACTTTCGTGTTATGTAAATGTCAGCGATGTCGGTTTTGCACAAACATGACCCACACATCTGTCCGATTTTCCCGTGAATGGATCGCTGGTGTATACAAGCAGAGTACTGTGGCCTTACCTGTTACCTGTATTTAAATGTGCAATGACGCGAATGACCCGCGGAGTCGACAGGTAGGTGATTCATGAGAATCGTCTCTATGGGACAAAATTCAAAGAATCACCAACTGTGTCGAGCACCGCAACAGTCATACAATGTACCTGGCCAGAGCATGCTGTTTGTATACAGTCAGTTAGGATTATGTCTTAGCACAAGTGCATGGTATAGATATTTCGCGAGATTGATGAGAACCTGTCTGGTATTAGCTGACATTAGCGAATCAAATTTTTGCAGTGTCGGCCATCTACAATAGTACGGTTTGAGATATTTAAGTCTTAATTCTCGATAGAGTGGGCAGACGAGTAGTACATGATATTCGTTTTCCGTTACATTTTGCGCACAGTACGTGCATTTTCGTTCGTCTCGTGGTATGTTTGTGTATCGACCCTGTTCTATAGCTAATTTTATGAGAGGACGATCTAAATTTACTTAATGCTGTTCGCAATCGGTACTTGCTTTCGCTTTCGTTTAGTTTATCTAAATACGTTTCGAAGCCGAATTTGCGTTTCTAGCGGCTATACGATTCTAATCTACGTGATGTGGATGTTTGCCCGTGCCAAGTTTGATAGTATGTATCGAGTATTCTTTGTTTGATTCGTGGAAAACAAACGTCTATTTCGGATTGTCTGTCCCATATATTAGATAAGCCATGAGTATCCAAAATGCATTTAATCTGAAGGGCCCAATTATTTCCATTATATGATATTGTAAGGGGCCAGGGGCCCGTTTCACTAACGAACTAAGCAAGTACTTTTGTCATAAGTTATAACTTAAGTCCGGAGTACGTGCTTAGTCCGTTTCACAAAACATCTTAGCAAGAACGACAATCGAAATTTACGATGGAAAACTAAGACAGGTAGCTAGCAGTCTTAAGTTATAACTTAAATATTTAAGTCGGAACTTATGAAATAAACAAAGATGGATGCCCTCATGTGAGCCGAGGTGGAGAAAACAATTCACTGACAGCAGGTAAATGTTTCACTTCATACGTACTATTTTAGCAAGTATCTGCCATATAAACCATATATGCTTACATATAGATAGCCACACCTGTGCTAGTTACCCGTGTATTGCTATTTGTGATGTAGGTCATGTCGTTACCAGTATTCGTTATGCCCAGTTATCGACAACATTTACAACCACTGTAGATCCAGATGAGCCGGCTCGTAACGAACCGTCTGTATGCTGTTCATGTACATGTATGTCTGTTTGTCGGTTGGTGTCAGTCAGTTGGTCGGTGTCAGTTGGTCAGTGTCGATCGGTGTCTGTCGGTCTATCAGACGGTCGGTGTCGGTTGGTGTCGGTCAGTGTTGGTCGATCAGTCGGTATCGGTCGATCAGTCGGTGTCGGTCGGTCGGTCGGTCGGTCGGTCGGTCGGTCGGTCGGTCGGTCGGTCGGTCGGTCGGTCGGTCGGTCGGTCGGTCAGTGTCGGTCTGTTGGTTTCGCACGGTCGGTGTCAGTCGGTCGGTGTTGGTCGGTCGGTGTCAGTCTGTCGGTTCGTGTCGTTCAGTCAGTGTCCGTCGGTGTATGTTTGTCAGTGTCGGTCGGTCGGGTCGGTCGGTCGGTCGGTCGGTGTCGTTATGTCGGTATGTCGGTATGTCGGTGTCGGTCTGTTGGTTTCACACGGGCGGTGTCAGTCGGTCTGTCGGTGTCGGTCGGTCGGAGTCAGTCGGTGTCAGTCGGTGTTGGTCGGTGTTGGTCGGTGTCGGTCGGTGTCGGTCGATGGGTGTCGGTCGGTGTAGGTGTCGGTCGGTGTAGGTGTCGGTCGGTCGGTCGGTCGGTCGGTCGGTCGGTCGGTCGGTCGGGTCGGTCGTCGTCGGGGTCGATCGGTCGGTCGGTCGGTGTCGGTCGTCGATCGGTGTCAGTCAGTGTCGGTCGGTGTCTATCAGTGTCTATCAGTGTCGGTCAGTGTCAATCGGTGTCGGTCGGTGTCGGTCGGTGTCGGTCGGTGTCGGTGTCAGATGGTCGGTCGGTGTCTGTCGGTCTCTCTGTGTCGGTTTGTGTCGGTCGGTGTAGGAAGGTGTCGGTCTGCCCTGCCCCGCCCCGTCCGCCCCCGCCCCGCCCGCCCCACCCCGCCCGCCCAGCCTCCCCGCCCCCGCCCCCGCCCCGCCCCCAGCCCCCGCCCCGCCCCCAGCCCCCGCCCCCGCCCCCGCCCCCCGCCCCCTCCCCAGCTCCCCCCGAGCCCCCGCCCCCGCCCCCGCCCCCGTATGCAACATTGCACATGCTGACATTATATGGTCAACCCTGAGATCACACAGTCTGTCAGTGTCATTGCAAGTGTTGAGCGGGATTCGAACCCGCGCGGCACATACCAAAGCTGTAAACAATAACTAAGTTGTAACTTATGATGGACTTGTTATGACCGTCTTAAGTTTGTGTTGTGAAACCAAATAAGCAATGACTTAAGTCGGTCATAACTTTTGTCATACGTTATAACTTAAGTTCGAACTTATGAACAAACTAAGATTTGTTAGTGAAACGGGCCCCTGCAGTCTGGTTTTTGTCAGGATGATTATCCAGATATCGGGTTTGGTAGCTCCGCACCAACAAGGATGTACACTATTAACTAAATATTGGCTGAGAATAGAATACGAGAGCGAATGTCAATTCAACAAGTTTAATAAAGTCTTAACTAACATGTAACAACAATTAAAGTATTCCTTGCAGCGTAATATTATGTACAGCGGTTATTTTGTCAGGATATCCGATGTGGTACTCTTGTCGATGCCTATAAATGAAAGCGGAGCAAAGCCAATCAGGTTCGCGCACGCGTCTCAACTACAACGGATCGCGATGGTATCTGGATGGTATATGTGGTGGGATCTAACCGTAGTGGACCAATACTTAATTTAACATGGGAAGTAACAATACTACACAATGCCTTATTCTCTTGTGAAAGTGATTTAGGTATGAAATACCCCACTAGGAATCACTATTTTAAGTACATAGTCACTGCACTAAAACATAAGGAATTTGCGTGTAGCCACTCCACTAATTCATAAAATATAGTAGTTTGGTGTATTGACGTTTGTGCATTAGCCACTGCGCTAATATAAAGAACGTTGCCAAAACATCAGGGGTTTAAGCACTCCCAACTAGAGTCAGTCCTGTTTTGTGTATTAGACACTCCACTGAGCGTTCAGTGTTTATAACTTAACACGATGTGGATTAACCGTGTCTTTGGTAATAATTAATACAAGGTAATAATGCGTATCTATAGTTGACACTTACAATGAGTTTAATAGAAGCAGGTAAGTGCACAAGTATCAGTATTGGCTCAAATAAAGCTGGTTATTGGTTTTTATCGAGTATTGGTTTTAAACAAAAAAGTAGCGCCTATGCAACTATGTAGTAACTACGATTAGATGCTGAAACTACGGGGCGCCATGCAGGACAGGTTAATTATGTGTACAAAATTGAGTTTTGTAACACTAAAAATCACAAAATTCAATTCTGTGTCACAAAATTCAATTCTGTCAATTCTGTGTCACAAAATTCAATTCTGTGTCACAAAATTCAATTCTTCATACGTTTCGTATACAAAATTCATTTTTGTTATAAAGGATTCTTATTTTGTAAGACAGAATTTTTGAAAATTCAGTTTTGTGAACAAAATTCAGTTTTGTGGGACAGAATTCATTTTTGTCCACAAAAATTAGTTTGCGTAGGATAGTCTATGTCATCTCTACGTTGATTGGTTGAGATCGGTCTTAGTCCATTTTACTAGATGGTGGAGTACACTTGCATGTTTAAATATTTCAATGCGAAAATATAACCCAATATATCAATATTATACTTCTTTATGGACAGTTATTTTGGTTATATTATGATTACAAATCAGTGGTCACCACACCATATAAGCATATATACTTTGAAGGAGAAATAAGAAAAAATATTCAGAATTTTCCCTCAATTATGTAAACAGGGTCAAACATAAAGTAGCCGGGACATAGCTAGACCTGAGAGCATGCCCATATATAGAGAATACCAGGCTAGTGTATTTTGATATCAAGTTTATCAGGCAAGGCTAGGAAACGCGTAGGAATTCCGAGGCTTGCCGAGGAATTCCTACCGTTTCCGAGCCGAGCCTGATAAACTTGATATTAAAATACACTAGCCTGGTATTCTATTTATCAGGTAACGTTTTATGCTCGAAAATGACATTAGATGACGTCGTATTCTAACAGATAGATCTAACCTTGTGAAACAAATGGTATTGGATCTGTGTCTACTAGTTGCGAAGTTACGTGTTCGCAACTATGTGTCTACATGCATTATTTACAGTATACACCATCTTAGTATCCATGGTATCTACACAAATACTACAAATGGTTTCCTCAAATGGCCCAATACACACATTCTGTTTATAAACACAGACAGCAGTCAGAACACAGGTCACAGCGCGTGTATTATTGATTTAACTGGGGCAGATGTACCTTGCGATACACAATAAATGAGGTCAGTACTCGCGGGAGATCTACATGTACATGAAGTATGTGTACAATTATAACGCAAATGAGTTTAAATACGAATGGGTTTGTCAACGTTTGACTGTTTGGAGATAGTTGAAGCAAAATGGCAGAATGAGAAATGAATCATCGGCAGAATGAGAAATGGATCATCGACATTGAATGTGTAGATCGGCGACCGTGACCCATTTCTCCAGTGCAGTTTCTGACCAATGGTAGTCCTTCTTACATGCGTGTGCAGAATTGAATTTTGTGACACAGAATTGAATTTTGTTTACACAGAATTGAATTTTGTGACACAGAATTGAATTAATTTTGTGACACAGAATTGAATTTTGTGGCATAA
The DNA here is from genome assembly GCA_029237695.1 of Conchocele bisecta. NCBI lineage: Eukaryota > Metazoa > Mollusca > Bivalvia > Lucinida > Thyasiridae > Conchocele > Conchocele bisecta. The sequence goes on from CM055267.1 coordinate 32,520,644, forward strand.
AGGTGAATTTTGTGACACATAATTGAATTTTGTGACACAAAATTGAGTTTTGTGGCACAAAAATGAATTTTGTTGACATAATTGAGCCATGTCCCACTTGGCGCCCTGTATAACCTGCGAGAGGCTCGCAGCTAAAAATCACAGTAATTGTGTTAATAATAACGTTATTATACATTTTATATCATACGTAACTTCCCACACTGATATCAGGGGCGATAACCGTGTTTCCTTAAAATGTTAACTGACATCGAAAATATTTTTTTTTTCAGGTGACGCATTTACAAGGTGTATGATCACGTGGTTTCCGAACTCGATTTTCTGACGTGACGTAATCTGTGACGTCATTTTTACAGTAGATTTTCATTAAAATGTTCCTAACAAACGGACGGATTTTGATGATATGTAGCACACCAAATACGATTGCATATGTGTTTTATGGGTGCTCTGAAACTTCTTTACAATAACTTATAAATTTCACAAAGAATCGAGTACCGTTTATTTCTTACATGCACGTGCTCTAGTTTTTACTTACATTTACGGTAACTGATTCTTCGTCAAAACGTCAAAAGTATGAGACTAAAGCCGCTTATACAATAAAAGACAACGTATACCGCATTTGCTGCGGTATATTTCATAAAAAATATGTCATTCCATTAGCAAGATATTAAAGGAAATCTACTGTAAACACATCTAAAAACATGACGTCATGCCGTTCGGAAATCAGGTGATCACCCACCTTGATTTAATTAATATAAAACATTAAAAAATACCATGCCTCATTTGAAAATAGCCTGATACCAACGCACGTCACTATCAGTAAAATAAATATTCACTAAATGATTATATCAGTATAGCGGGCACTCGTAATCTTTAGAACTGGTGGAATAGTGACACAATTATTACGGAGTATGCAGATGCAGCGTCAAATCTGATTAAAGTAGGTCAATAAATACAAATATGTGGTGTTTCATTTTATAAGAAATATATTGTTTCAATCGCAAATGTGCTGAGCAAAATCAAAAATGAGTTGTTTTAGTGGTGTTGATCATGATCTACGCTGTTGTGTTAAAACTCATAGCTGATCAGGATCTACACATTTTAAATTACATATGTATGTTAAATAAAAGTTACTTCTGATCAGGAACTACACTGTAATTTAATAAAATATAGTGTACAAATGTGCTAAGTTAACTTTAGTAGTTATAGCTGATCAGAATCTAAATAATACAAATTGTAACGTTTTTGTTTCCTGCTCGATTTAATAATTCATTACATGTACATATTTAAAACATTTAATATCTAATAAAGTCATGTTTATACACACGTTTACTATACTTTAACCTAAATTGTGGTATGTAACTTTCTGCTGGGCAGAATAGCATTTTTGACCAGTTATCACCAATTAAGTCCATTGTTAAGCATAACAATAGTGTCTCACTTTCCCAAAATGCAAAACCCCCAAATTTCTACCTGAAATACAGAATGTTGGGAAAGTGAGAACACCCCGATTATGTTATTTATATCTGTATGACCTGTATAGCGGGCACTTGGTACCGTTAATAGCATAGTCCTTAATCATTCTGGGCATCCACACACTTTGATCAGCACCTAAGCTTTTGTCATTCAGTTTGCAAATTAGAATGTGTATTTCAATGGGCCAGTGGAATAAAGGGGCTTGCAAACTCCTTTGTGGAGTTAGCCCTCATTATTCCACTCGCCCTTCAACTTCATATTACTATATCAGTATTCGTATATAAAAGTGTTTTTAACCATTTCAACACCACAGGTCTGTATAGTGGTATTGGCAAATAGTGTAGATCCAGATGAGCCGGCTCGTGACGAGCCATCTCATCATGATCTGTACTTATTGCAAGTAATTTTAATATTTTTGAGAAAAAAACACACCCTTTTCATGGACTTGTCTCAAAATAATTTTGTGGCGATTAGATTGGTTGGAAAATCAGCATATCAAAGTCTATATTATAGTTTATAGTAGGGGGGCAAGCCCCCATACAAATGAATTCTGTTCAACCCGAGAGAGTAAAAGCAATGACTACTTTAAATCAATGCATTATATCATCCTGAACACAAATCCGGTGTCGGTCAATCAAATCAGGTGGGACAAGGTCATTTTTGGGGTCGTTAAGTGCAAATAGGTCAAATGAGTGCAACATTCAATCTATTTTGATAGTACAATATGTACTTGCATACTGTTACAGAAACATTTGATAAAGTAGATTGTATTGGTAATTATTGTTATATGGGGCATATACAATGCGATTCGGTTTGCTGGGACTCATCTATCATTGAACATATCAAAATATACAAGATAACCGCCAAGTATCAATATTTAGCTGAAATGTGTACTTGTTTGATGACAAATAGTCACGTGGATCTTGATCGGACGGACTCAAAAACATTTTTGGATATCAGGTATTAAGCTTAAACACAGATGTAGGCTATTAAATCTATATGAATCCAACATAGCCGCCAAATATTCATCACAATCAGGCAGCATTATCTAAACTGTCGTTGACTATATCTTGGAAACTAGGCTATATATGATCCTAATATTTAGGTTTTCATCTGAGATATGGTTAATACAAATAGATCGACGTTTACGCTCTTCTAAAGGAGTGTGTTTAATTCAAAATGGCCGCCACTTGTTCCACAAAAACTCGAAAGTGTTTGGATGTAATGTTTATTTTTTGCTAAACTTAGGGTATATTTCTACATTCGCTTCGGCACCCTAAATCACTAGCATGGACACAATTCATTTTGAAGTCATTTGTAATTTTGTTCATTCAAAATGGCCACCGTGTTTAGTTAATACATTGTGGTACTGGTACTTTTAAATCACATGTCTGTTCAGACTAGTAGTTCGCTTATAATACACCAGGTGATGCTCGAATTATGTTAAACTCATTGTAAAGTCAGCATTTTTAAGCATATACTATATGTACTGTTTGTTTTACATATATTCTACTATATTGAGTCTTACGTTATCATATACGTTGTAAATTACACTATGAGTCCATATGTATACAAAATGCATTGCGACTAGTACATATACTAAATTTCAGTCAGATATTGAACTCTTATATGCTGATGTGAGGCTCAGTACCATGTCATTCCAATTACTTTAGACTTAATGATAACCAACATACAACTTGCTCTTAATGCAGTACATGTAAAATACAACACTTATCAACTAGTATGTATTACAATTTCCGCGAATATCCATACATTCACATATGCCGACTCGCACGAATAATTTGGCGAATAAGAAACACGTGCGATGTAAAACAGGTGTGTCCATCTAATGACGTCACGTGACAATGTTTTAAAGTAACACCATTGTGAATTCTAATAAGAATATTGTGTGTGATTGGAAGAACATCAATACTTTGAAACTGTAATGGCATGGGCACTGCCAATGGTGGAATATAATCAACACTGACATGCGATGGGCATGCATCAGTCTATTGTTGACAACGTTTTGTCACATGAGTGTAGGATGTTCTTTGGACGACTATAGTAAGGCTCAAGAGGCGTTACGTGAACGCTGGAGACGTTTCACATTTGCTACGTAAACGATGACTGTGTATTTTGGCGCTGCGAGCAGGCAGATGGATGCGTCTTACATTATTTTGTAATTTCTCCCATTCTGTAACAGCCAGTCAAGAAACTTTTCCAATAGTAGTCGACGTCGTGTATTTCCTGAAAAAGCCAGAAAACACGAGGGTTTGTGCGGTCACGTACACACGCACGAACACGCATTCGTTGGTGGAGTACAGTAAGATGTTCCGACAAATTCAGATTTCTATTACATCACGCGTACAGCAACGACGCCAGCAGCCAGATACGTTAGATGTGTGTCAGACACGTGTCATTGACTGGTGGAACACATCCCATAACGTGATATACGTCTGTTAGTTCCGCCAATGGGTATATATTGTCCACATTTAACGAATTACACACAAGGTTGTGCGAGATACTGAAATTTGCAAGTGCTTTTTCGACCCCATGGGATTCAATGACACATACAGGGCACATTACGTCAGTTAACAATAATATGCTTCGTATGGTTATAGAGGGATGGCATACCAACAATAAAATGTCCAATTGGAATAAAAGAATGTTATATACAGTCGATAATATAATAATATAAGTATGTATGTAGCATTACTTTTTGTGTTCAGTATATATGTTATATACCTGTTTTACCTAATTCTTTTAAAGTGAGTTTGTCACTTGGGACACCGACAAGCATACTGGTATTGCCCATGTATAGTGTTTCCAATTTATTGGTATTCCATATTCATGTTATTGTCGTTGATATTACGACTCTCTTATAATACGAAATGTGTCGGCAAATAGTTTTCAAGTATTAATGGTGCGAATATGACGTATGCAAATGCAGTAGAATGAGTATTCCCATAACAGTGTGTTCTGTCCGTAGTAACGTCGGGCACTGATGGGGATATTAGCATAAATACTTCTTGGAATAAATGTCATAGCGCAAGACACAATGGAGTGGGGTATTGCATATAACAAAGCTAAGCATACTTATTCGCAATGAGAAAACGCTGCTTTCATTATGTGGACAGTGAATACTGATAGGTGGTTACTAGCCGGTCAAGTTCAGAATTTGTCAACTTCCCTTGGATCTGTCAATCGTCCTATCTACCCTGTGTGTACCGCATTCATAAATTGATTGTCGTTGTTGTTATGTAGCTAATATAGGCTTTGAGGCAGCTAGGGGGTCGGGGCACGTTCCCCAAGAATATTTAGAAATCCATGTGGTCTAAAACGCCATTTCCTTCATTCTCAGCAAATACTGAGAATATCCTACGACTCCCTTTATTATAAAATGATAATATATTGACAATAATTCTTAATTTAGTGCATAAAAGGTGGGCATCAAGGCAGTATGTGGGAGAGGAGGGGAGGGGAGGGGGGGGGGGGGATCGTCCGGCAACGCCGATCACCTGGTTACGGGCCTATTGCAATAATAAAATGCACCCTTGAGTTCACGGACATGTTAACAATGATAACCTTGCAAATTGTGTAATGTTTAGTGGCCTGTCGGCAGGTAATGTATTTCCATAGTTCCTATGAATGGATGGGGGAGGGGCGGGTAACTGAATGTTTGCATACATATTTCTATCACGCCATGGCATTAGATAAGCCGGATCTGCTGCCGGGTCCTTTCCACACTAGAGTCACGTAAACCCTCTCCAATAAACGTAATAGGAATTACTATTATAATGGGTATACCCTGATTCAACTCTCGTCTACAAGAAAGCTTAGCATGCGCATAAGGGCCAAGCCAGGGATATCGCGCTCCGGCTAGTATTAACCCATTCACATGCACCCAATCTTCTTCGTATTTTTTTCATTTCTATCCGAATACAAGTATTAGACACAGGCATTATGTGGACTCACTCAAATGCATGAATACAAAGCTGGAATTGTAAATATGTTCCTGTTTCCTTTGATGTTTTCAAAATGTATTCAGAATTATGTTCTTCATGAAATCCACGGTTGTGACTATGTAGTCGTTTACTATATACATGTACGTGTATTACCATATTACAACTATAAACTTTTGGTATCCATTCATGCACAAGCATTTTGTTGATATTATAAAACTGTACGCATTATGGCAATCATCTTGATAACCAAACTGACGGTCATTAAATATTATTCTTAAAATTGTCATCGAAATACCGAAACATTGATATTATGGGTGTAGCATATGCTATGTTGTTGCTGACTACCCTACTTTATATAAACTTATCATAATTATATCCACGTTGGCGGCCATGTTTTATTTACCGTTTGTTTTGTGGCGAAATATCATTCGGTACAGTTTGAAACACCAGCCTTGTATCTTTTCAAAAATGCAAATGTGGTTTCCACTTAGAATTCATTTCTTTATTATTGTGTCGACCGACAGCGCCTAAGAGCTGAAGCAATACTTAGCAGCCACCTGGAATATCCAAAATTGTCCAATAATAAGTGTATTACATGGAATCATTATTTTCTTTTATAAAATCCATATGCACTAATAACAGACAAGTTGTAAACAAATCAAATATAAAAGTACACGAATATATAGCTATTTATTTTCGGTATTCCACACACATTTGATGCACGTCTGGATGAATATTTGGCGGCCATCATGTATTTATATGAATTTGTCAATGGTGAATTGTTTTTATAAGTTGTTTAAACGTATTTCTATGTACGTAAACGCATAATGTAAGTAACAATCGCTATATATCAAATCAGAATATATTGAAGACAAAATGTTGATACCTTGCGGCCATCTTGAAAATCGCAAAATACACAACGATTTGGACCACCCACAAAACAGAATAATTCGTATATGTCCCATGGAACAATAACCAACAATTAAAACAACTTTATCTGATATTCCATGCATGGTATACACGGACGTGTCCATATTCTGAGGTAAAATATGTTTTGAACTCATTTGACCTCTTTGCACTTAATGACCCCAAAAGTGGCATTGTCCCACCTAACTGGATTGACAGACATCGGAGTCATGTTCAGGAAGGTATGATAATGATGTATCCATCTAGCATAGCCGTTGCCTTTGCTCTCTTGGGTTGAACATTTTTTTAACCCACTTCTCATCAAAGTGCCTCTGCACTAATCGTTGTGATCAAATGTTAATATTGAAATGTGGGTCAATTTTCAACAATGACAAATTACCCAGGGTCAATGTTCAATATTTTGACCCCGTTGAAAAATGACCCCAGGGGGTGGGGGGGGGGGGGGGGGTCTATTATCAATGGGTTCAAAATGTAATGTTACTCAAGGGCATAACGAGCCAACTCATCATGATCTGCAGCATTTGTCACTAGTATTCACCTCTAAACAAACCCACATTTTGTCATTAATAATAGAATAGTCCAAAAACTAGCATGAAAAAGCCAATGTATGGTATCCAGGGTTGAAATGGTACTTACAAGGTCACAACGGCACGTTTGTTCATACTGTCCTACTTGTGCCTCCAATGTGGCTTTTTCGTCGACATCTGACGTGCACTGTCGCCGGGGACCTTCCCATGGGTGATAGGAGGTAGCACAGTCGTCTCCGGCAAAGTCGGCACGTGGACCGCCTTCTTCAGTCGGTCCGCGATACTGTCCATGTTTTCCAACATCTCAGTATATTTTCTTCTCCAACTATGTAGGTCATTCGGTCTGAATTTCTGTTTCTCTTCTTCAATTTCTCTCTTCAATGTAGCATATATGCTTTTAAAGAGATCTTGCATCTTTTTCATTTCCTGTTTCAATTCGTCAATGTCAGCATCTTTTTCTTCTTTCAGTTGCATCGCTTGCAATTGAGCATCAGCATTTGTCTTGTGTAGTCTCTTGATTCTATCATCCTTCTTCATCAGATCTTCCCGTAACTTCCCCTGTAAATTCCTCAGTCGGTCATACTCTTTCTCCGTGTCTTCCAGCCTACGCAGTTGTTTCTGTAATGCAGTGGCTTTCTCGTCATATTCATTTCGGACATCAATGACCGTTTGGTCCATTTTGCTTATCAGTTCTTTGTTACTCTTCTGTATAACAGTCTCCACCTGTTGAATAAAGTAGAAACAGTAGAAATTTTTTATATTGTCCGTTAATCAGTCATGTATATGTATTATGTTATTAGTAAGGTGTAGCCAGCGGGGAGTTCCTTGACCCATGCTTAGTAATAACCGACTAATGCAACAGTATCATGTGCATGACGTGCAGGCTGATATGTTTCTGTCACTGGATAAATAGGGCTTATGGGATTTGAGATCAGTGTAGTTCCTGATCAAATTGCACATTCCTGTAGCCTGATAGTGATCTATATTGCTTGTTAGAAGCATGATGGATGTTTCATTGATGGAATGGCGAACATTGCAGATCCTGATCAGACTGGATCTACACTGGTCGCAAAACCCATAAGCCCCATTCTCCAAAGGGCCTGGATGTTGCTAGGGGGTCCGGGAGCATGCTCCCCCGTAAATTTTTGAAATCTGAGAGGAGTGAAACGCCATTTCCTGCATTCTCAGCAAGTTTGAGGATGGTAATATGTGCTTTATTACGGAATTATTGGGGCTGCCCCCACCCCAACAACATTATTGGGGGGGGGGGGCTCCCAACTTCCGCCGCCCCTGTGACCATAGCTATTGACAGGACGTCAATTACATATATAAATATCCAGGTTAAAGCACGAGAGGATAGACGATGTACATACCACGTTCGTTATCATCTCTGTTAGTTCCTGTTGTTTCATCCGGACGTCGTCCCCGTCCGCCGCACACGTCATCTGTCGCGCTGAAACCACGGGTGAAATATACGTACATGTAGCAGGGATGGTGAAACGGAACTACATTTTACCTATTAATTATGTGTAGAAACGTAGCAAAATGTATAATAAGGATGGTTTACTTATGTTAGAAGACGGCAAGCCACACAAATTGCCACGAAAACTAAATAAAATAGCCATTAAATACCTATGGTAATGCGGACATATTCGATTTTGACCGGCGTAGTCTTGATCGAACTAAGGCCTTACCAATTTTATGAGTGCATGTGGCTTCGCTGTTTATTACTGACCTGATCACCTATGGTTTCCCGCTGTACCTACCATTGTCGGTTTCCAGGATGCCCACTAGGTATTCGTGTCCCGTTTCATTTAGGGCGTTTAAAAAGTAACGGTATGCATTTGGTCCTCTCCGGCACAGAAGGCGTATAAACCGGTCAAACTTGTCCTGCCGAGTGGACGGCTGCACAGTCTCAATTTCGTTTTTTACCTCGATTGTAAATATATCCATCTGTATTAGTCTATCTATGATTGGCCCCAAGTCATGTATCCGCTCTTTAATGGCAGCAAGGTTGCGCTTAATTTTCTTCTTATCAACCTCGTTCATTGCCATTATGGTCGATTTGTTTCTCAATTAAACGCGTTATCACTCCTTTAACCACTTTAATTTCCTTTTCAGCAGTGTCTGTTAATAACTTATTTTGCTGAGTAGTAATTGTTTATTTTCTCTTCTCTTGTCTGTTAGATTTCCTATCCGACCACCATTGCCATGCTGTTGTTTACCTTAGCAATGACGTTCCTATCCGACCGCTTACCAATAAAGTTATGACAGAGTACGATTACAGCGTAATCCAAAGGGAAACAACTAGTAGTATATAGGGAGTCAAAATGATACCACCTAACGTTGGTATCATTTCTCCACCCTATATACTACTCCACCACCCCCCGAAAAATCAAAAATTGGTTAACGAGGAAATTGTCTCCCACCAACCACTAAAAATTGGTCGTGAAAAAAAAAAACATAATGTTTTCCCGACAGTAAATTTATGATAAAATAATTATTTAAATGTGCCCACGAGTGATAGTTTATATTCCAACACCCCATTTTTCTCCTCCAATATAGCTAATTTATTTCGCAGATCAGCAACTAATTCTACCAGCTCTAGTCTACCACGTTCACCTGTAGCCACCTGACAGTGTAGTTGCTTATGTCTACAAAGAGTTTGGGCACTAATGAATTTACAAGGGCATCTGGGGCATTGAAATTGCGGGGGACACAAGGAATTTTTCTACGTCTCGCTAGATGCCTTCGTAGATATTCTTTACGCGTAAACGTCTTACAACAAGTCTCACACTCCATTATATAGTATATGTTTATGTTTATATCAATTAGAAGTGAAAAAAACATAATGTTTTCAAGACCAATTGAACAGATAAATTTCATAGGTTATACAAAAGTATATTACAGAAAATATGATAACGTCAGAAACTAGAGCAGAAATAGAAAGTTTGAGAAGAGAAGCCGAATCTCTAGGGATTACTTATAGTAAACGGTTGAGAGTTAGGGGGTTGACAAAGCTGATAAACTCCACAAAGAATGAGGCGTTTATGAAGCGGTTTACCCGCGCCCACAAACGAGGAGCCTTTAAAGATATATCCAAAGCGGATGAAGTTGGTAACAGAATTCAAAAAGAAAGTATTGCGGGGTTAAGGGCTAGTGTAATTAATTCTAAAGAACTACCTTCAAGCACAAATAATTTGTCCCAAATTAGACGCCAAAATAATAATAAGAAAAAATCTATCGTTAGCTCGATAGTGGAAAAAGGTGAAGAAATATTGGGGGCTCACGATGAAACATTGGAAAAGGTAGAAAATGGAAGACGGGTAGTTTACATTATCCTTTCGTAAAAACATTAACATTAACGAGTCTGAACGCATGTCCGATAAACTCGCTCCGTATCTAACAACCAATTTTTATTTGAGATATTCATATTCTTACAAGCTAGAACATATGGAGGAAATTAAAAATGGAAAACCTAAAACTATAATATTTCACAAAAATCTTGGTGGTAGCGAACCACTATCATCAATGAAAACCGTTAAAAAAATGGCTGTCAGATAAGGAGCAAACACGAATAATGTCCGATAAAATAGACAGACCAAATACAAAGTGGAAGAAGTTTGTAAGATGGGTAGAGGGTTTTTGTAAAGCTAATACAGGGTAGTAGGGGAATATATTTGGGACTACAATCCAAAGAAGCAGCAGGAGGAGAACTTCCAGAATGGTTGAGGAATAGAAAAGGTATGTATTCTTTAGATAAGTATAATGACGATCTTTGTCTGTTCAGGTGTCTAGCTATGCACCTTGATAAAAAAGATCAGACCTGACAGATGTACAGAAAAGGCGAAAGAACTTAGTAAGCAATATTTCGGTAGTAATGTGGTTTCACCAATTTCTTTTTCAGATCTGAAAAAGGTTGAAGAGTTTTTTAAAATCGGTATAGAAGTATATCAACCCACTGAATGTAATGTATGGTGGTTGAAAAAGGTACCAGCGCACTATAAGGCAATAGGTAATAAACCAATGACATAGGACTGTTTAATAATCACGCATTTCTGATAAAAAACCTTAAAAACCTATCTAAATTTACGCCTGCGATAATTGCAAGCAGAAATTCACGAAAGCGAGTAATATGAAGAGACACGGACCAACATGTATGA